>CM076575.1:843215079-843815079 GCA_034641835.2 Pinus albicaulis
CATTGTCCGCCTTTGCATTTGTTTCATAATTATTTCTTTTCGTCGGATCTGTTGGTACTGCAGCTGGATATTGATATCCTCCTTCAACAATTGCCCATACCTCTGCTCCCAGAGATTGAAGATAGGATCTCATCCTTGTTTTCCAGAAGATTAAATTGTTTTTGTTAAAGAGTGGAGGCCTGATAGATGCTGTTCCATCTTGATTGCTCATCTTGCTTGATCTTCCTTCTAGCGGCTAATCTTTTTCAGAAGGACCTGCTCTGATACCAATTGTTGGAAAAATACTGAGAGGGGGGGTGAATCAGTATTTAGATTTGACTGACAATTTTTAGTTTTCCTTTCTCTTAAAACCATATGTTACATTACTGCATCCAACTTGTATGTCCAGAGATCTTATTATGTCTTTACTTAGATCAATGCATCATTTATTCATCAAATAAGTAGTAAGAATGAACACAAATAACATAACAACCATCAAACATAAGCAACACATATGAACACCAGGATTTAAGGTGGAAACCCAATTCGGGAGAAAACCACCGCTGCTGTTATCTCAGTCTTCAATATTTATTATAGAGAAAACTTCTTATAATTTTATGCTGATGCAGACTTATACCAGCACTTAGGCACCCACCTGCAGAAGGCTACACCCTTCTCTCGTTTACCATCCTTTCCTGGAAGGGAGCTACAACCCCCTGTTCTCGTTTACCAGCTACCACTGGAAGGGAGCTACAACCTCCTCACTGAAGGATTCGACCCTCAGCACCACTGCGGACCATGTTTCATCAATTTTCATAATGGATCCACCAGTTTCCACATGACTTACCTTGCAAGCCACCATATTTATTCATTCAGTACACTCACACCAGTTCTTCATGATTTCGTCCATCGTTCAAACCAGAGATTCATCATCTTCATATCATTATATCCATGGGTGCATTGTAGTTTCAAATTTATCAGTTAAGAACAGAGTTCGCCCATACAGATATTCCTTAGAGATTTTTTTTTTTTCATTTACAACCCTTACCATGCACACCCCGTACTCTAATTCTCTTCTCCTTATATAGTTTTTTCCTTTACTAAAACCATGAGTCAAAACCATCCAAATAACAATGTTATTCATATTCAAATTCGAACCAATCCAAATCTTCATTCTTCCATGCACGAAATGTCCCAAAGGTATTCTTTTTCTCTGCCAAATAATACTATAGCCAAGGTTAAGTAATATCAACAAGACGCTGATGGTTTTACTTTATTGGAATTTTATTTATCAAATTCGTGGAATTTGATAAATAAATATTATTCACGCCCTTTGATAATTAAATATTAATAATCCGTGCTTTTATCAAATGGCCTTTTTTAAAGTAGACCTTTGGATTCGGCCCCACATGCATAATCGATGGCTTAATCAATATTATTTTAAAACTGGGGCCCATTGCTAACAATCAACCTGATCGAAGGGCTCACGTTCCATCACGCCACATCATCCAATCCGACAGATATCGCTTGGGTAACTTGCATAGGAAATAACGCGTGATGGAATGCCATACTTGTGTTATTCTTCGCACACTTTCAACAAATGATGACTGTCTGATGACCCCTTCCCAGATCAACGACGCTCAACAATATTGTTGGGCATCCTGGGTCGAACTATAACGTGCGATGGCGTGTTGTGGTAAGCGGTTTTGTGAAGTCGTGTAGGGATGCATGTCGAGAACTCTATGGAATAACTCCTCAACCAATAAATACCACTTGCTCCGCATAGGAGGTGCGATGAAAACCATAAACCGCCTTCACTGTTCACTCGGTCACAGTTCCGCTCTACCATGCAAGGTTCCGTCATCTTTTCAATGTATTAATATAATTAAGTTGTGCTTTAATGTTTTTCCTTTTATTATAGTTCCATTGCTGCCTTCCGACCTCGACACAACACAATGTCACTCTGTCTTCAATTCTGCTATGATATACATAATATATCAACCTTCCATTGCATGTTCAGAGTTCTATCCTGTCACTGTTCCACTTCTAACTGTACATTCAAGTTCTTGATTCCGCAAGCTGATTACTGTACTATGGTCCATCACAATTATAATCTTCGCTACATTCATCATATCTCTGCAACCATTAATTCGTTCAATGAATTTCTTACTTATCATAGATTACCATTCACTTATTATTTTCTATTCGATGGCCTTTTTCTCCTACTCTGTCTCTGGACAATTCTGCTTCAATTATGCATTCTACTTCTATTCACTGTCTCTGCGTTGTCTATTGCCTTAGTTCCTTATCTGCCTTACTTCCTCTCTGCTTCTTTGCTCTTTCTGCTGGTCTCTTTGCTACCTCTGCTATCTCTATGTTTGCCTTGTTTCTGTTCAGATGCTCCTTCTTTGCTACTTCCTTTGCCATCAATGATAACATTTCCAACACGTCCTCACTCAGAAAAATGACAACAACGATGAGCGGCCTATATCGTTTATGAGTACTGGATTACAAGGCACTGAGCTAAATTATCCAGATATTAAAAAACAAGCTTACACGGTATACAAGGCAGTTAAACACTTCAGCCCATATATTTTGAAGAATCGTGTCACAGTCTTCGTGCCTCACCCAGTTATTCACTCACTATTCATACATCAGGAGCTGGGCGAGAGATGAGGAAACTAGATGATGTGCCTTCAATAATATGACCTAGAATTCAAGCTAGCACACACTATAAAAGGACAAGGGTTATTTCGGATGGCCGCAGAGGCAACAGACTCATGGGGCAATGAAGAGGAAGATTGGGAACATGAGATCGACATGTATCAAGCTGATAACACATCTGGGCAAGATACCTCCTCAAGGTACATAGATCTCTAGCAATATCTAGAACACGATACCATGTGTCCCACTTTAACCACTCAGCAGAAACGTGCGTTGATATTGAAAGCTGTATCCTACTAGCTGGTGCAGGGTAAAATATTTCGCAAGCACCACAACGGTGTCCTGCTACATTTTTGGGAGTATGATGAGGCACAGAAAGTGTTGAGGGAACTCGATGATGGTCCCGTAGGTGGACACTATGCAGGAAATACCACTTGCTCACAAGATCATGCATGTCGGTTTCTATTGGCCTAATCTATTCAAAGATGTGCACACCTATGTTCAGAAATGCCAACAATGCCAAAAGTTCACAAGTAGAGATATACGGCCTTCAGCCCCATTACAGTCTATCCTGGTGGAAGAACCATTTCAACAATGGGGGCTGGACGTGATTGGGTAAATCTTGCCACACTCTTCCAAGAAACATAAATACCTCCTCACTGCCACAGACTATTTCACAAGGTGGGTTGAAGTGATACTGTTGCATACGGTCAATGATCAAGAGGTAATAGCCTTCATAACCCAATGCATCATGATCAGGTTTGACGATCCAACCTCCCTTGTTTTTTATAATGAAACATATTTATCATCATTGCAATTATATTATTTTGCTCTAGAAAATGGTATCATGCTTAAACACTCTGCCAACTATTACCCTGAAGGAAATGGGTTAGTCGAGTCAACCAACAAGAACCTAATATACATCATCAAAAAGACTCTGCTGTCCGAACAATGAAATTTGTATAAGGCACTCAACAACGCCCTTTAGGCTGATCGATTCACTCCCAAACCTTCCTTGGGCACCTCCCCATTCTTCCTCATATATGGAAAAGAGGATATCCTTCCTCCCAACTTGTCTCTCTCAACCCTTCAATTATCTCAAGAGACTCATGGAACTCCTTGCCCTACTTTACAAGACCGAATAGACACACTGTTGAAACCTGAGGAGGAAAGGCAAAAAACCCGGGAAAAATTTGCCATCTACCAGAGTCAGATAAAATGATGGTTTGACAAGAAGTCAGCCAGAAACAAGATTTTCAAGGTAGGTGACGTCATCCTCAAATGGGATAAAGCTCATGAAGATAAAGGGAAACATTCAAAGTTCCAGGAATTATGGAGAGGCCCTTTCCAGATCAAAGAAAAGGTCAGCTATCACACTTACAGGTTACGAACCCTTGAGGGGAGGATTGAGGTCCTCCATGTGAATGGGCACGACTTTAAGCACTATTTCACCTGACAGCACCTAGGGGTCGTCACCGCGCCCTATACCATATTTTGTCTTGTTTTATGTTGATATTTACCTTTTATGTTCCCAATAAATCGCCTGTTCCATGCAGGCTCTCATTAACCTTTTTCTTTTCCCCTTTGGCATCTCAAATTGAAGGGGGGATGTAGAAAGTTACTCAATTGGCATACTGAGATGGAATCTATGCTGGTGAAGAATCTCCCCTCCCCCAAAACACAAAAGTGGCACAAGCTTGCCTGTGATAGACGCCCAATGGTGAGAACATGGATAAGTCCTTTGAACCTAAACGTAGTAGCTTACCTACTATGCTGGCCCAAGGGACTACTGTGTAAAAAGAAATTTTCGGTTAAATCGGCTACTAGATGGGAAAAGGAAGGAGATAGCCTTAGGTGGTGAATGAATATTCGGGAAAACCCAAAGTCCTCATATAGACTAGGAGCAACTTCTCTGGCAAGCAAAATAAGTTAGGATCCCTCATCTGCCCAGGTAATAATTGCCACATCAATAAGTGCCTTGAGCACATAAAATGATTCCCTCGAGCACATTTCAATAAGTGCACTCAGCACATGAATAAAGGGTAAAGGATTGAGAAAGGCTTCCTGTGAGAAGGTGCGACACAACGACTCCACCAGGGTACTAACCAGGCTCGCTGGTAGCGAAGCAACGTCCATGACTCCTAGGTAGTCACTCCACCGGGACCATCAGGTTCGTTAGCAGCGAAGAAACACAGTGAGGACAAAATAAACTATACTAGATTTTTGAAATCCCTGAGGTTACTCTGACCTTTTTCCATCTGGTCTCCAAGAATAAAAACACGATGAATCAACACCCAAGAGCAGGCAGGTGGGAGGAGAAAACAAATGAGGCTCGAAGACGAAAATAGTGGGACTAGCAGGGTGGAAGGAAAAGCATGCTAAAGCTACCCGACCCTATCAAGATGAAGCACTGGTAGAGATTCTGGACCCTACCAGTGAATCTCCATTTGTTGTAGCCGCTAAAACACCCTCCAAAATTCATCCCTTTTTAAATTTTTCGGCCCCTAAGCTTTGAAAACTGGAGTCAAAACTGAAGTTCGATCCTTCAAAATACTTAATTCTCTAAGTTGTAGAATAGGTCAATTTTCCCATGAGCAACCTTGCGACCTTGCGACCCATCAGGTCGCCAAGTCACAAAGTCATGTATCACACACATAACTAAACAATTGTGACACCGCGACCCCTAGGTCGCAAGGTCACAGGGTCGCGAGGTCGCACATCTCATCAATGTAGACCTATTGTGACCTGGTGACTTCATTTATTGCCTGTGTTAGCCCCCCTATGAAATTTTTGACAAGAAAATAGGGGGCTAAATTGTTTTTAAGCCTTCAAGGAATGCATTTCCTCTGAAAACATAGTCTCCTTGAAGCCTCCATGTGTCTTTTATCCTTTGATAAATTCCCCTCTGCTGATTCCTATTATAAAGCCTCTCTGTTTGTGAAGAAATGCCCAAAGGCCCCCTTTTCCCTCTTATTTCAACCCCCACTTATTCTACTTGTTTCCCCTTCTATTTCCCTTCATTACCCTTCAAATTCTCCCAAAATCCCCTTTGAATTCTACCCATATCCCTCCTTTGGGCTAATTTACCCTTATCCCTCTATCGTTCCCCTTTCTAACCTTTAAATCACATTGGAATGGGCCAAACCCACTTCCAACCTTATACTAAGGCTTAGCCCATTTTCTGCCAGCCTCGTCCCTACGTAAATGAGCGCTGTGATTGAGCGCTGCCTCTTAAGGCACTCATCTCAGATCGCACTTATCGCATATCGCAGTTTCATTATATGTATTCGATTGATCCATCACAAATATTTGCGATGCGATCTGATCGCGTTGCAAATATTTGCGATGCAACCGCCCATCGCACTTGCCTCCATCGCACTTTCCGCCGATCGCATTTTCCCCATCGCATTTCCGCTCCGTCGCGGAGCGCAAAGCGCAGTTTTCTATTTGGTGCTGATTTTCGCCATCGCACTTTCTCCATTTGCGATTTTGCGATCAGACCCCCGGGTCCCACATCCACGTCCCCCCTCATTGCATTTTGTTCATTTCCTTTGTATTTCCTCCGTCAGTTAAACCTTTGCATTTTACATTAAATTTTAATGAATCGCCTTCCGCCATGACTGGGTCCCGCCATTTCGAATGCATTTCATGTGTTTGACCTTTCCCCTTTGTAGCTCGGCCAACGATTAAACCTTAGTGTTCAGCACTAAAGGCATTCTCCGCCATTTTTCCATGTGTTCATCGTTTCCACAGTCACCACCGCCTTTCCATCATGGTCCTCCAAAGCACTTATCCACCACTACTACCTAGGTTTATAACAGGTGTATTTTATTACGCAGACAGCACAGAGAGGCCATTTCAGCATTTGTCAGCGGACCAGCAGAAGGAATTCAAAGGGGGGTTGGTGCCTATTATTAATGAAGTTAATGCTTAAACCTCGCATTCAAAGGGAAAGGGCACAGTTTGAAGACTTAAGCATGCAAAGGTCATATCCGCGTTTAATATCAGCATAACTCATTTCCTCCAGGAAAGACATTTGCCTACAACATTCCTCATATCTCCTCGAGCCCTGAAACGATTAATTACACCGACTGAAGCCCATTCAAGATAGTCAGGCAGCAGTTATGGAGGTATCGAGCGACTTTGCAATTTTACCATCCAGTTCATTTATTCCAGAATGGCAACGCAGAGTTCCAGACCGCCGTAAAGACTTAAAGAACATATCAGAGGTCAATCTCGACCTGACAAACATCTCCAACCAATCTACAGAGTACAGCACAATGCCATTAAGAAGAATGGACTCAGTTTCCTCCACCATTCCGTCTTAATGAGACTCATTTAATTGTTCACCTACTTTTGTTTCTTCCTCTTCTCCTATAAGAATCCCCGAGAACATAATGTAAAGGCTGTTGTTCAGTTGTTGGGCATCTGCTGTTAGAGGGATTCATTCTGACTGTTAGAACAGTATTGGGAGGGAGTAGCAGAGTAGTTGTATGTAATAGGCTGGGAGGAGAAGTCTGGACTGTATTAGCCATTGAGCTTATTGTACATGACTGGTTTTGTATCAATTAATCAAAGCACATTTCACAGGATCATGATCTATTAATATTGGTGATGTTTTTCCTAACTCTGTTTATTACATTTTCATACTATTTCATGTTCTTCTAGTAGGCAACAGAAGTATAGCATAGGATTCACCCTTACTAGGTGCCCTATGATTCCTGCTCTCCCTACCTTTAATTTTTTCTACTTTATGTGTTATCTAAGAGTAAATTCATGTGGTTTAACCAGCGCAGTGGATGTTATTGCCTGTTGGCTGATGTATGAACTTGGGGGTTTGCTTCTTGGATGTTTCTTTGTCAAATTTATCTCTATTTTCCCATGGAGTTGCTAAAGTAGACCTGGAGTTAAATGACCTCTGGTCCGACCTATAAGCAGCCCCGTTGTCCCTCTTTGAGAGCTGCCCTAGAGTATGTCCAAGCAGGTCTGGAGTTAAATGACCTCTGACCTTATCTATAGACAGAAATTTGGTTGTTCTCCTTCTTTCACCTTCTCCCCTTAATGTTACATCCCATCATCTATCTAAAAGATCCTTTGGTGTATATGACTTGCTCGGTGAAAGCCTTGGCTAGTGGTTCCAAGTAATTCCATTTCATGACTCCATAGCCCAATGGATGGCACAGTTTTGACCTATCCTTTTTGCTGAAACATCCTGCTGCTCTGCTCCTTTCCTTCCATTGCTTTCTCAGTCTATGATCTCCTGATCAACCCAGCAACCAACCAACCAAATCTTTTAAACCCCCCATTTTTGCTTCATACCTAGCCTAATATCTCAATTTGAGCTTTCAAAGATATATCATTCTTGCTCTATTTGGAGAGATCCCTCTCCGGGTCCAGGAGGGCTAGATCCTAGGGCCCCAAAGTGGTTTGATGTTGTCTCATCTTTTGGTATTCCCAAATCTGCCAAAACATGGGAACCCCAACATAATGGCGACTCCACTGGGGAAGATACCACTTTGCCTTTAGATTGGCTTTTAATTGCTGATGGTGGACAGCAGCCTGCTCCAAATAGTCAAATTCATCCACCTGGCGACTCCACACTCCATAAATCCCTTAAGACCAAATGACTCCACTGGTAGAAGACTCTGAACTGGTTGAGAAGAAGCAGTAGCCTTCTTTGCATAAATATAGATCCAAACATGGACAGAGATACAAAGTATGATGCTTTGTATGATAAATTATGTAGAATAACAGAAATGTTTGGTAGCGTGCTGGAGACGTATATGGCTAATATGAACACAAATGATGATTATTCAGAGAAGCCTATGCCTCTTCCAAAACAGGAACAAACTCAAGACCAAGAAGATGAGCAGGACATGTATGATACTCAAGAATATGTAGAAGATGAAGTGGAAAGTGATCAAGAACTGTCTGATTGCTTACCCGCGTCTTGTGTTATGATGACTAGAGAAGATCAGGACCTAATAGCAGAAGCTAATAGGGAACACTGCCTCGAGGAAATAAGGGACCACACAGAAGAGGCAGAATATGATGAGGGAGAAGAGGCTCAAGGAAATATCCAGCCTCCAAATCAGCTAATACAAGAGGAAGAGGACTGCTGCTCTTCTGTCCATGATGAAAGGGAAACCCCTCTTTTTACCGAAGAAGAGATTGATCAGATATTAAAAAAACAGTCCACCCCAGAAATCTTCTATAGAACACACACTCTTGCTCACTCATCTTATGGGCTTGATGATTTAGATTTAGAGGACTCCTCTATAGATCAAAATGAAGAAAGATCTGCTGAGAATCTGATAAGTTTGAAGGGTGACATTACTTACAGTGATGATTTTCCTTTTTATGATCTGTTTGATGATGATTTCTTTCAAAGAGAAGCTGAGCTTGCAGGACCATCATCCTTAGATCCGTGGGAGGAAGATCAGGACCAACAACTCTGGAGAAGTAATGAAACCAGTTAGCCTATATATGATACTGATGGGGAGAGTTGTGATAGTATAATAGCAGATGAAGATTCTTTGAATTTTCATTCTGCTTTACCACAGGTCATCAGTGAGACTGGTAGCCAGTAGTTTTCTTTTTCATAAGATGAGGATTTAAGCAAAGAAGAGATTCTAGAGCAGAATGAAAGCAAAGAGCCTTCTCTTGAAAAAGAGGAAGCAAAGGAATACACCCCTGCTCAAGAATATGTTGATCTCTTCACTGAGCTCAGCACATCAGAGCAGAATGTATCAGAGCTCCAAGAGGACAGCACTGCCATATATGATAAGTACTCCAGTTCAAAAAGTGAAGTAGATGAGGGAGATTCTCTTTCCCAAGAGAATCTCATTCTTGATTCAGTGGAAGAAGAAGAGATCCTGGTCGAACCCTGCCTCCCAAATATTCACAACCAGATATCTTATCATGATCCTTATGCACACTTCCTGCAAACATTTGAGGAAGGATCAAAGGTATTTTTGAGCAGCATGTTGCAAGCAGAAAGGAAAATTTTCAAAGCTGCTGTTATCAAGCAAAAAGAGTGGGAGCTGCCTTGCCTATCTAGCTTGCTCAAGGAGTTGAGCAAGAGGGACTAGCCATGGGATCACTTGATGGACTGGTTACATTGGAAGAATATGTTTGTAAGATAGATTGTAAATATTCCATTTAGAGTAGGGTAGGTAGGAAAAGCTCAATAAAGCTCAGTCTATGAGCATGTATTTAGTTGTTTCATTTTCTGTCTTAGAATGTAGAGAAGAAACCTGCTAGACAGTCTAATCCTAGCAGGTAGTAGTGTAGGTAGAGAAGCGTATGAGGCCAACAGCCTAATCTGGTCTCATGGGGTAATAAGGGTAGACTTAGAATAGGTTTATTTTCTTTTTATAAAAATAAAATGAGGTAAAGGATCTGCAAGCCCAAATGCACCCAAAAGAAAAATGTTAGGACTATAGTGTGGGTAGGTAGTTGTTTGGAAGAATTGTACTGCTGATATGATGTCTTCATGGTTGTGGCAGCTGATCAAAGAAAGAAATGAATGAGTCAAGCAGTAGGCATCTGGCCTACACCAAAGATTTATTTTCTAGATTCTTGATTCCTTCAAGAAGAAGCCATCCCCATGTGGAGCCACTGTTAGCCCCCCTAGGAAATTTTTGACAAGCAAATAGGGGGCTAAATTGTTTTTGAGCCTTCAAGGAATGCATTTCCTCTGAAAACATAGTCTCCTTGAAGCCTCCATGTGTTTTTTATCCTTTGATAAATTCCCCTCTTCTGATTCCTATTATAAAGCCTCTCTGTTTGTGAAGAAATGCCCAAAGGCCCCCTTTTCCCTCTTATTTCAACCCCCACTTATTCTACTTGCTTCCCCTTCTATTTCCCTTCATTACCCTTCAAATTCCTCCAAAATCCCCTTTGAATTCTACCCATATCCCTCCTTTGGGCTAATTTACCCTTATCCCTCTATCGTTCCCCTTTCTAACCTTTAAATCACATTGGAATGGGCCAAACCCACTTCCGACCTTATACTAAGGCTTAGCCCCTTTTCCGCCAGCCCCGTCCCCACGTAACTGAGCGCTGTGACTGAGCGCTGCCTCTTAAGGTGCTCATCGCAGATCACACTTATCACATATCGCAGTTTCATTATATGTATTCGATTGATCCATCACAAATATTTGAGATGAGATCTGATTGCGTCGCAAATATTTGTGATGCGACCGCCCGTTGCACTTGCTGCCATCGCACTTTCCGCCGATCGCATTTTCCCCATCGCATTTCCGCTCCGTCGCAGAGCGCAAAGCATAGTTTTCTGTGTGGTGTTGATTTCTACCGTCGCACTTTCTCCATTTGCGATTTTGCGATCAGACCCCCGGGTCTCACATCCACGGCCCCCCTCATTGCATTTTGTTCATTTTCTTTGTATTTCCTCCATTAGTTAAACCTGTGCATTTTACATTAAATTTTAATGAATCGCCCTCCGCCATGACAAGGTCCTGCCATTTCGAATGCATTTCATGTGTTTGACCTTTCCCCTTTCTAGCTCGGCCAACGGTTAAACCTTAGTGTTTAGCACTAAAGGCATTCTCCGCCATTGTTCCATGTATTTGCCATTTCCATAGTCGCCACCGCCTTTCAACCATGGGCCTCCAAAGCACTTCTCCACCACTACTGCCCAGGTTTATAACAGGTGTATTTTATTACGCAGACAACACAGACAGGCCGTTTCAGCATTTGTCAGCGGACCAGTAGAAGGAATTCAAAGGGGGGTTGGTGCCTATTATTAATGAAGTTAATGTTTAAACCCCGCATTCAAAGGGAAAGGGCACGTTTTGAAGACTAAAGCACGCAAAGGTCATATCCACGTTTAATATCAGCAGAACTCATTTCCTCCAGGAAATACGTTTGCCTATAGCATTCCTCATATCTCCTCGAGCCCTGAAACGATTAATTACACTGACTGAAGCCCATTCAAGACAGTCAGGTAGCAGTTATGGAGGTATGGAGCGTCCTTGTAGTTTTCCCATCCAGTTCATTTATTCCAGAATGGCAACGCAGAGTTCTAGACCACCGTAAATACTTAAAGAACATATCAGAGGTCAATCTCAACCTGACAAACGTCTCCAACCAATCTACAGAGTACAGCACAACGCCATTAAGAAGAATGGACTCGATTTCCTCCACCATTCCGTCTTAATGAGACTTATTTAATTGTTCACCTACTTTTGTTTCTTCCTTTTCTCCTAGAAGAATCGCCGAGAACATAATGTAAAGGTTGTTGTTCAGTTGTTGGGCATCTGCTGTTAGAGGGATTTATTTCGACTGTTAGAACAGTCTTGGGAGGGAGTAGCAGAGTAGTTGTATGTAATAGGCTAGGAGGAGAAGTCTGGACTGTATTAGCCATTGAGCTTATTGTACATGACTGGTTTTGCATCAATTAATCAAAGCACATTTCACAGGATCCTGGTCTATTACTATTGGTGATGTTTTTCCTAACTCTGTTTATTACATTTTCATACTGTTTCATGTTCTTCTGGTAGGCAACAGAAGTATAGCATAGGATTGACCCTTGCTAGGTTCCCTATGTTTCCTGCTCTCCCTACCTTTAATGTTTTCTACTTTATGTGTTATCTAAGAGTAAATTCAAGTGGTTTAACCATCGTAGTGGATGTTATTGCCTGCTGGCTGATGTATGAACTTGGGGGTTTGCTACTTGGATGTTTCTTTGTCAAATTTATCTCTGTTTTCCCATGGATTTGATAAAGTAGACCTGGAGTTAAATGACCTCTAGTCCGATCTATAAGCAGCCCCGTTGTCCCTCTTTGAGAGCTGCCCTAGAGTATGTCCAAGCAGGTCTGGAGTTAAATGACCTCTGACTTGATCTATAGATAGAAATTTGGCTGTTCTCCTTCTTTCACCTTCTCCCCTTAATGTTACATCCCATCATCTATCTAAAAGATCCTTTGGTGTAGATGACTTGCCCAGTGAAAGCCTTGGCTAGTGGTTGCATGTAATTCCCTTTCATGACTCCGTAGCCCAATGGATGGCACAGTTTTGACCTATCCTCTTTGCTGAAACATCCTGCTACTCTGCTCCTTTCCTTCCTTTCTCAGTCTATGATCTCCTGATCAACCCAGCAACCAACCAACCAAATCTTTTAAACCCCCCATTTGTGCTTCATACCTAGCCTAATATCTCAATTTGAGCTTTCAAAGATATATCATTCTTGCTCTATTTGGAGAGATCCCTCTCCGGGTCCAGGAGGGCTAGATCCTAGGGCCCCAAAGTGGTTTGATGTTGTCTCATCTTTTGGTATTGCCAAATCTGCCAAAACATGGGAACCCCAACAACCTACACACACAAACTCTTTATATATAGGAGGGTCGCATAGGTCGCATTTGACTTGCACGATGGAGAAATAAAATGCCTCTGACAAGCCAACTCGAGCGCGTTTTTCTCGGGTAAGTTGCCTAAATCCTCCTGATGTTTCTTTTTACTAATTTTTGCCCTCATCTCCCTCACCTAAGCTTATTAAAGCCATAGACTACCCACTGTCAAGACCCATTTGGTGAAACTTACACCCCCCTATTAGTATCTTGACTCTGTCATTCTCATCCAGAACCCAGTTGATGAAACTATGTAGTCCCCCCTGTCGGTCTCTTCCTCATGTTTGTTTACCTTTTGATGTGTTATTTTCCTCCTTTTTTACTCTATCGCTTTTAGTGAAATAAGGATGAAGGATTGCGTCACCATGTAGAATCATCCTTCCAGCCTTAGTGAGACCTGCGACCTCGCAACCTTGGGACCTCAGTCCTCGATCACTAAAAATTTAAGTGTCGTGACCTTGCGACTCAGTGACATGGAAACCCAGTCGCAAGTCGCTAAGTCATAGGGTCGCATCCTCATAAAATTTCAAGCCAGTGCAACTCAAAAAGCTCGCAACCAAGTCACATGTCACCAAGTCACGAGGTCGCTTTTCTCTAAGGTTTTAAAACAACATGACTCAGTGACTCAGCGACCCAGGAGAGAGGTCACTAGGTCACAGGTTCACCCTTTCTTAACCTTAGTTGGGCAGAGGTGAAATAATTTTAAGCATTTGTTAACATGGCATATGTCTTATCATGGGATTGTTTTGTGAACATGCCAGGGAACCTCGGAGCAGATATAGAGTGCATTTCTATCTCCTTAGCCTCAAGTGATATGGGACCTCTATCAGTTCGCAGAAAAAACAAGAGTCCAGAGATAGAAATATCGGAGGATGAAATAACTATGTCTCCTCCCCCTATCTATGGAGGTACCGCATGCATATTCAACAAAGGAGAGAGCATGGATTGGTATCAAGTGTACCAAGAATTTGCAAAACCTGAATTTCTAGAAGACCTCTTAGACCGGCAAGTATATGTGAAAGTTAAGAGATCAAAGCTTCACTACGCAGGGGCCCACCCACCTATACTCCCATGCGCTGAGCTTATCGATTGGATCTTACAAAAGGTTGACCCCAGGTTCTGGGTGATTTGGGATCATTAGGGGAAATCATTTGCTAATCTAAAGGGCCAGGATGCGGAGTTCTATTACGCACTTCCCACCAGAGAGCAGACATTCACAGAGGAATAGGCCATTACTCATGTAGTTCCCATATATAAAACCTTGAGAGGATGGTGGGAAGAGACAAAAAAGTTCAAGGTCAAGAAGGACCAGGAGTATCAGGTAGTAGGTCTTAGGAATGTCTACAAGCTCATGGTAGCTATGATGTGTATGATGTATGGTCGTCCCGATGCCACCACTTTCAACGGCTCTTGGGTATCTCTTATGTACTTTGTTACGGTACACGACACTCGCTTCAATTGGGCTAGCTTATTGGTAGCAGCCGTAAAAAACAAATATATCTTCAGCACTAGCGCCCGAGGAGGGGTATGCATCAGAATTTTACATGGCCTCCTATCTATTGGATACAGTTTGTGCAAGGTGCCATTTTGAGGGATGGGCACACAACTGGGATCAGGAGCGCACATGCCCAATTCACAAGGAGCTGTAGGTATTCTGGGACTCCAAATATAAGCAGGATATAGAGCCGATCACACACAGTTTCATCCCTGCACTCTACGGGAAACTGTTTCATAAAGATACCCGGTGCATGTCCTGGCGGGCCATGGAAACAATAACCAAGGTGGCACACTAGTTTCCTTTTGTAGAAGGCACCTTCATCTAATTATTTGGTTCACTCAAGTCTCCCCATGCACTACCCAGATTTTTCACTGACAGACTACTACTTCAGGAGGTATGCTTCCAAATAATAGCAAGCTTTTCAAAGGTTCTTACCAAAGGTAAAAATAAGCCATGGCCCACTCTGCCACTCACTATCGATGCTTATACGGTCAAGGATTTCAGAGAAGTAGAGACGGAAGCTGAGAAAATCATAGGATTACATCTACCTCCTTTGGATCACTAGACGTAAGATCCCAAGAGGATGATCCCTGCCCATTACAAACAGACCAAATTTAAATGGAGCTACTAACATACTAAATGCCTAGCTAAATATGGGGTAAGAAAATGGTACAATAAGGATGGGGAGGTCACTTTGGAGGAATTAACTGATTGGGAAGATCAAGATGATCAAACTTTAGAAGAAACAATCCAGGATATAGGAGGAGCCTCGTCTTCCCAAGCCAAGAAGCCCCGAACCAACACAGACCATAACTCTTCCACCCAACAAAAATAAAAGGATGTGAAAGGTCAATGGGAAGATGAGGAGAGAACAAAAGTGGTGGAGGATAAACGAAAGAAACACCTAAAGGTATAACAAAGAAAGAAGCAAGCAGAAGATGCCTGCAAAAGAAAGGAAGAAGAGGAAGCAAAAGCAGAAGCTAAGCGTCAGTTTAAGATAGAACTAGATAAGGTGGAAGCTGAACGCAAAATAAAGGAAGAAGAGGAAGCAAAAGCAAAAGCTGAGCATCAGCTTAAAATAGAACTAGATAAGATGGAAGCTAAATGAAAATGAAAGGAGGAACAAGATAGGATAGAGGCAGAGAGGCAGATGCAAGCAGAAGCAGAGAAAAATAGAAGGGAGGAAGAGAATCAAAGGTTGAAAGAAAATTCCTCCAAAGACGCTAAATGCAGTAAGACCCCTCCTCTTATGACAGGGATACAGATGGAGCTACCAGCTATCAAAGTTCCTCGAAAAAATCCTGCAACCAATACGCGTTTTGCGCTCTCATAACTGGGTACCTCCGAAGGGTAGTAGGAAGAAGTATTTCATCTGACAAGACTCACCTATGATCAGTTCACACACAAAATCAAGTAGGAAAATAAGAGATGCTTTGCACGAAACCCTGCTGCACCCCTCACGGCCATAATAGAAAAGGATATAGTCCTGGACACCAGGACCAATCCAGTAATGATAGCATCAGTTGGCACTAATTTCGCCGTAGCCATGGAAGAAAATGTGAGCAGAATGAGTAGGGAAATTATATCCCTATAGAATATATTATAGGCCTCTGAACAAAATACAACTAGGTCGGAGCAAGAGAAAAGGGCACTACAGGAAGAAGTTCAACAGCTTCAGGGTTGGAATGCCCTTACTAATGAAGTACCGCTCATCGTTAAAAAAGATATGATGACTCTGGAAGCCACCATGAGGTAGGTATACAAAGAATTATTTACAATAAAGCAGATGGTTGCACCTCTGCTGAGAGCTTAAGCAGAAACCAAGAAGAGGAACGAGCAACAAAAAGAAGCCTCCACAACCTTGGATAGGATGCTAGAATGGTCAAACAGGCATCCGAAAGCTCCAGATACTTTACCCATAAAATATTGGATCCACACTTAGAATGAAAAAGTCCAAATACGCATGAAGGTGCAATCCAAGGAGAAGTTATTCAAAGACCTAGAGAAGGTAATGACAACCTACGAACATTTTATTAGCGGCATTAAATCAATGTCTGAACTACACCACATTCCTTCTCTAGGTACACTGGGTGAAGAAAAAACATGGAATCAGGTGGAGCAAGACATTCAGACATTTTTGTAACCTATTAGACAAGCCGCCGCTACTCCTGATCTTCTAGCATCAGAGGAGAACTTGGTTAAATTCATCATGACGCCAGTCTGGATTTATACCAAGATGGCTTCCTTACCTAACCAAGTCACGATCAGAAGAGAAAATCTGATCCCAAATGCCCTAGAATGCCTTCATAGGTTAAGGGAATACACTCCTCTGATCTCCCTGATTGCTGCAGACTATCGCGCTTGGTAGGCCTACCTCAAGGAGAAGTGGAAGATAGATGTCCCGAGCCTCACAATCACTCAACTACAGCCATGATCAAGTCACAGATAGTAGCAAGAAAAGTAGGTCGCAGATCACAACAACTGAAGGGTCGTAGGTCATAGTCATAGTCGAGGTCACAGGTTGCAGTTACAACCAAGGGTCACAGGTCGCAATTTCCCTCAAGTCGCAAAGTAGACCAATGGTCGGGAAGGCGAAAAGGTAGGGATACCCAAGGGACAATTTCGTTTTATAAATACTCCCTTCCGAGAATTTTAAAGGGACTTTTTTTGAAGGAATATTAAGGAGCAGAGAATTGTATAGCATTGAATACACTCTTTATTGTATGAATACAAGCACTTGTTTTGATTCCACTCTTGGATCTGATGGGAGTTAATGTTTTAACATTGTGAATATTTTTCCTTCTATGTTTTATATCTTGCTGATTTAATCATCTGCAATTTTTTTCTTATGTCATTTATACATTCAGCTCACTAAATGTTATTAATGATGTTAATTTGTTCACACAGAAAATGTTAAGCAACTCTGTTACTGACATTTATCATATCTTTGGAAAACCTCTTAAGGAAGTGAAGTGTGCTCTAGCCACAAAAAACTGTTTCTTCTATGGTTCAAACAATTTTTTACAAGCATGACGCTAATGATGTGCTACTAACAGTACTTCCTTGGTTTCATGTTTTCAAATTCATCTTGCTATTCATAGTGTTTTATTTTCATTATGACTCATCAGCCATTTGCATTGTATCATCCGAATAGACGTGTGTTCACAGGTGTACAAAGCTTGTCCATATCCGAGAAAAGGATTATTCAATGGTAGCCAAACCCACACCCTAGACTGGATACTTATCAAAAACGATCTAGATTCTAATCAGGACTTTACACCAGGGAGATCCCCTACTGTTAGCCAGGCATATTTCCGCGTCAAGAGGAGGGACATACTTAAAGCAAAAAAATTGGACGAAAATTTTTGGAGGGAAAATTTCATTGTTTCATCTATATACTACCATTGGGAGAGAGATCATTTTCATCATTCAACATCTCTTGTTTGAGTGTTATTGATTTCTCTGATATTAAAGTTTCATTTTATGAAGCATCAACATCTTCGTCACGTAACAACTCTATTCATATTGATGAATATAACGAGAGAAGTAGTGACAAAATGAAAGAGGAATATTTTCAAATGAATAGAGAGTCTAATTGTCCAATTATTCCTAATCATATGGAAAATTACAACAAAATTGATGAATGAAAAGATGAAGAATTTCCAAAAACTAGAGACTCAGAATTTCCACTTAGTCCTAATCCTAAGGACTTTAAGAGAAATAGTGATGAATGGCAGGATGTAAAATTTTCAGTGGATAGAAAGTCACATTTTCCACTTAGTCCTAATCCTAATGAATATGAGAGTAATAGTGATGAATGGTCGGATGACAAATTTTCAGTGGATAGAGAGTCACCTTTTCTACTTAGATCTAATCCTAAAGACTATGAGAGCAATAGTGATGAATGGCAGGATGAAAAATTTTCAGTGGATAGAGAGTCACATTTGCCACTTAGTTCTAATCCTAAGTAATATGAAAGAAATAGTGATGAGTGTCCACATAAAAAATTTCAGTGGATAGAGAGTCACATTTGCCACTATTTCCTAATCCTGAGGACTATGAGAGTAATAGTGATGAATGGCAGCATGAAATTTTTTTAGTAAATAAAGTGTCACATTTTACACTTACTCCTAACCCTATGGAATTTGAGAGCATCAGTGATGAACGGAAGGATGAAGAATTTACAATAAAGCGAGAGTCTCAATTTCCACTTACTCCTAATCATATGGAATATGGTAGTAGTAGTGACGAAGGTGACGATGAAGAATTTCCAATAAATCAAGAGTCACAAATTACACATAGTCATAATCCTATGGACTATGAGAGAATCAGTGATAAATGAAAAGAAAAATATGGTGAGGAATATCCTCCAATTCATTATTTCAAAACCGCAGATCATGGTATTGAAAATTTTCATGTCGGTGAAGATGGTAATGAATATTTTTCAAACAATATTGGTGGTAAATTTCCTAACTATATTTAAAATGATCATAGTAAGGATAGAATTCCTCCTAATGATCATGGAAATTCTTATTCAAAGAATGATGAAATTATAGAGATGTTTGCAGCAAATATTCTTTCTAGGATTAGGAGTAGACCTTTTTACATCAATCGAAGATTTTCTAGTTATACAAGGGGTAGAGTAGTATATATTACGAGAAGATTTTTTATCAATGAGCTCAATTCAAGTGACTATTGTAAAAAGGATTTCTTGGAACATATGGATTTAAAATTTTCTTTAGAGAAAAGGAATAACTATTTGTCAATGAATAAAAGCATGCATAAATCACATTTATTGGGGTGCATGCAATCTACACTGGTAGATTATGATTATCATATTAGGTATTTATTGTTCTATAGAAAGGCTTTAAAAATGATTCATTCATATGGAAATTTTTTTCTATCAAGAATGCAAGATAATTTGGAAAAGGATCCTACATATTATTCAAAAGTTCGTCATAAATGAGAGTTTGGTCCACTAGAAAACATTGTAATGTCATGGATGCAAGACTTCTTTTCAAAACATGGAGAGTGGTTTCCAAGTAGAGATACAATACATATTCTAGATAATTTCTCAAGACGAGAAATCCACAACTTATACAAGGAATGTGAAGAAAGTGACGACGGAAATGGTCTTTTTATGACATATCAATATTTAGTGCAGATATGGAGGAGAGAATTCAACAATGTTCGTATTCCTAAGAAGACAAGGATGGGGGTTTGCAGCACATGTGCTTCTCTAAAATAGAAAAGGGATAAATATCGAGCATCAGAAATAGGTAAGCATTCAAAACATTATCATTTTAAAATTTATAGTGATCAATTATGAAAATGTACATATTAATACATTTATTTTATGTTATGTGTAGATTCCATTGTTAAAGCCCTTCAAGAGCATCATGAACAAAATACAAGAGAAAGGACAAATTTGTACAAGCATTGAAAGAAGTTTTATGATAATCAAAACAAATATTTGGGTTTGATAATTGATGGTGTCGACCATAAGAAAACACTTCTACCACATTTTGTTGGCACACCCAAAAATTTGCAGGAGGAAAATGTTATCTAGTTTCACTTGGTCGGTTTTATGGTCTTCAATGGGAAAATGTCACCAATAGTTTACTTCAAATCTCCAAATATTCATAATGATGGAAATTTTACAATAACCATAATTCATGATGTGCTTTATCATTGGGGTGGTAATCTTCTTGAAATTTTGTATCTAGAATTATACAACACTTGTTGTGAAAAGAAAAATCAGATTGTTTTTGGATATCTAAACATGCTTCTTGAATTGAGAAATTTTCATAATATAAAGGTTGGTTTCCTTCTTGTTGGGCACAATCATGACCATATTGATCATATTTTCAGTCGTTTTTCAATAACATTGAGGAGGAATAATGTTGGGAGCTTGCCATCATTAATTGAATGTATTAAGAAATCATATATGCCAGAGCCTATTTTTCATGTGTTAGAAGAAACGATTGACATGTGAAGGTTTATTCTCGGATCACATGGTGAGGATAAATGCATTGAACAACTAAATTACATTATATTCCAACATCAATTTTGTATCAAATAAATTGATTGGAAAACACTTATATGGGGCAAGAATTATTCAACAACTACAGAATGGGCGCCATCGTTAGGTTTGGAATTTTTGAAATTGATTCCAGATGATCTAATATTTGTGTCAAATATATTGTTATTACAATCAGTTGGGGAAGTTCATAATGCACGAAGGAAAAGGTGAGATACATATTATTCTGAATGCCTATAAAAAATTAGAAAAACCATTAGATATACATATAAGTACTTTAATGTTGCTGATTCAGTCTGGTGGGAGTCCCTTTTCAATTATCAGAGTGATATCCTTTCAAGACCAGCAAATGAAGATGTTATTTTGAAGACTTCATTTATTTGGCCACAATGTGTGTCAAATGAACAAGAGGAAACAAACATTCTTAAACAACAACAATCACACGGCATTATTAATTCTACACAGGTGGAGGAAACATAAATTTATATTGGTTCCAGAAGATCTCATGCACAACGTGAAGCCATGGAAGACCTTTATATGCATTTATTATGGGATATTAAGGTGGATTGCGTGATTGTAGTCTTAGCAAATGAAGATCCACATGGGTATCCATTCTAGGTTGCGAGGCTTATAATGGTGACTAATGAAAATAAAGATGTTATAGGTGTTGAAGTACATTGTTAGGCCACAAACACTCCCCCATTCAATCATGTGTACAAGACAAAGATGCTAGTTGATAAAAAAAAATGTGGAAAGAGAAAAAGAAAGGGTACAAATATAAATCGTCACCACACAGACCTCTTAAAATTGGAGGAAGTTGACATAATTGTTTATGAATTCAATTTAACAAAGAGAGGAACTCTTCGCTCCAAGACGATAGATATTCTTAAGAGTTTTCTACCACAAGAAACAGTGTTCAGATGCCAGTATGATGAACCCAATCATAGATCTAGAATAATTTTGAAACATCAAGTGGTGGGTATGCATGTTGACTCATATGGGGCACTAGTTGATGAAAGAGAAGAATATGGAACATCTTCATCTGCATTCAGTCATTCATCTGAAGATGTGAATTCTGATGTTGTGCAAGAAAATATTAGTGATTTTGAATAATTGTGTAAGACAATTGATATAAATGATTTTTTCATTGAGCAAGGAAAATGATATTTTAACCTACATATGATCTTGCATGAAGTTACAAGTCATTTTTATGTTTTTTGGATTATATGTTTTAATTATTATTAATTCATTTGTCTAAAATATTCACAATGCAACAATAAGTTGGAGAAATAATTTATGTTTCATTGGGTTATTTTACTCATATAATTTGTTCATAATATCATGGTTGAAATATGTTGAAAAGTTAATATTTTTAAATTCTATGGGTGAAAAATTGTGAAATATATTTTAGCTTTAACATTATGGTTGAAAACAATTAGAATTTTAGGGATTGTTAGTGTCATGATATTATATGTTAAATGACATCTATAAAAATTATTATAATTTTATTGTGTTTAAAATTTCATTATTTTTTATTTAATTTCATTACAAAAATATGTTGAAATTGTACCTGGAAAATAAAAATGGTATTCTAGCACCAACAATTGTGTGTTTTTTCCATTTATTTGGCACATGAAAATTGCTTTTACTGCAATTTTTAAAAAATGTTGCAAATTAACCCTAAAAAAAGTAAAACCTTGTTCTAGAATATACACTTTTCATTTTTTTGGTTTTTTTTCATATTTTTGGGGTTTTTTTGGCTAGATTTCCTATTTTCAGTTTATAGTTCTCGTTTCAAAGTTTGCATTGTTACATGTATATGAAATGTTTTTGACATGTTTAATGAAATCCCTCTCATGGCTAGGAGGGGTTCAAATGAGGTCTCGATGATGTGATTGCTTTTGTACCTTTTTTTTAATGTTATTTATCATCTCTTATAGTTTCATGAAATTTTGTGTAGTGACTTGGGATCTGAGGCTAAAACAGTTACACAAATCCCAGAGTTGTGGGTACAAAACTAACCAAAATATCATTTCGCCACTACATTTCCTTTGTATGCATGTGGCTATAGGCTTTTGGCCAGTAAATTGCCTTGGCATGCCCATTTCTAAGGCTCAAATTGGTCAAAAAGTTAGTCTCCCTAAGGGTTCATGGGATTGGAAGTTTGGGTTACCTCCTAAGGATGTTTTTGATGTTGTGTAAGGTGTGTTTGTCTTGCTTCCACCGGTTCCACTTCGTTAAGGTAATATAGGAGGTTGAATCTCATATTAGTAGCCTCTCATGACCTGTTTACCTCAGTTGGATGGTTACATGGATAGATGTGGGAAGTGGGTGTTACCGAGTGGTATCAAAGCGTGGTTGCGCTCTCCTTCAATGATGTCTAGTTCTTGTTCTCTTTGGTTGATATCTGATACCACCGAGCATGGTTCAACCCTCAGATTGGATGGGAAGTGTGGTGATCATGCATTTATGTTGGTTCCATATGTGTTTAGAATGCTTGTGGTATATATGTTCTTATTTCATCCGTGTTGTGTTGGCCATGTCGGTAGTGGTGTTGCCATGGACATATTGTTGGTGTTTATATCAAGATGTTGTCATTAGTGTATGACTAATTATGTGATGCTAGTGCTTTTGTATTTTTCGTGCATGCATGCTTACATATTGTTACATATTCTACATGAATTTCTTATTCATGCTAGGGTTACATATTTGTCATGCTTTGGTGCTATTTTTGTATGCTTTCTTGTGTGATTTCATATGTTGAACATGCATTGGTCATTCATGATTGGTTATACATGTCAAGTGGGTGCATATGGTCAAGTTTGCATTGGTATGACCAAAGGTTGTTGTGCATAAGGTAATTTTATGGAATTAGGTCATCATGATGATATCAATATGTTATGATGCTAATGTGTTTGCTAAGAGAGAGTAGGAGATGCAAACCATAAAGTGAAGTTGCAGCATTGGACCTCATGGCAAGAGCATTTCATCATACAGGTTTGGATGTTGGGCATGTAGGTATGTAGATTAAGGATTGTTATATGAATTATGGTTATGAGTATTCCTTTCATCCTATTGATGTTATATTTACATACATTATTTATGCTAGTTGATTAGTGTGGTTATATGTATATGTGTTGGATTGTCATGAATGATAGAAACCTGTGGTTGTATGCATTGTTATTGTTAGTTTATGTTATATAACTCATGTGTTTCTTGTGAGAATGTTATGGGTTAACTTATTGTTGTTGTATGATAATTAGCTTGATAATTAGGTTACATTCTTTTAATGAGCATGATATATAACTTGTAGTTGTTACATGCTAGTGACTTGATGGTTAGGGTTATGACATTTAGGCATGATTCAACCTAATTATGATAGTGTGTTGTATTATGTCTAGACTAACTACACGTATGTGATTGTATGCAAGAATGAAAATTTCTTGAGTTTAGGGTGTGAACATGTTAGCTAGATATTGTTATGTTTATCATGACTTTATTTATGATTGGATTGATATCTTGTGAAGCTACATCATGCTAATATAGATTGATTGTGTAGACAAGATAGCCTCCCCTAAGATGAATTAAGGTATGAGTTGCTTATGTTGTCTACTTGGTGCTTGAATGTTTCATTATGTCATCTATTTGGTGTTTGAGTGTTGTTATCTATTATGAATTCTATTTATTGTTTAATTTTTGATTAATTGCATAATATGAATATGTGTCTATCAGATTACATGAAGAAATTATTTGGTCTTAATATGGTTGTAATAATGCAATATGTGTTGAGATAGTTGATATGTACTTGGGTATAATTAGTTGTAGGGAAAAATGATAGGTACTAGTATTGCAAGGTAATAGTTTATGTGTTTATATTACTAACAAATGGGTGATGCAACAATACATAATAGACACTCAATTGCAGAAAGTTAAATGGTAAAACAAAGGAATCTGGTGAGAATTCCTTTGGGATATGTTTTGAAACCCTAATTCAAAACGAATGAGTGCTTTGCGTACATGAAGAATTCTTAAACCTAATCTTTTCTGACATTATGTGGACATGTGCTATATTGATGAACATGTATTTGAAAGGCATAAAATTGGTTTCTAATTATGAATGGATTTGTGAGGGGATTGAATTCCCTTGAGATATGATGTATGTATATGTTTAGTTACTAGGCAGGATGATGGGCACAACAAGGTAAGGTAACTATATTGTTGTTATGTTTATTTATGCATGAAAAATTATGTCTTTATGGAAATATGTTCTAGGGAATTGCATGGAAAAGAGACCGCCATGAAATTTTGAGAAGTCTGGAGATGAGCTTTCCTTTTGAAGTATTGGGGACCATGGGGATTGATTCATGGTGCTTGTTGGTAGTATTTTGTATTTGGTCTCTTGTGATTTGTTGCTCTTGGTTTCCGGTCTTGATTGTGTCTGGTGCATGGACATGCCACTTTGTTGTGGTGTCATATTGCTTGTGGTTTTTCATGGTCTTCTTCTTCTTTAATTTTATGTTTTGAGAGTCTTGGGAATTGGTTGGGAAATACGAAAGTTAGTGTAGATTGAGGAGATATTTGTGGTACCCAATAGGAAATGTAAGACCTGAATGAAGCTCAGTGCATGAGTAAGGTCACCTGAAGGTAAGAGTATGACAATCGGTTGGATTTCTTGGGTCCATTGAGGTAATGGATGGTGGTAGAAAAATCGCAAGAAAGTAACATGAAAGCTAAAGTGAATGGATCTAAGGTGTTAGATGCCTTCGATATGTTGGGAACTGTTGTTCTCAACGTTGTGCATGGTCTGGATGAATAAAGGATGTTCTCTTAACCTATACCTTATGATATCTAGAAATTATGTTGTGATAATGATTATGTTGATTTTTATATATGTATACATGTATGTATGCATATATGTTGTGTCTGGCAGGGTCGTCATGGATTGTTTAATGATGTATGTATGTCATTTTTTGACAGGATCATAATTTTTTTATGCTAATAGTTATATATATGTATGTACTTATGTATCTATGTCACTATATTATAGGGTTTTCAAGGATCATTCGTGTGAATTTATGATTGCTTATGAAGGTGAATGACATAAATAGACTCTTGTTATTACGAGGAATCAAGTGGGAAGAGTAACATTGAGAGGTCTATGAGGTCAATATCACGTGGAAATGAATTGATATTATATGATTGTACTATGTCTACATCTATGTTATGGATAGATAATTATGAAGGGTAAGTCAACGAATTGAGAGTAGTGTGATCTGAGGCATGCTAGGATAAACATGCATGATGGGAAGACATTAGAAGCAAGGTTCCATGTGGGGTCAATGTGTAGTCTATGAATTTGCAGTGCTATTGTTATGTATATGTTGTACATGTTGTATATTCCGTGAATTTACCTATGGTGATGTTTACATGTAACATACATAGTATTGTGTATATATGATGTTGTATTCCTGTTGTATTTATGGTGTTGTGTGTATATTGCATATGTGATGCTAGGTATAGATGGTGTTATGTACATGTTGGATATGCAGTGTTGTGTACATATCAAGCTGTAAACAAGTTGGACCTCTGGTTTTCTGTGCACAAGGTGTTGTGTGCATGTTGGATATGAAATGTTGTGTATGTATGATGCTATGTTTGTGTTTAATATGCAGTGCTATGTACATATGGTGTAGTGTGCATGTGATTTTGTGTACATGTTGTACATATGGTGTTGTGTACATCAAGTGCATGTAGTGTTGTGTACATGTCAAGCATATAGTGTTGTGTACATGTGGTATGGTATACACATTGTATAGGTGGTGCAATGTACATTTGGCATTGTGTACAGATTTTGTAGATGGTGCCATGTACATTTGATGCTATGCACAAGTTATGTAGGTAGTGTTGTGTACATGTGTTACTTGGTACATTTTTTTCATATTGTACTCGTATACATGTGGTATCCTGTGCATGCCATAAATGTTGTGTTGATGGCATGAAGTACTATGCATGTGCAAGGTGTAGTTGTGGTATCATGACATGTATTCGTTGTGTGGTACTATATATATGTATTAGGTTGTATTGTACATTGGGTGTAGTTGTATGTGTTGTATGCTGATGTAGGCATATTTATTGTGTTGTGTTGTACACCGGATGTATGTGTATGTACATGTTTTTTGTTTTACACTGGGTGTAGGTGTATGTATTGTGTTGTGTTGTACACTAGTTTTGTTTGTATGTATCATTTGGTATTGTAAGACTTGTGTGGATGTATGTGTTGTACATTGTGTGTATGTTTACATTATTAAAGAGAAGCAAAGGCACTGGGTTCTTTTCATGTGTGGAAATCGATCCGTTGTGTGTACAAAAGAATAAAGGAAGAAGTATGGACAAATGAATGATAAGTATCAGTATTTTATTTCAATTTTGTTATCCGTGTGATATGTGATTCAGACTTATGATGGTTACATGTGATTTATGATTATGGTTTATGGTGATTTCATGTAATTCATGATTTCAATTTATGATGCTTTTATTTTGAGCTAATTGGATGTGATATGTTTATACATGATGATTTGATTAAACAACTTGTTTGACTTGTTCTGAAAGGAAGTGAACAAAATTGCAAGTGTACCTTGTTGACAAGCTACCAATGAGGTATGATTTGAGTTTATTTAAATTTATTTTAAATCTAATGGAAGTTATGTGATTGGTACAAGATTCACGGGACATACAGTTTGGGTGTTTGAAAGTGAGTTCAAAAAATAGCAGAAAAAATAAATGGAATTCAAACAAGCAGTAGGGTGTTGGTAAAGAATTTTAGGAGCAGAGTCATTTTGGGACATTGGTACCCAATAGTGTCCATCGATTACCATTAGCATGCTATGACTAGTATGATGGTTTTGAGGAAGGTATATGCACTAATTTTTGTATCTTCCAATGTGATGATGCCTTGAAAAGGGATGGATCGCTTGGGATAGCGGATTTCAAGGAACTTGGAAGGTGAGTGAATGAAAGGAAGCAGTGGTTGGATTACCCGAGGGACTGTGTAGTAGAGAAGGGAAGGTCGAGGATGGATTTGTTTTGGTCATTAGCATTTCCAGATGGAATCAAATGCCCATTGGGAGTGTTCCCTAGAACAATAAGATGTTAAATATTCACTAAGGGTAAAGTAGCACAGGACTATAGTGTTGGACATTAGATGTGGATTTGGCTCTGAGAGTAGATTCTGGACTTCCTGGGAAGGAAGTGAACCCTGGTACTACTTTGACGATGGAGGTGTGAGCCTTTGTATTCTCTTGTTGTTGATATGATCATCATATCCATTTATTTCCTTTTTGATAAAATATGAATATTTCTATATGTGGATATTATTGTAAACACCATAATGAGCTATGTTATAAAGGTCTAGTACACAATATCATTTTCATGATGGTTTTTTCTTTTGAGTAGGTTATTCATTGCAAATACTGCAATGAACTATGTTATAAATATCCATAGGAGATATGTTTTATTTTCAGTAGTTTGCTAGTTTGTAGGTGTCATTAAACACCAAGGATAGTTTTCCCCCATGGGGGAGGGTTCTGTAACAACCCTCGTGAAAGTTACATATAATAAATTTAAAGATAATAACCACGGTTGATGGGACACATATTCCAAGTTGAATGTTGGGCAAAAAATCCTAGTGCATGTTAATTTTGGTAATTATGGCCAAAGGAAAATGGAAAAGGAAATGGCTAAGGCTTTTGAAAGGAAAGATGACATATTTGGCATATTTATTTATGAAAATAAATGAAAATAGGAGAAAATGAAAGTGACAGGTCACAAGTTGCATGTGAGGAGGAAAATGAAGGGACATAATGGAAAATGAAGAAAATAGAGGCTTCATTGATAAAAATGCCTTTGAGGATATGTTGGCATGTTTTTGCTCACACTTGTGGCTCTCATTCTATTCTACTTTATCTCTCCCTCTTGGAAATTTAGAGTTTCTTGGAGCAATTTTGCGTTGGACCAAGAAAGAAAAAATAAAGAAATAAAGAAGCAAGAAGCAAGCATGCAAGAGAAGTATCAAGCAACCACACCAGGATTCTTGGCAAGTATTGAGTTGCATATGTATTTTCCCTGCTATATTTGGCATGCATGGTATTGCATGTGGTTTTTTTCTGTCATTGCATGGGTTTTTCCAAGTGTGATAGTTTTTTTCATCCTAGCCTCGACATTTCCATATAGCTTTGATGATATGGGTTTCTCATACTTCGGTTGAGATGGATTTCCAAATGGATTTGAAGCTAAGTGCAGTGGACCTTCGAAATAAAAAACACATGGACTTGTGGTACCTGAACCACATCGTGGGTCACGGTAAATCCATAGGCCATGAGGGGAATTTTGAGGTATAAAATTGGCCTCCTATGGAAATTATAAAATAATAGCGGAAATAATAAAATAAGATTATATTACATCATCAAATTTTGGAGGGAAAAAAGAAAAGTAAAAAGAATAAAAAAGAATAAAAGAATAAAATTATTTTTTCAACTTGTATTTTCAGCTTATCTCCCTAACTTTTTACTAAAATTCTGAGCAGGAGTACACTTTGGATGAAAAATCTAATTCCCCATCAAGGAGTACCCATGTTTCATACTTTTGGTCGACCCTCATACACAAAAAATAAGAAATAAATGAAAATTATAATTGCAATCATGGTTTTCATGTATTTCTCATTTTTTGTGTATTAAGGTGCATCAAAAGTATGAAAATTGGGTACTTATTGGATGAGGAATTAAATTTTTCATCCAATGAGTACTCTCACTCGAAATTTGAGTAAACAATTAGGAAGATAAGTTGAAAATACAGATTGAAAAAGTAGTTTTATTATTTTATTATATTTTGTTCTTTTTAATTTTTTACTCCGAAAAAGGTGAATCATCCCCCATGGTTGACATCATCATATTGAATCCTATTGGTCCTTATAAAGTTTATTTTGGTTGTACATTTTTCTTAGGAGGCCCATTTTAAACCTGAAAATTCCCCTAATGCTAGTAACCCCTGAACTAGATGGTGGGTTGCGGTAAAGCTAGGATTGTGTGTCTCAGTGGGCCTAGGAATCCTCAACACATGAGTGGTGGGATATACGGTAAATACTAGGGGTGGTTTTCATCGATTTAGGACCTAGTGATCCAGGATGGATTGTGGTAAACCCTGAGAGGTGGGTGGTCTCCATTTGGGCCTATTAGTCCTCGGATGGGATGTACAATAAAGCCTAGAGAGTATGTCTCGGTTTACGGCCTAGTGATCCCTCATTCAGACTATGGGTTGTGTTAAATCCTGAGAGACTAGGAGACAAGAAGATTCCTCATGGTGTAGACGAAGTACCCGATAGCATTCATGCTTGTTTGGTTCTTTTTGTTTTTTTATGAGTCCCACATTCATGTTTGATATATGGCATGGGGGTGATTGGATGAAGTGAGATTTGGCTCACCCAATCTATGGTCATTTCGAATGTGGAAGTCCCATCTCTAGTTGGTTTTTAAATTCATTAATGAAGAGCTCATTTATTTCACGTTTGATGTATAAATGTACATATTTATATGTTGATTCTATTATTGTTGTATCAATGGTATTTATGTTGTTATTATGTTGGTTATAAGCATGTATGTTGACAATGATGATATATGGCTGTACTCATGTTTTTAATTTTAAATAAATGTGCAATGTATCTTCGGTCAAATATATTATATTGAAACTTATGATGTAAGGGAGAAATGCTTCTTAACAATTCTCAGATAAGTGTGAGACCCCTATGTTTAATCTTCTATTTACACGTATAGATGAAATTTTCATGACATGTTTGACGGAATTTATGTCATAGCTAGGAGGGGTCCATATGAGCTATCAATGATGTGATTGCTTATTTACCTTTATTTTAATGGTATTTATCATCTCTTACAGGTCCATGAAGTTTTGTGCAGTGACCTAAGCTCTAGGACTAAAAATTTCCTAGAGTTACAGGCACAAAATTGACTAATTCAGGATTTGGCCGCTACCTTTCCATGGCATTCCTGCGGCTATAGGATTTTGGTAACTCCCCTTCCTTGGCTCAAATTGGTCAAAAAGTCAGCCTTCCTCAAGGTTGACGGGCCTGGAAGGTTGGGTTACCTCCTGAGGATGTTTTTGATGTTTTTTAAGGTGTGTTTGTCTTGTTTTCGTCATTTCCACTTCCTTAAGTTCATCTAGGATTTTGAATCTCATATTAGTAGCATCTCGTTGCATGTTTACCCTGGTTGGTCGTTACTTGTGTAGATGTGGGAAGAAGGTGTTACATGTTTAATCTGTATTTATAGTTTACGTTACTCGGGGTAAATAGAGTTCTGTAATTAAATTGGGTTTTAAATTTTCATTTTAGAAACATAGAAACTCCATAGAAGTTAGGGATTTAGTATGGCAACTATTTTTTCTAGCCTAAATAAGTTTGGTCGAAATACCGATAGTTATGTAACAAATTTTTCTTATGTATATAAAGGGTTTGACATATTAAAGTTTCACAATGTCATCCCATGAGATGTTTTTATTTGAAGCACTTATAATTACGTTGAATATATGAATGTAGATCGATTCTTCTTGCATATAATTAAGGGTAAATTTTTTTGAACTTCGTCTCACATGTTTAGTAATACTAATAATGAGTTATTGAGTCGTATTATTTTAATTCTTAATGTTATAAATTTTAATTTCTAATTATTATAGAGGTTTAATTCTGAATATTATAGAGTACTACGTATTTTCTTGGGGCTTCGACCCCTGTAAGAGTATGCTTAATTTTTAAATTAAAATTACGTTCTTTTTCATATCTTTGTGCTTACATAATTCTATGGGATCTATTTTCTAATTCATGTTGATGCCTTTTTTTGTCTCCATATGTGAATTATAGTTACAAAATTGTTTCATTTTATTTTAAACAAAATCAATCATCCATGTCGGGCATACACTAATTCTGCTCCCTAGGTGTGTGCCAAGAACTTTTCCCTGAGAAAGGACTCATTCCTAACCTAACCTAACCTATCCTATCCTAATGATATAAGGTTATATGAATTAACATGAAAAATATTTCACTCAACACAATTAAAGGATTTCTGCTCGACTAAATCTTACCTGCTACCATGATTTATATGACACATGTCTCTTTTGCTCTTACGTTTGTTAAATTATTTACCAAGATTAAATTATCAAGAAATGTGAATAATTCTTTAAATTATATTTTCTACATTTCATCACATTTTCCAATAGAAATTGTCTATCATTTTAGGAGGAATGCTTCTTGTAACTCTTGCTCATAGAAATTGGTAGAGTTTGAATATTCTTTATCACAGAAAGAAAACACTTTTAGATGCAAATAATAAACTATGAAAACATTAGGTTCTTTCCAACTTATATTTTCAAGACATTCCAAAAAATAAAAGATTCCCTGTACATAAATGATTTAACATATTTCTTCTCTCAGATTCATTTAGTATTCTTGCAAAGAAAAATGTATTTAAAACACAAGTTTTCTTTCAAATAAATTTCAAACTTTTCTGTCATGTTAAGCTGTGCCAGATAAATAAAACAGAGAAGAAAACTTTTTTATCATCCCAACCTTTGAGTCTAGAAATGAATTCTAGACCTTCCCACTTCGGACATCCCCCGAGTTTCTTGGTTTCCAGAGTAGATTACACAATAAATATTCAAGACCTTTAGTTCAATATATATATTTATTTTCAAAGAGATTCCACTGATTAAAACCATCTCAAGAAGAACATTCAGTAGTGCAACTAATTTTCTGGACAATGTCTTGTCTCCAATTCACTTTTATTTTCTCTTATTTCCTCACTTAGCCAACTCTCACCTTTCTCAGTGAGAGATTTTCTTTTTAATATTTGCTAGGGTAGGAAGTAACTATATAACCACTTGGAAACCCAACACTTTTCTCTTTTGAAGTATTTCATGTTATTTCTCTAACTGACCATAACATTTTTTAACCAAAAAAAAAAAAAACGTAAAATGATAATCAAGTATATTTAACCTAAATCAAATCGAATTACCAAGTTCCATGTAGTAAAAGTAAATTTATTTTCATGACCAATAGTGTCACACCAAGTGTGGTTCATCATCATGTAATATTCCTAGTGGAAAATTTGCAATGATAACAAAGAAAACATAGCAAAAACACACACAAAAATCACAATACATTAAAGATTCCAGAAAATTCCATAAACTGTATTAAGTTGAGCCATTTTACTGATATAAGGGCTCAGTAAAAAAATAAGATAAAAAATATTTCACCTTGGCCACCGAAGGAAATCTCATATTGCCTAGGTAATTAAATCAGTTGCTCTAACATGAAATGTAGTTGTCCTCAACAAGATCTACATTGTCTAAGTGAAACCTACATTGCTCACTGCAAACCATGACTCCTAGGGCCTCATTTCATGCTCAAAAAATTCATGGAAATTAACCACAAGCTCTCCTCCAATATCCCACAAAAACACACAAAGAAATTGCCCAAATGTTGACCTCAATTTTTTTTTTTCCGAATTTCCCCTAGCTCCTTGATGTGTTGTGTATTTCGGCCAACCTATAAACAATGTTTCCAATTGCTCCAAAAATAGTTGAAAAACACAAAATAACTCCCTTCGGGGTTTCTCCCACAAACTCAGCCCCAAATGTCTCCTCTCCCTTGATTCCCATGTGTGGCAAGGAAAGGTGATTGTGGAGGCCCACACAGTGTGTTCTCAAGCTGCTCCAAAAATCACTAAAATGCCCCTAGATTGATCTGAGCTGAATATACCTCCCTTCTAGGGCCCACACACTTGGTCCACTGAAACAAGGGTCTGATTCACACATGAAATTCTCTTGGGATAAATATCATATGTAGGCTTGGGTTCCAACTAAAGTGTGATAGTGAAGGTAAAGGTTCAAATGATCAAAAGATGCCCAAAATGAGTGCATTCTCCTATTTTTTCATTGTGCCTCCCAATTACCAATGTGGGATCAGTCATCGAATTCCTCAACCTTTCCTCTAAGGAATGTGTATTTCCAAGGGGACTCGTATTTTCCTCCTTGGAGTGGTCCCTACCACCCACTAGCTACTCAATTTTCTTCCTTTCTCCTAATTTTTGCCCTTACCTAGCTCCAAAATCTCAAATGGGTCCCGAAACCCTCTTTTCGTAAGTATAAGTGAAAACCATGACAAAATTGGTTAAATTTATATTTCGACTTAAGAATATTGCCAAGTTTGAATATCACACCTCAAGACTTAGATGATAACCACACTTAGTAGTTTGAAACACATCGACGTGAAAAATTGGAATGTTATTTACTATAAAAATTCTCTTGAATAATTTAATTATAATATAGTTAATAATAAAACTACCCTAGATAAATCTCAATGCTAGATCTAGGATATTTGATCCTTGTCAATCCTTGGTAGATCTAAAATTATGATGAACCTAATCCATTTTCAATCATGTATAATTATATAATTTTAAAGATATAAATATTTTACTTTTTAACCAACCTTACCTTCACTCATCAACAAAACTAGATATAATACATATGAAATAAAAAATATAAAAATGAATTTCATTATGAAAAGACATTATAACTAAGTATTAATGATTGACCTCATCATTTATAAAATAGTAGCACATAAAAAAGGAATATTATGTACATAGCTATTTGGAAAAAAATGATTTCATTTAATAATTTTTATTGTGACAAAAACATACACACTATATTTTAAGGGAAAAATAATATATAAATTTCGTAAAATGTTTTGAAATATATTTTTTTCTAAATAAATACTATTTATTATGAAAGACAAATAATATTAAATTATCATAGCATATAAATTAAATGGTTTCTAAATTCTCATATTATCAATTTTTTATAAATATCAAAATACTTATCTTATGATACACCTCATATTGCTTAGATTAGATATCTATATATCTTAACTTATTTTGTTATCAGTTAAAAAAAATTAATACACGCCTTCATTCCCACCTTATTATGGGAATTCTTAACTTGTAACTAGTTATTTACAATATTGTACCATGTTTTAACTTACATCATGGCTAAATAGACTTGTTATGATACATTTGAAGTATGTAATGAATAAGAGTACTCATTAAATAGACTTGAATATATTATTATTATTATTATTATTATTATTATTGTAAAGTTAATTAATAAATTGTCTGAGTAAAAAGTTAGTAACTGATTCGTAAATGTTTCCAATAACCATAGTAAAAAGGTAGAGACAGTTCTCAAAGTTACCTCCCAAAAAGGATAAGAAATAAATCCTAAGATTGGGGAGGGGTTTTGTGCAGAGATAATGTTTTTTGGGTTAAGAAACAGATTTTTTAGTGGATTTATCGAAAGCTGGTGAGGGAACCAGTGAAGCTCAGTAACACCCTAGAGAAGTACATACTGGATTCAGATCTCGAGGTCTAACTACTTCCACTGTCTCAGTGAATTACCTAAGTCCTTGGTGAGGAGCACGGGGGTAGCGTGGGATGTGACTTCCTCGCTCAAGGATGTGATGACCATCAGTTTACTGAATTTTTTTCTTAAGAAATAAATCGAAGTGTTTCGATATCCAGTTATGAAAGTGCTAACAGTAGTAAAATGTCTTTTCGGTAGTCAAAATCTTGAATGGAAAACTACTATTTATATAGAAGAATGTTGTAGGAATGGCCTTCTAATAAGTTGTAGTGATAATAGATTATTATGCATGTAGTACATAGAATTATGTAAACCAAACCAGAGGTAAAACATGTCGACTATCTGTAAAAATCAGAGTGTTGTTCTGATAAAGTATTGGAGATTACTATTTATATTTATAAAAAAAAATTCAAGAATGATATACAATATAAATAGAAAATACTGCTAACAGGAATCATGAACTCAGAAGGGTTTCAAGAAGAGTTAAGAAATTATGGTGGTTAAGAGATCATGGGCTAGCCGTTTAGCTCCTAGAGCCATGGAACAGGCCAGGGGCCTACGTCATCTGTACCCATGTCATGGGACAACAATATCTTCAATAAGTTAACCAGAAGAACTAAAACACCATGCATGTGTAGAGAATTTTAATTAGACTTACATGATAAAATTATGTAGTGAAACCAGACCATAATAAATAGAATGCATTTAAGTAATCTGGAAAATTAATATCTAGTATCTTTTATTGTTTCAAATAAATTATCTATAACATTAAAAGATACCTAAGGAAATTGAGGAGAACATCTACAAAATGACAATGAGCATATGCATGACAAGATTAAGAATCGTAAAATTGGAATTACTGTATGATGCATGAAAGTAATTAAACCATAAAATCTTCCAACAATTATAGTGAATAGAGTCTCAACATCAAACTAAAAATAGTTCTTGTATGTCTGAATAATTTATCAGTCAATAATTACACACTCGGCATAACGACAGTTATGTCTTGCTGAAAAAGTTCCACTCTACTCCACTGAAATACAAAGAAAACTTATACATAAAATTTACATAGAACCATAAATAATGCCAAGCCTCGAAAATCCCCGTAGGTATGGGAAACCATGGGAGCTAGAGCACAGATATGCATTAAAATCTCAACGTTGTTATACCCAAGGTCTTGCATCATATGGGATGGGGTTGGGGATTATAACCCTTAAATGAATCACAAACAACCTAAATATAACAATGACTGAGCAAAAATGCACACCTAAGAGGGAAAATTAGTGCACAAGACTGCTCGCAGGCCGACATGCAATGAACATGCAAAACCTACAATACATAGAGTTGGCCATTATTTACTCTCTATGGTTTTAATACAAAAATAAATAAATCACCTGAGCTAATACAATAGCAACTAAAGGAAATAAAACGAAGTGCAAGCAACATTACCTATTTGGGTCGAATAAGCCATGGTAGCTCAAAATTTTCCTTCCACTAACCGAAGACAAAGTTGTGGACATTTTTGTAGGAAAATTTAGTACTAGAACATTGTTTGAACCTCATAAGTACATGAGACGAACTTAAAATCTCTAACTGCAAATGTCGATGAAATAAAAATGACAAAATAATAGTTAAACCCTGAAAGGGAGAAGAATCACCTGTGGCTCAGTCATGGGTAGTCCTTGTGGCATGAACTAGTGATACAACCCCTCATGCATTAGTAGCTAAATAATATTCAACCAAAAAATAAGTAAAACTCCAGCAGACTCATAGCCCTAATACCTCAGGGAAATGAAAAGGCAAAAACAACTTAGCCATGCCAAAAAGCAGAGTTTCTCAGAGGGAAAATACTCGACTGTAATCACAATAGTAGAGCCGAATTGCAGATCTAGCTCCAGAGAATAAACAGTGGAGCGAATGAACTAGAAAGTGGGAGGGTTGGGGTGGGTGTTTGCCCTAAACAACCCTACAAATCTTAGGCATCGTTGATCATACAAATTCAGGATCAACGATGGACAGTAAACTAGATGACAGCATGAGAAAACTAGCAAGCGGAGGAATCGACAGGTGAAAGAGACACACGGTTCATGAGATGGGTTGGTGATTTAATTAAATGTTTAATCAAATGAAAAATTGTACCTACAATCCAAAATTGATACTATAACATATCAAATGCATAAAATAGCTGTCAGAGTTAGAAAATCGACAAAGGTCAAAGCATAGCAAAGTACATGTAAATCCGACACAAAATACCATCCAAACCTAATCAAAGTAATGATGGTTACAGACCGATCAATCATGGTCTTTTTTTTTAATACAATGTTTTTAATTTGAAATGTGAGGATTACATTACATCTATCAAATTATATGCGTGAATAGAATAGCCTAACCTTGCCTAGCTTAACCTTTCCTAACCTAGCCTAGCCTAAAATAACTTAACCTAGCCTATCCTAGCCTAACCTAGCCAAGCCTAGCCTAGCCTAGCCTAGCCTACCTTAGCCTAGCCCAACTTAACCTAAACTAACCTAGCCTAACCTAACCTAGCCCAACCTAACCTAGCCTACCCTAACCTACCCTAGCTAACCTAGACTAGCCTAGCCTAGCCTAACCTAACCTAGCCTAACCTCCCCTACCTTAGCCTAACCTAGCGTAGCTTAGCCTAACCTAGCCTAGCCTAGCCCATCCTAACCTCACCTAGCCTAACATAACCTAACCTAACCTAACCTAGCCTACCCTAGCCTAACCTAACCTAACTTAGCTTAACCTAGCCTATTTTAGCCTAGCCTAGTCTAAGCTAGCCTACTCTAGCCTACCATAGCTTACCCTAGTCTAAGGAAACCTATCCTACTCTAGCCTACTTCAACCTACCCTAGCCTACCCTAGCCTAGCCTACTCTAGCCTAGCCTAGCCTACCATAGTCTAACCAAGCCTAGCCTACTCTATCCTAGCCTAACGTAGCCTAGCTTAACCTACACTACCCTAGCCTAACCTAGCCTAGCCTAGCCTAGCCTAGCCTAGCCTAGCCTAACCTAACTTAGCCTAACCTAACCTAACCTAGCCTAGCCTAACCTAGGCTAGCCGAACCTAGCGTAGCCTAACCTAGCCTAACCTAGCCTAACCTAGCTTAACCTAGCCTATTTTATCCTAGCCTATTTTAGCCTAACCTAGCATACTCTAGCCTAGCCTGGCATAACCTAGTCTAACCTAGCCTAGTCTACTCTAGCATAGATTAGCCTAGCCTACCCTTTCCTACCCTAGCCTACCCTAGCCTAACCTTTCTTACCCTATCCTAGCCTTGCCTAACCTTTCCTAATGTAACCTAGCCTATCCTAGCATAGCCTAGCCTTAGCTAGCCTAACCTAACCTAGCCTAGCCTAGCCTAGCCTTAGCTAGCCTAACCTAACCTAGCCTAGCCTAGCCTAGCCTAGCCTACCGTAGCCTCACCTTCCCTAACCTAACCACACCTAACCTAGCCTAGCCAAACCTAACTTAACCTAGCCTAGCCTAGCCTAGCCTAACCTATCCAAGATAGGCCTAGCCTAGCCTAGCCTAGCCTAGCCTAACTTAACCTAAACTAACCTAATCTATACTAACCTCACCTAACCTAACCTAGCCCAACCTTGCCTACTCTACCCTATGTTGGTGTCCGGATATGAACAAAATTCAACCCTTTTTCCACATAAATTATCAACTCGAGGGCATTAGTTATTTGAAGACTAATAGCCAATTATATGCAGATGCAAGCACATGGTCCACTTTAGATCACAAGTTTAATCTACGACACACATACCACTATAACAACAATGAAATGAATTGCAAAAATAAAAGGCATCCACAACAATTAACGTGACTATAACAGCAAATAAAGAATTACACTAAACACAACACTGCAAGGAAAAGAAGGAAGAATGGAGCACTTGATCACAAGAGTGGGCCCAACCCTTGGATCAGGGCTGCGGAAAATCAAGAATTACAAGAGAAATAACAAGCTGTTGTACATTCAATTAATGATAAATAGATTGATTACAAAGTTTGTATCTCCAAGGGCCTCCCCCGATTCACAGCCCAAAGGCCTCTTTATACAATTGTCGTGAAACCCTCGATTCCTCTCAATGATTTTATTGTTACAAAAATGCATCTTGTTACAATGGAAACCAGGTTGCCCAGCAAGAAACCATAAGAAGGCATAAGATAGTGCTAATATACCCATGGCTGTCACGCTGTAGCAGCAAATAAGGAAGGCATTGGAGATGATGGTTTGTGCCTTGACTCGCAGCTATAACGCTCCTATTGTAGCCAGATATAAAGAAATATCGGAGTTAATATGTAGAAAGGTAAAACCTCTATGAAAAATTCACTGTTAATAAAATATCCCATAAAATATAGGAAGAAGGGTTTTACCTCATGCTTTTAAGATAAATAATGGCACAAAGAGATAGAAAGATAGGGTAAAACGAGAGAGGAAAGTATACAAATTCGGTACCCAACATCTCCCCCCAACTAATCTATCTGCATGTCCTCATGGAGCTCGTCGTCTCCTCAGATCCAGACTGGACTGACTGTGATCGGCATGAAGCTGTGTGAGGTCATATTCTGTAGCCATTTCTGTTCCTGGTGGCTTATATCCTTCTGTCAAAACAACGTCCATCCACCAGTCTGGTTCAAAATTATACACAAGAGTATACTATGCAGCTGGTAGCCATAAAAGGGGAAATTGAAATCTTAATCCCATCCATCTAACCCCACAGGTATGAATGCATGCCACGTAACGCGGCATCCTCTCTAAGGCACGTGCAAATTTAGGTGCCCCAAATGGTTCTCTTTTCCTGATGGTTGAGGAGGACAACATCCATCTTTTTTGACAACTATCCAGTGCTTCCTAGCAAAATTTCATAATTTGGCTGACACACAGGTCAGCGCACCATTTCTGGGTTGCCAACGTGTGTTCCTTATGGCCCTTAATATGTAGAGCTATATAATTCTTGTTATAAATGGTTGAGGATGAATTATGCTCTCTTCTCATCATCAATGGTCTCCTCGCTTGATTTTCTTCAAATGTTTCCAAGGCCTTTCTCTATTTAATCTGATTAATGGTATAGGAAGTGAATGCTCTTAAATGGATGTCTCCCACGAATGGCACAAGATTAAAGGATTGATCCTGCCTCAAGTAATACCCATGCATATAGAGTTCACACATCAGATGTTGTCCGATAATGTCATGAATGTTCAAAATATAGAGAAATTGAATGGGGTCTTCAATTTCGTACCAAATTTCCTTATATATACTTTTAAGAAAAAAGAAAAGAAATTTTTCATGAAGGAATAAGGCATAGCTACGTGCAGGAGGTCTGCAGGCCATTACCTGTTGTGCTAGGGAGAACATCTCCTCCTTATCTATCTTTAGCAACTAAACTTGTTCTTCCAACGCTTCTATCTTGGCCTTCTGTTTGGCCTGCTTCAGTTGTGCCTTGTATAATTGATCCATGTACCCTATCACGACTCTAGCAGCCCGTTCTTGAACCCTAGTTGTTTCTTTCTTGTGGTCGCTCGCCATAGACTTCCACTTTTAAATTTCAGTGGCGAATACAAATTCTCGACCTTCAAACAACTCTTCGATCGGGCTTGTCTGGGTAGCTGTAGTGGAGACTTCAATCTTCGGCTTTATTTCACTCCATTTGTAGATTTTTACCTTCCTTTTTAAATGTGAAACTTGCTTTTTCAAATCTCGAACCTCCTTTTTCAGTCTCATGGTTTCACTAAACTGCAGTTGATACCTCTTTTTGAGAGGTAACCTTATTTTCTTACACTATTCAACCCATTCCTATTTAACGATGAATTCAGTTTTTGGGCCTATGACAAACTCAGGAGGTGGTGAAATGTTGTTCTCATCCTCTACAGATTCTTTTGTCAAGCCCTTATGGCTGGCCCCCCTATCCATAGGGCCTCTTCTTCTACATTTCTTATGGAAACTCCTACCTTTTGATCGGCAATTTCATTGATCCCCCTGTGTTCCGATGTTTCTACAATAACTTTTTCTTCCTTATGAACCTTTAAGTGTTCTGGTTCAGTAGTGTCTGGGCCAATCTTGGCCATGTCAACAAATTTTAGTATCGGGAGAACAACCACTTCTTCCATTAATCGTTTGGGCGAGTGAAATCCCCTCGCCCCTCTGGGCATCAGGGACTGGAACAGAGAACAAGGAACAGACCCATCATCTTCATTTCTGGTTTGGACTGGCACTTCATGCATTACCACCTCAACTGGAGTCGATACTGATTCTTGTGGAGCAGCATCGATTCCGTGGCTCAATTCCCTTATTTCCTCTTTCCCTTTTCTTACCATTTCTTCTTCATGGGTCGATACTGGTTCTTGTGGAACAGTATCGACCACCTGGTTCACTCCTTCTCTACCCTCCTTTTCCTTAGGACTCACCTTTTTTTCCATATTTGGTACCGATTCTTGAGGTCCAACGTCCATTTCGAGGGTTGACTCCTCCTGTTCTAGCGAAATTGGGGGTGGTTCTTGTGTAACACCCCCACCTGTATCAAAATCAATATATGTCTAGGTAGGTGATGTTTTTTCTTGCGAAACAATATAACTTTCCATTCCTCTTTCAACAATTCCATTCCTTTGTTCTTCATTGACAAAGGTTGACGACTATATAATGATATCGATTTCCTACACAATGTCCATAATTCCTTCCTCTCTGGGTTCTTAAAGTGAGGATGGTTCTTGTGTGACAACCTTGTCTATATTGCCAACTAATTCCTCCATACTCATCTCTTCTTCCTCTAAGTTCCTCTTGATCAATTTCCATTTCCATTTCCTCGAGTTCCTCTTGATCAATTTCTTGTGAATATTCTTCTACCACCTGACCAGTTGGAGAGGCTCGTTCATCTTCTCTAGTAGTAATCATAGCTGCTACCTCTTCTTCTGAGGATCCACAGATTTCCACCTAGGAAACCTGCAACTTACCTATTGCATGCATGACCAATAATCGCACCAATCCATGGTTAGAAGGTACCACCATCATCTGGCGAGAGCGTCGAGCAGACTGTGCCATATGCTGTAGTTGTTTCAATAGGAAGAATGGAATATTTAGGGCATGCACTTGATTCTATGGAAATCAGAGGTGTGTTATAATTTTAAAGTGATACTTGAATAGAGCTGAGGCCTGACCATTGCAGGTAATGTATTTTATTAGGAAACCTACAACTTCATTCCAAGGATACGCCACAGTTCTGTGCTTGTATCCTCTACCCAATTGAACGACACTTTCTCGTGCATGCAAGAACAATTCAGGAAATTCCGAGAGGGAAAATTTCTGAGCAAACCATTGCTGCCCCTACTGTCTTAGCCCTCTAACCTCTACAATTACCTCCTCTATGACAGGAAATTCTAGACCTCTAACCCGAGAATAATTCCCCTCTAAATTGAGTGCGAATTCCATTGTGATACCTCCATAAAATCCTTGCAATCTGTCAAAATATATATCCCACCCTGTGTCGACAAAGACTTTCGAAACCTCTGGATTGCTGCGAACTGAAACTGTGTTTCCAGGCTCATGATGCATAGCTAGCTGACCCATACTCTGGAGACTTGTAGCAGCAATTCCTATAGCAGCAGATCGTTGCGCAATGTCGTGGGTACAAAATTTGAAGGAACAACGTAGTGAAAATGGAAAGGTGGTAATGGTAAATACGGTTGGTAACTCTCGAAAACTGAGAAAAATCATGAAAGAGTATGGTAAGTATGGTAAAATAGAAATAATAATTGTTCATACAGGGTGGACGAGACATCTTACAAATCCCAATATGATTCGAATGATGATACCACATATTTATGGGAATCGTAAGGTGTAACATGAGCGGAATGTCATACTTAACTTATGAGGAAATTATTACACCATCCTTAGCATGGTGACACCCCCCCCAAACTTAAATTTTCTTTTATCGTCTGCGGCATTAAAATATTCACATGGGATATTTAATTAAATAAGAAAAAGTCACGTGGAGGCATACCTAACGGCTTACCTAGATGATGTGACGGTTGGTAGGATGACAGTGCAGTAATGATGTGGATGGTGTAACAACATCCACGTAGCAACATCGGTGTAACAACATCCGGTGTAACAGCAGCGGAGTAACAACGTCGGAGTAACAAGAATATGGTGTAACGACATCAGAGTAACAACATTGGTGTAACAACATCAAAGTAACAGCATCGGAGTAACAGCACCTGGTGTAACAACATCGGAGTAACAACATCTGGTGTAACAGCATCAGAGTTGCTGCAACCGAGTAACAGTAACATGAGTAGCAACAACTGAGTAACAACATTATGAGAAGCAACAACCGAGTAGCAGCAATGTGAGTAATATCATCTGGTGTAACAGCATTGATCAAGGAATAAGAACATCTAGTAACAACACTTGGTGTAACAGCATCATGAGTGGTAGTAACTGAGTAACAACAACATGAGTAGCAGCAACTGAGTAACGGCAACATGAGTAGCAACCATCGAGGAATAGCACCATGAGAAGTAGCAACCGAGGAACAACACGATGAGTAGCAGCAACAAGAAAATTCCTTGATTTTCACTCCTAAGTCATAGCTCTTGCAAAAAGACAAGAAAATAGAGCATATTTATTTATTTATTTATTATTATTATTATTAACATATATATATATATATATATATATATATATATATATATATTACAACTAGGGTGCAGAGGAAGGATTCTCTACGTTGATAACCTTCAAACCAGATTTCTCAGAGAGTTGTTTAATAAAAGCATCCTTAGAGGCCGGCCGGTGGTATAGTCTCAGGTGATGTCCATTGACTGTAAAGGAAGTACGTGTATTGTCAATTGTGACTAGCCTGACTTTTCCATTATCAAATACAACATCCACCTCATAAGGTCCCATCCAATGAGTGCAAAGCTTTCCCTTAAAATCCATAAAACAAGAGTCATAAAGTAGTGCCCAATCTCCACTTTGAAACACCTTTTTGTTAATAAACTTATCATGCCATTTCGTTCTCTGCTACTAGATACTAGTAGTTCACTGGACAGCCATTGAACGTATTTCATCAAGTTAATTAAGTTGAGCCAATCAGTGTTTCTGGGCATTTGATAGGTATAAACCAACTTCCAGAGCTGTTATGAGTGTGCTTATTTCAAATTCTATTGGAAACAATGGGGATTTCCCATAAACCAACTTGAATGGTGAAAACCCAGTTGTATTATGCCATGTTGTTATATACACCCAGAGAGCCTCTGAAAGCTTCTGAGCCCAATCCCAACGATGATATGCCATAGTTTTCATCAAAATGTTTTCTAATGTCTTGTTTGTGCTTTCTACTTGTCTATTCCCCTAGGGATGGTATAGAGATGTCACTTTTTTCTTGACCCCATATTTTTGCATGAGATTTTCTATGTTGTGTGATGTGAATTATGCTCCTCCATATGAAACAACCTCTCTTGGAGTACCGTAATGAGAAAAAATTTCTTCAAATAGAAAATCTCAGACTACCTACTCTGTTGCTTTCGCAACAGCTTTGGGTTCCACCCACTTAGTCACATAATCATTATAGACCAAGATGTGGAATTTCTATTGGGAGTGTGGGTTAAAGGGTCCAACAAAGTCAATAGCCCATTTCTCAAAAGGCTCGAGGACTACCTATGCCTGCAAACTCATTTCATCAGCTTTACCGGGCTGCCCCATCCGTTGGCAACTATCACACTTCCTAACATAATTATGAGCATCACGAAAAATGGAAGGCCAGTAATATCCCATTTGTAGCACCTTATGGCCTGTTCTTTTGTCCACAAAATTCCCTCCACAAGGGCCATCATGGGCAACTTTCAATACTTCATAAATATCATCTTCAAGCACATAGCGCCGACTCTACTTATCTTCTCCTATATGAAAAAGGTACCCTGCCATCCAAGAATATCAGGCACTATGATGAATACTATTTCGCTATTCCCTATATGAAAAATGAGGAGGCACTTTCCCTGTAGCAAGATAGTTAGCAATATCTGCATACCATGGAGGTTTAGTAGAAACTACAAAAAGATGCTCATCAGGAAAAATGTCTTCGATTGGTGTGCATTCATCATTGTTATCCATTCTAGATAAGAAATTAGCTACTACATTATCTTTTCCTGGCTTATCTACTATTGTAATATCAAATTCTTGAAGCAATAGTAACCATCTTGTAATACAACCAGGAGTAATAGGTTTATTCATCAAATACCTGATTGCTGCATGATCAGTATGGACAATAGTAGAGTACCCGGTAATTTAGTGCCGGAACTTATTGATAGTGTAAATGACAGCTAATAATTCTTTTTCTGTCACTGTATAGTTTAGATCAACAGGAATTAAATTTTTGCTGATGTAATAAATTACATACGGTGTTTTTTCTACCAGTTTTCCTAAAACAGCCCCTACTGTTGTCTAAGAAGCAACAATATGTATGTGAAACGGTAATGCCCAATTAGGTCCTCGGAGGATTGGGGCTGTGCACACCAGCCCCTTAATTTTCATGAAGGTTGTCTCACAATCTTCAATCCACCAAAATTCTGCATCTTCTGTTAGCAATTGAAATAGCGGGTGTGCTATTTTAGAAAAATTTTCTATAAAGCGCCTGTAACAACCAGCACAACCAGTAAATCTACATACCTGTGTGGGTGTTTTGGGTACCGGAAAATGTAATATCACCTATACTTTAGCTGGATCAACTTGAATTCTAGCAGCTAAGAGAAAATGTCCCAATACTACTCCTTCTTCCCTCATCATATGGCATTTGACTGTACTCAACGATACATGGGTTTGTTTACATATTTTGAGTACCTTCTCCAAATTTTCCAATCCTTCCTCAAATGAGTTCTCATATGGAGTAAAATCATCCATATAGATTTCGACGCTATCATCGACCAAATCAGAAAAAATTCCCAAGATTTCCCTCTGGAAGGTAGCAGGAGCATTACACAAGCCAAATGGAAGGACCCTATATGCAAAGGTTCCCCACGGGCATGTGAAAGTTGTCTTGTTCTGGTCTTCCAGGGCTATCTGGTTCTAGTTATATCCACTGAATCCGTCTAGGAAAGAAAATAACTTCTTTCCAGCCAAGGTGTCCAGGACTTGGTCAATGAATGGCAAAGGAAAATGGTATTTTTGTGTTGCCTTATTTAGTTCCTTGTAATCTACACAGATCTGCCATTTACCATTCATTTTGGGAACGATAACTAGCGCGGATCCCCATTGGCTATTTGAGATGGGATAAATGAATCCTACATCCAACAATTTTTGTAACTCTTCTTTAACAATGTTTTTGAGAGCAAGATTCGTCCTCCGTTGAGGTTGTCTTACAAGGTGGAAATCTTCCTTAATGTAAATATGATGAGTGCATAGGATGGCAAGGATACCCTTCATGTCCGTATAATCCCAGGAAAAATATTCCTAATGATATTGAAGGACTTTCAAAAGCTATTTGGTCTGAGATTTAGACATGTTAGAGTTGATATTAAGTGTTTTCCTTGGTTCAATCTCGCTTGGAGTACAATCCTAGAATGGGGTTATAGGAATGTCCTTAATGTCATCTTCTGGTTCAATGTTTTCCTGTGTTTCAAAGATCATAGCATATTCTAGAATATGTCGATTTCGATCAGGAATAGAACTAGAATCATTAATGAAGGTGTTAATGGCATCATCTTCAGTTTCTGTTTTAATTTGAAGGGCTTGGCCAATAGTGAGAATTGGTCTAAAATTTTCATTTTTAGGTTCAGGCTCTTCTACAGGTAGAGGTTTCTAGTTGGGTAATGATTTTTTATATGGGCTTGGTTCCACGGGCGAATAGAACTTGATATTCTTTGTAACTATCCCATTTGATATGATCGTGTGTCTAGACCGACATCCTATTTAGGCATCTGCAGTTTCCAACCAGGGTCTTCCTAGGATCAACGGGTGGCCACCTACTGAAGATTGAGTCTAAAATATAAGGAGGTCCACAGGGTAATGCCATGAGTCTATTTAAATGATCACATACTCTAATTTCCCTACTGGTTTAATTGTGGATCTATCTGCAAGTTCCAGGATAGTAGGGGTTGGTTTAATGTTTCCAAGTCCTAATGTGTTCATTGTTTCAGTAGTGATAATGTTAATGGCCACTCCCAAATCTACCAGTACATTTGGGATTTCAATCCAATTAATTTTTACGATTAGAATTGGGTTCCCAGGGTCTTTGTATTTTACAGGCATGATCTTTCCTAAAATGATATCAGATAGTCTGCCCATTACATGAATAGTTAATGGATTCTTAGGTTTCCTCCCTAGTTTCTTTGTGCAGTATTCTTTCAGAGTTTTTGCATAAATAGGTACATCCCTCATAGCTTGTAAAAGAGGTATTTTAACAAAAAAATTCTATAGTTCCCCTAGGAAGTCAAATTCTGCTTGAGGGTTTAGTTTGCTCAATGTCGATCTTTCGGGATATGGGGGAGATATTAAATGACCTTGATTGGGAACAACTTAGGAAGTTGTCTGATTTATTATGTTTTGATCTGAATTCTCCCTCATTGTTCTTTGTTCTAGTTCTGTATCTTCATCGTCAAATTGTTCTCTAATAATGGGTGAAGTAGGTGCATTTACTACCCAGCCAGACCTTAGATTTATCTTATTGAGTCCTAGGGTAGAAATGTTGTAGGATGGAAGGTTCAAAGTGTCTGTTTGCTGAACCCCTTTATTATTCGGATTTGGGTTGGGCTGGATAGGAAGATGAGGTCTAATGGCTAGGTTTCCTGGGGGAACATTGAAAGGAAATTGAAGTTGTTGTTGAGGCATAGGCTCAAGAAACTGTTGAGTGGGAGGGGGTCCATGCCAAGTTTGATTCCATGAAGGATTCAGACTGGCCTGAGGAACCCATTATTGCCAAGGGGGATACTTATATTCAGGCCACATGGCTGAAAATGGTGTATATTGGGGACCCATACTAAAATTATGAAAGTACTGGGATGGGTCCTAAAACATACCTGGATTCACCACCGGTGGTCAAGGTTGCCATGGCTTCTTCTGCCCCATAAAGTATAGTTGCTCCACCATTATTTCCTTGCTTGCTCCTTTGAAAATTGCTTTCAGCCCAGGCAAGGAAGGACTTGCACTCGTTGGGTGAGTCTGTCCGCAGATCGCGCATGCTTCCACCATGTTCAGTGGGCATTCCTTCAAAGGGTGTTTCTTTCTGCACTGAGGGTAGAATATGGCCATGGTTTTTTCCAACTCTATCTACTTCTATTTTGGCTATAGAGTGTCCATTTGGGCTGATAGCATGCTCAGGATATCGATCCTCAAATTATCCAGTAGATTTCCAACCTCTGCTTTTGTGACCCCTCCACCGGAGGTCTTTGATGACCGAATACCCTGTCCACTTCTTGTAGCCCCCTGTGAACATTTGATACAGTAATCATAGATAGTTTCAAAATTTTCTTTCGAAATATCCCCTTTTCCCACTACATTCAGGGGTTCCAGAGAGTCTTCCCTGAGTGCTATGAGAATAATGATCTTTAGAATGTCCTTATTGAAGTCACTATGTCTAAACTTCTGCAATATGTATTTAAATATTTCTACACAGTCCTCCATATGTTCATCCTCCTTTTTTGCAAATTTAAATATTTTCTCCTTAATGTCATAGGACTTACAGTAATCTTGGTACTTTTCCAAGAAATATTTTTTCATTTCTTCCCATGAGGTAATCATGCTTCCCCCTAAACCCATGAACCATCTCAGGGCTGTCCCTTTTAAGGTAGTAGGAAATATTTTTAATATCTTAGCATCACTCATATATTCATATCCTCGACAAAAAATATCAAATTCGAAAAGGAATGTATTAGGGTATTGAGAAGGGAGCCCATGGAAACTAGGCAAGGTTATTAAAGGGATGGGTCTCATTGGTGCATCACCTATAACATTTCCAATGGGAAAATCAATAGAGGAACTTAGAGGTGCCATAAATATCCTCCAATAGTCACTTGGAGTTTGTACTGTGTAGAGCTATAAAAAGGGTCTCTTTCACCTCTAATTACCTCACATTAATATGTCAAGCCGGGAGCGTTTTGTTATTACAAAGAGTGACTCAATCCGAGGCTATCATTTGTCAGAGTAATGCTAGTAGTACAGTGCATAAGAAATACAAGAGTAAACAGATGCTTGCTTGTAACTAAATTACTTCAAAGAATAAATCACGCACTCAGAAAACTCAACAGCTTATCAGTCAAGGGTTCGGCAGTGATAACCCATCCCTTCGGAAACTGATAGAAAGAAAACTAGAGCATGGACCACGAGCCTGGGAGCTAGACAGTGACTGCCAATGCTCACTACAGCCTTAGATCATCTCTCACACCAAATCAACAACTGCAAGTAAATGGAACAGCAAAGCGAATAAAGGATTGAACAGCAATTCTGGAATAGAACAACAAGTCTAAAATGGAACAGCAATTGAAATAACTAAGTCCCGCGGGTTGTAACCAAACTTAATCTATTAACTCAAATACTCTCTTTGCAATCAAATAACATTCTTTCACTCTAAAGGCAATTCACACAAATCACACTAAAGGAACAGCAATAACGATTAATGAATTATGGAACAGTACTGATAAATTAGAAACGCACACAACACGAACGTTTAGTATAACAGCTCTGTAACATAACAGTAAGAACATGCAATGAAATCTTGAAAGGATTAATAACTTGATACGGAGTCAACACACGATTCTATCTGCAAAAACCTCAATGATTCAATCTTTAACAGAGCATGTAATATGAACTTAAAAAGCATATCAAATTACCAAATAACAATGATAAACAAACCACACAGAAATAAAGTCGTAATGGTACAGAAGCAAGTGTCCTTCGGGGCCGGGCCCTTAGCCTCCAAGGATACACCGCTTGAAGTTAATCCAGACGCGGAGATGAAATAATCACCAAACTTTCATTAATGCATCGGTCAAAAATACATTGAACCAGTTCTCAACGAAACTTAATAATCAAAGCTGATGTTTTACAGAAATTACATAAAAGCGTATCCTTCATCTCTACATCTATCTTATCCCAAACTAACAGTGATGTCTCTTTATATAAAGACGACGGCGGAGATGTCCAAGTGACAAGGTAAATAAAGCAGCGATCCCTCAGGATCGAAGATCCTGAGGGATTCGCCAAACTGTTAACTCTTCATCCTGTCTTTTCTTTTGCGCTGAGCTGGTGTCTTTTCCTTCTTTTCCGAGTCGATTTTCTTTGATCTGTTTATCTTTGTTTGCGTTCGGTTCTCGTCCAGAGGGACAGCAGTTATCTCGACTTTGTCCTTTCCTTTGGAACGGCAATGCCTCGTTTTCTCCTTTTCCTGTATAGAAAATAACCATTATCAATGGCTAAGTCTTGCATATCAATTCTCATGTGTTTTGTTATAGTTCCTTATTACTTTCCAAATTCATGACACAAAAAGGTTCACAAATTCTATTAAAAAGCCACTGAAATAATGATCAAAAGCATACCTTTTTAGTACTCCACACACCCCCTTGCTTACCTTGTTTTATGTCCTCATGAAAACATTGTAGTTGACATGCAATGCAGTGAGATAATATGCTGGAGAAGGAGTCTCATGCGGAGGCCTACAACCATGTTGAGTAATTAGATAGTCAAAGAACTGACCTGTTTGCCCCTCAGGCATATCATACAGGGCCTGGTATCCGGGTGCAGGGTGCCAAATAATTGGAGTGAGAAATCTATATCCTAACCAGGATGATCCTGCTTTCAGAATGGTCTCGCCATAGAGGTTCAAACGGTCGGAAGCTAACTAAAAGTTCTCATACTTAAATGGTTCTCTGAGCTGGATGTGTGGATCAGAGATTCAGTATCGAAATTTGGCTGCATTAATGGCCAAGTCTTTGATGGAAAGAAAATACTCTAAACTCTCTCGAATGAGTGCCTCATGCATGGGTCCTAATGTTTCAATGGCACCAGGAGCCCTTATAAGATTTCTATGAGCTTTCCACAATTGTACTGGGTTCCTAGGCTCAGCCCTAACCCGTAAATCTAGACCATTTTCCTGACCCTGGAAAGTATCATAGGCTTTGAGCCACTTAATCTGATTAACCCCGAATGAAATGAATGCTTGGAATTGGATGTCTCCAATGAAAGGGCCAGGGTTTAATTCAGTCTCCTGACTTAACACAAGGTCGTGCAAATAAAGTTCACACAACAACCTCTGGACTTTCATTCCATAATGTTTACAGTAGTCTATAAAGTCATTGACAGTGTTAATTTGTATAGGGGTGCCTGCTTTAACAGCTTTGATTTTTAATTGTAAATACCGTTCTAATAAAAACAGAGCATAGTTTTTAGCAGGGGCCCTACATGCTAAAACATCATTGTATAAAGAACACAAGTCATTCATCTGTTTGATAACAGTATTTAGTCTACTGGTTACCTGTGCAACTTCCTCTTGTTCCTTTTTCCACCCTTCAAAGGCCTGGCTTTTGGATTGACTGACGTCCCTTAGTTGCTACTGTAACTCTTCATATTTTTCTCGGGGAACCGTTTGCTCTCTAAGCTGTTCGGCTTCTTGCTGGGCTTGCTTCACCATCTTATGCAAGGTTTTCGTTTTCGGATCTTTTTTCCATAGATCAGTGGAGGCCGGGAGTTTTACCTGAACTTTCTTATTATGCTGTTTGGAGTTCAGAACCCTTATTACCCCTGAGGGTGGTGCCTCTGTCTAAATTTGCTTGTCACTGATCCTTATATCATCCTTTTCTATTTTAACGCGAACACCCGTCCGTTCCTCAGCATCATTTGGAACGGCAGCTGGATTCTCAGTAGGGTTTTCAACAGCAGGCCGCTTGTTGGCCTTCTTTTTCCTCCCTCCGGTTTTTCTTACCTTCTAGTTCTTTTTCAGAATCCTAATTTGTTGTCTGAGCTGGGTTATCGTATTCAACAATTTATTCCGTTCCCTCTGCAACTTCTTAATTTCCAGTGTTTCATTCGAAGGAACAACAGTCTGTCTGCTGCGGACTGGATCATGACCAGTTTCTAAATCTTCCTCTTGGGGTTCTTCTTCACTGCTCTGCTCTGGCTGTTCTGGGGTAGGAACCTCGACTGGTTCTGTCTCTGCTCCTACTTCCTCTAGAATTTCCTCTTGTGACCTGGGAACAGATTGTTCCCGCTCAATATTTTCCTCCTCTTCATCATGAACAGGCATGTTTTCTTCTTGGGGTTTGTCGTGGGGGTCCTCTGAACTAGAAGTTTGACCATACTTACTCATATTGGCTAGGACTGCGGCCAAGTCATCATCTCCCAGTAGGTCTTGTAATGGGCTATCTTCCTGCTGTCCCATTTCTTCCTCCTGTTCAGTTTCTGCTTCTATTTCTGTTCCCGAAGGCTCGGCTGCTTTTTCTTCGGGTTGCTCATCTTCAATTATCACTGGTTGGCTGGTGCTCCCCTGAAGCTTTTCCAGCCTTCCTCTTATCCGAGCCAACCGGGCTGACTTTCTGGGCTTATCTATGCTTCCTCTCATCTGAGCTAACCGAGCTGATTTTATGGGTTCCTCTGGTTGCTCGGGTGAGTCAATGGCATGCTTGCGCTTTGCCGATTCTTGATGTATCTCTGGTTGTTCTGATGTACTAGCGACATGTTCTCTGCGTTTTTCCGGACACTCCGGTGTGCTTATAGAATGTCTGCGTTTTGGGGATGGCTCTGTCAATCCCCCCTCAATCGTTGCAATCAGCTCTTCCCAGCTGCTCTGCTGCTGGGTGAGACCATAACTAACAACTAGTCGTATCAACCCATGGTGACTAACGATTGACTCTACGTGCTGTGCCTTTTTCATACTTTGTGCAGCATCATGCAGTAAGGAGTTCAGGAGTGCGGGTAAATTCACAGAGCATCTCTGCTTTAAAACAGCTAAAAGTTTAAGGTGTCGTGGTCTTACCACGTCTTTTCTTCCTTCGCAAGTAATATAACTCTGCACCGTTCTTGCTAGCTCCGTCCAGGGTTCTCCTAGGGTTGCTGGCAGAACTCCCTTCCCCTTAATTGTCAGATTCTGGCCTTCGTCCTGGAACAGTTCCATGACCTTCTGTAATCGTTCCTTTTTTAATGTCCATACCGGTCCGGTGGCTGGTAGTCCTGAAACTTCTGCAATTATGTCATCAGTGACCGGTATTCGCTTCCCCCTTACTGTGGAGTGATCATCCTGTAGGTTCTGCAAAAATTCCATCGCCACTGTTTCGTTGGACTCCTATAGGCGATTGAAATAATTCAATCATCCTGCTCTTTCCAGGATTTCCCGGGCAGCAGCGGAGATCGTCAGCTGTTGAGGCTCGCTTCGAATTGCCCTTCCTCCCATAGTTTCACTGTAGATTCTAAATGGAACGGCAACTACGTTTTCTGTTTGAAACACAGAGAGGGTGATAATCGCAAGGTTTCGAAAAAACACAGAGTATGCAACAGTGCAACAGAAAGCAACTTGTGACAAAAATAGAAATGCCATGCCGTTAAACCATGCCAAACCGTCGTATACTAGCTTTCCCGAATGGTAAGTTGACACGTAATACAGGGAATGATGAGGTTAACCTCCCCCCCGCAATGTGATAGGCTGTCCCAGCCGGAAAATAAAGGAGCGGCACCCGGTCTGCAATCAAGTCAGAAAGGAACAGCATATGGAATTATGCCATGTTAAAAAGGACAACGAATTACCGAAATCGAGGCGGAGAATTGATCGCGTATGATATAAGAGGCTGTTGTGTTATGATATGAGGCTAGTGGATAAGACATGTATCGTACTTGCCAAATCTCAAGTGGTCATGGTCACTTCCGTTGCCATGATTGGTAATGATAAATGTTCATGCGATGTATAAATCGGGAAATGACATATGATTAGTTCCTAGGAGATAAGAAACAAAAGAATATTAGTATCTTTACCCATTGGTGTAAGCAAGGTGACTTCAATACCATTAACATTACTCTGATGCCAACAGGTGTCCATAACCTTGGCAAAGTTGTTTTTTTTACCCTCGGAACCATAATCCTTTGTGTATACTTAGGAATGTTGTTATGTCAAAATGTAGACCATTATGCTGGCTTGGTGACCAGTTAACCATAATGCCATTCACGAGGAAGGAGCGAAACGTGGGCAGGCCGGCTCGTAATGAGACCTCCTGTTCCAAGGTTTGTTTATTTGATATACCTTTTGGACCATATCCCTGGTGTGGTGGCCAAAATGGGAATGCCACTTCACTTCCATCCTCATGATCATGGTAGGCCGGCTCTCGATGAGACCCCCTATCCTGCATTTGACACTTGACATATCATGTTCACATATTTTTTCTTTTTTATCGAATACTTTTCCTTATACACAAAGGGTGGCTCAACACTCCTTAAGAGTAGGAATGGTGGAAGAAGTCTTATTATCTCAATAGGAAGATATAAACTCTTTGCTCTTATTCCCAAGTACTAATAAAAAGTTTTAAGGGAATCAGCATGATAAAGATAACCAATCAGGGCAAAATTAGTAAAACCATGTCAACAAAAGGTAAGAAATAAGTATGTCCTTCCATTTCTCCTCTTACTAATGCAGAGCCTTATAGATATAGCGATTTATGGTTTGCAGATTTCGGTATGTTGTGATTTTATATTTCATTGCACAAATACATAGCTGTATCTTAAAGACTAGAAAGAAGACGGGCAAGAAGCATCCTCAATTTAGATCAGCAAAAGAATAAGCTGTTTCACAAGGAGAGCAGAAGTATGCGAGTGGTGTTCCTTTGAAAAAGAAACAACAATGGATGATAAAAAACAGCAAAATTGCAAATGCCGTTCCTTTGGAAAAAAGGAACAGCAAAAATAAAAATACTATAAAAACACTCAAAATGCCATTCCTTTGAAAAAGGAACAACAACAATAAAAGAATGCTGGTTCTTTGAAGAAAAAGAAGAGTGGTAACCAAAAGGAACAGCGGAAAATGTAACAATGCCGTTCCTTTGAAAAAGGAACAGCAGAGATCTCGAATGCTGTTCCTTTAGAAAAGGAACAGCAAAACAAGCAAAACCAACATCATAAAAAAACACACATATGCTATTTTTAGAAGAGCAAAAATCGAGCTTTGTAAAAGAAAAGGAACAGCAAAAATGACAAGAAAATATTTAATTGAAACTTATGTACAAGAACCACTCAAAAAAACAAGAACTTATGTACAAATTGCAAAAAGAAATGAACCCTTAATGAATTACAGGTGAGGAAGATTTCTCTTCCTCTCCTAAGATCTCCATATCAGTGTCTCAGTGTAGCTGCTGGCAGAAGGATTCCCGAGTGAGTGGTTTACGATAGAGACGGACTCGGTGGCCATTTACTTTGAATGCATATCCAGAACCGTCAATGGTGACTAGAGTAAGGGTTCCGTTGTCATGCACCTTCTGGATTTCGTATGGTCCCAACCATCGAGTCTGAAGTTTTCCAGGGAAGTCCTGAAACCGAGACTCGTATAACAGAGCCCAGTCTCCCTCGTGGAAGACTTTGTTCTTGATGAGCACATCATGCCATTTGGCTCGCTGCTGTTGAATCAATGCTGTATTTTGTAGTGCAGAGAGCCGAATTTCGTCTAATTCATTGATCTGCTGTAGTCGATTGAGTTGTGCCTTGCTTAGATCTAGGCCAACTTCCTGTGCTGTCCGTAATGTTTGGATTTCAAATTCTATAGGAAAAATGGGTTGTTTTCCAAACACTAATTGATAAGGTGAGTAACCGGTGGTGCTCCTCCATGTGGTTCGATAGGCCCAGAGTGCTTCAGGTAGTCGGGTAGCCCAATCAAGCTTATGTGACGCAATGGTTTTCGTTAGGATTGATTCTATTATCTTATTGCTACTTTCTACCTGCCCATTCGCCTGTGGGTGATATGGAGTAGTGATCTTATGCTGGACATGATAATTGTTAAGTGTTGCAGCTAATTTATGCTCAACAAATTGTGGTCCTCCATCTGTAATTATTTCCCTAGGAAGGCCATAACGAACAAATAGAAGGAACAGGAACTGTATGACAGAGTCCTCTGTGGCTCTTGTCAATGCTTCTGCCTCAACCCATTTGGTGACATATTCTGTTGCCACCAAAATATATGTTTTCTGATTTGATGAAGGGTTGATGGGTCCAACGAAATCCAGAGCCCACCACTCGAATGGTTCGATGACTAACTGTGGTTTCAGAGGCATCTCATCAGCTTGACCAGGTCGTCCTGCTCGCTGGCAACTGTCACAGGCTTGGACAAACTTCTTCGCATCTTTGAAGATCGTAGGCCAGTAATATCCTGTCTGCAATACTTTATGTCCAGTTCTACGCTCAGCGAAGTGCCCCCCACATGGTCCATCGTGACAGGCTTTTAGGATGTCGAAGATTTCATCCTCTATAACACATCGCCTGATATGCATGTCTGCTCCTGTGTGAAACAAATAGCCTCCAATCCACGAAAATCGAGAACTTTTCTGAATAATCTGCTTGCGCTCATTGGGAGTTAAATGTTTTGGTAATTTACCTACTGCAAGGTAGTTGGCAACATCAGCATACCAGGGTGTTTTAACGGCAACAGCAAACAGGTGCTCATCCGGAAATTGATCTTCAACTGCTGCTGCATCGCTTGATTTTGGTATTCTCGAAAGAAAATCGGCTACAGGGTTTTCTTTGCCAGGGCGGTCCTTGATTGTGATGTCGAATTCCTGTAATAAGATTAACCATCGAGTTACTCTGGCATTTGTGACAGGCTTATTTGCTAAATATTTTATAGCAGAATGGTCTGTATACAAGATAACAGGATAGCCTGTAATATAATGTCTAAATTTATTGACAACATGTATTACAGCTAGGAATTCTTTTTCAGTAACAGTGTAATTCAATTCAGCAGGGGATAAATTTTTGCTGATATAATAGATAGCATATGGTTTTTTATCCTCTTCCTGCCCAAGGACTGCGCCAATGGCTGTATCTGAGGCATCAGATGATATCTGGAATGGTAGGTCCCAGTTTGGTCCTCGAAGGACTGGGGCTGTGGATACAAGCTTCTTTAGATCCTCGAAAGCACGGTCACATTTGTCTGTCCAAATAAAATCAACGTTACCAGTCAGTGCATATAAAGGAGCAGCAATGTGCGAATAATGCTCTATGAATCGTCTATAATAACCGGAAAATCCAAGAAAGCTGCATACCTCTGTTTGAGTAGTGGGGGTAGGAATAAGAAAAAGTATTTGGATTTTGGCCGGGTCTACCTGAATGCCGGCTGCTGAGACATAGTGTCCTAGGATAAGTCCTTCAGTCATCATCAAGAAACATTTTTCGTGGCTTAAGCAAAGCCTGGTAACAATGCAGCGTTGTAGGACTTTTTCTAGGGTGTCTAGAGCCGGATCAAAATCATCTCCATATGGTGTAAAGTCATCCATGTAAACTTCAAGTCCATCATTTATTAAATCTGCAAAAATGCTAAGGATAGCCCTCTGAAATGTGGCAGGAGCATTACATAGGCCAAAAGGTAGAACACGATAGGAAAATGTTCCCCAGGGACAAGTAAAAGTAGTTTTATCCTGGTCTTCAGGGGCAATCTGAATCTGATTGTATCCACTGAAGCCATCCAGGAAAGAAAAGAACTTCTTCCCTGCTAAAGTATCCAATACTTGATCTATGAAAGGGAGAGGAAAATGATCTTTTTGTGTTGCCTTATTTAGTTCCCTATAATCCACACAGATTCTCCATTTCCCGTTCTTTTTCGGTACCACCACAAGCAGAGAGACCCATTTAATATCAGAAATAGGGTAGATAAAATTTACATCTAAAAGTTTCTGAAGTTCAGTTTTTACGACATCTTTTAGATGAGGATTAAGTCTCCTTTGCGGCTGATGCACAGGTCTGGCATCTTTTTCTATATAAATGTGGTGTGTACATAACTGGGGATCGATTCCTTTCATATCAGGGTAGTCCCATGCAAATGCTTCTTGATATTTTGTTAACAAATGGATGAGCTTTGTTTCTTGTTCAGGTGTGAGATTAGCATTGATGTTTAAAGTTTTCCCCAGTGCAATTTCCACAGTTTTACTATGTGCAACAGAAGTAACAGGTATCGTTTGGTCATGAATATCTTTCAGGGGATCTTCTTCCAATTCATTATCAAATGTTGCTTCTATCATGTGACACTGTGTGCGAGGTTCAGTTTGAGTAATGAAATTATTAATGGCATCGTCTTCTGTTTGATATTTGAAATCGAGTGCCTCTTGTATAGTTAATGGAGATCTGATGTTATCGGTAAGGTATGATACAGGGTGTTTATTAGTTTTAATCATTGTGACACTTGGCTACGCTGGAGGATATAGAACTAAATTTTTGCTATTCAGTCCTCTGGTTATGGTCATATTTCCCTGCCGACAGCCAATGTAGGCATCGGCAGTGGCAAGCCAAGGCCTACCTAAAATTAGCGGATGTCCATCAAGTCGGGTTTTTGGATTAATTATCAGGAAATCGGTTGGATACTCCTAGGATTCTACAGAGACCATGACATCATGTAGAGTACCCTCTGGTCTAACCACAGATCGGTCAGCCAATTCTAACAGAGTGGAGGTGGGTTCTACAGATGTAATGCCGAGCTTTTGGCAAGTTGTGGTTGTTAAAATATTAATTGCAGCCCCTAGATCAACTAAGGCATTAGACAGGGTCTGACCATAAATTTGAACAATTATAATTGGGTTCCCGGGGTCTTCATATTTAAGGGGTGTTTCTCTTCCAGACAATAGGTCAGATAAGGTACCGACTACTTGGACTCTTGGATTATTTGTTATATTCCTCCTTGGTTTCTTTATGCACAATTATTTTATAGTTTTTGCGTATATGGGAATGTATTGAATGGCTTGGAGGAATGGAATTTTTATGTACAGATTTTGTAATTCTCCCAGAATGTCAAAGTCAGGATATTGTATGGATCGAGGTATGGCTAATCGTTCTGGGAACAGAGGAGAGGATGTGGTTGCTTGATTATGAGTTTGTTGCTTATTTACATCCTCCTGTTGTGACTGATGTTCTCTGGGTAACTGATCTTCAATATGAACTGTTTTATCTCCCTCAGTTTCAATTATACGTCCAGATCTTAACTGAAGGTCATTGCACTCCCTCAAATCGGGTCCTGCTTCTGGTGATTCTATGATTTGGATGGATTGGACCTTTCTGTTATTTGGATTGGGATCGGGTTGGGCTGGGAGTTGCGGTCTCAGGTTAGACTGGGGATTTTGTTGTAAAGCTGGCTGAGTAGGTTGAGGGAGCGGAATAGTTCCAGCTGGGTGGTACATCGGTCTTTTCCAGCTTGTCTTCCAGGGTGAACTTTGTGAAGTAGAGGGAGTCCACTGTGAAGGGTATGGACCATTTTGCCAATATGGTGGAGTATAAGGGAAATTCGGCCAACCAGTTTGGCTTGTTTGATTCAGCCATGAATTTGAAGAAGGAAACGATTGTGGTGACCAGTTTGTAAATGGGGGCTGAGATTGATTTTGCCACATACCATATTGTTGAGCATTATACTGTGGGTTTTGAAAGAAAGAGGTTGAGTCCGGAAACATACCAGGTTGTCTCGGTTGCCACTGGCGGCGCTGGTTGATCGAATTCACCGATTCTGGTTCTTCTTCTGCTTCCTTATATACCGCTTTCAATCCGTAATAGGGCGCCTCTCATAAGGTGATCTTTGCATGATGGCGCATGTTTCTGACTCTCCTTTATCCAAAAGGATACCCTTGTGGCTGAAGGACATCTCTCGCATCGCGTAAGATTGCCACCTCGTCTTCCGCTCCAAATCGCTTCTGTTTAGCCCGCACAATATCAAGTTGTGTAGTTAGTGTCCCCATAATATCAGTTTTAAAATTTTCTAATAAATTTCCAATTTCTGCACGTGTTACTCCTTCTGCTGATACTTTGTTATCTCTTGCAAACCGATCATATTCTGTCGGTTTTATTCTTGTGCTGCCTCTCGAACTCCTGATACATAAGTCAAGGATGTCAGTAAAGTTCTCTTGATAAATATCCCATTTGCCCATAATGTTTAATGTTTCAATCCATTGTTCCTTCATGCCCCTCATTAATGCAGTTTTTAACACATTATCAGGTAAAGGTAGCGATGCATAAGGAGATCTTTGTAGATTATACTGAAAACGTTCCACATACTCCTCTAATGTTTCATTTGGTCTGGCTGTCATTTGAAATATTTCGTCTTTTAATTCTCTAGACCTACAATAATCCTGATATTTTTTTAAGAAGGATTCTTTTATTTGATCCCAATTGTTGATAACCCCGCCACCTAGCCCCATAAACCATCTTAAAGCAGCCCCTTTTAATGTAGAGGGAAATAATTTCAATTTTTGGGGATCGGTGGTGTAATCGTACCCCCTACATAACACATCGAATTCGAATAGGAATGCATCCGGATCTTCCGATGTGAGTCCGTGAAATGTAGGGATATGCTGAAGAGGGATAGCTTTCATGGGTGCATTTGCTGCAGAATCCACTATAGGATATTGTAATGTAGAGGTTTGAGTATTTGGTTGGTTTTGAGCATTTGGTTGGTTTTGAGCCATGGGATCGAATATATGCCAATAACCTTCTGGGATATCTAGGAGGGTATTCCTAGGTTGAGTGGGGACTGTTTTGACAGGGATATTTTTAATAGCGCTTCCTTTATCTGGAATAATGAGAATACCAGGTGTCTGAGGAGATTGAATTCCTTCAACAATGACTTTCGCAGCACTCCCCTTATCTGGGCTATCTAAAGGTTGATTTGTCTCAATAGGGGATTTTGGTTCCTTGGTTTCCCCTGTTTCTCCATCTCCTTCACAAAAGTTGCTAGAGTTCCCTTCCTGCAATAATTTAGGAGTAGAATTTTCAATTTCTTGAAAGTCCTGCTCTTCAGTTTGACTATGCACCTCAGCGCAGGCTACAGATGGTGATCCTGTGGCCTGAAGGGAACTAGTAGGCGGTTTAGAAATGTTTTTCTTGAGGCCTACTGATGGTTGAGATTCTGTTTTCTTATAGATTTCGTCTATGAAGGTCGTTCGGCCAAGGGTCACCGGCCCCTTAGCTTTTTCAGGCTTGGATGGGGGTTTGATATTCTTTTCTGGTCTTTTCTGCTTAGTCATGCACTCAAAAATGAACTACCAACTTCTATTCAAACAAAGCAAAAACAAATCTGTTAGGAAAGCGGATAGTGAGCAGGTCTTTTACATGCTCTGCACGTAGGTTCTTACCTTCCGTTTTTAGGATCCAACTCCTCCCTAGCAGGCTCGTACACTACTCTGAAAAAGACAAATGGCTACACTCTTTCCCCGGCAACGGTGCCAAAATGTAGAGCTATAAAAAGGGTCTCTTTCACCTCTAATTACCTCACATTAATATGTCAATCCGGGAGCGTTTTGTTATTACAAAGAGTGACTCAATCCGAGGCTATCATTTGTCAGAGTAATGCTAGTAGTACAGTGCATAAGAAATACAAGAGTAAACAGATGCTTGCTTGTAACTAAATTACTTCAAAGAATAAATCACGCACTCAGAAAACTCAACAGCTTATCAGTCAAGGGTTCGGCAGTGATAACCCATCCCTTCGGAAACTGATAGAAAGGAAACTAGAGCATGGACCACGAGCCTGGGAGCTAGACAGTGACTGCCAATGCTCACTACAGCCTTAGATCATCTCTCACACCAAATCAACAACTGCAAGTAAATGGAACAGCAAAGCGAATAAAGGATTGAACAACAATTCTAGAATAGAACAGCAAGTCTAAAATGGAACAGCAATTGAAATAACTAAGTCCCGCGGGTTGTAACCTATTAACTCAAATACTCTCTGTGCAATCAAATGACATTCTTTCACTCCAAAGGCAATTCACACAAATCACACTAAAGGAACAGCAACAACGATTAATGAATTATGGAATAGTACTGATGAATTAGAAACGCACACAACACGAACGTTTAATATAACAGCTCTGTAACATAACAGTAAGAGCATGCAATGAACTCTTGAAAGGATTAATAACTTGATGCGGAGTCAACACACGATTTTATCTGCAAAAACTTCAATGATTCAATCTTTAACAGAGCATGTAATATGAACTTATAAAACATACCAAATTACCAAATAACAATGATAAACAAACCACACAGAGGTAAAGCCGTAATGGTACAGAAGCAAGTGTCCTTCGGGGCCAGGCCCTTAGCCTCCAAGGATACACCGCTTGAAGTTAATCCAGTCGCAGAGATGAAATGATCACCAAACTTTCATTAATGCATCGGTCAAAAATACATTGAACCAGTCTTCAACGAAACTTAATAATCAAAGCTGATGTTTTACAGAAATTACATAAAAGTGTATTCTTCATCTCTATATCTCCCTATCTCTTAAACTAACAGTGCTGTCTCTTTATATAAAGACGACGACGGAGATGTCCAAGTGACAAGGTAAATAAAGCAGCGATCCCTCAGGATCGAAGATCCTGAGGGATTCGCCAAACTGTTAACTCTTCATCCTATCTTTTCTTTTGCGCTGAGCTGGTGTCTTCTCCTTCTTTTCCGAGCCGATTTGCTTTGATCTGTTTATCTTTGTTTGCGTTCGGTTCTCGTCCAGAGGGACAACAGTTATCTCGACTTTGTCCTTTCCTTTGGAACGGCAATCCCTCGTTTTCTCCTTTTCCTGTATAGAAAATAACCATTATCAATGGCTAAGTCTTGCATATCAATTTTCATGTGTTTTGTTATAGTTTCTTATTACTTTCCAAATTCATGACACAAAAAGGTTCACAAATTCTATTAAAAAGCCACTGAAATAATGATCAAAAGCATACCTTTTTAGTACTCCACATACTGTTTCCACAGATAGTATATGAAGTGATTCAACCGAACATGGTCGCACTGCACTCCCCCAGTCTCTTGGTGAAAAAAGTTCCTTTACTAGATCAAAATCACTTAACTTAGAAATGGGAATTTTTACAGCGTTGGCTTGGTCTCTTGGGGATGAAAACCCTTTTTGAGGTTCTTCTTCCGAGTTAGATTTGCTCAATTATTATGATCCCTTACTTGCCACTTCTTCCACTTCTACTGTAGAAAGAACACCATCTGGTACCATGGATGGCACTAGTTTTTCCACAGACTACCCTTCAGACTTCATCTAAACCCTAACCCTAACAGCAGCATGGGATGATGCCTCAGATTTGGATTTTTCAATAATTTCCTGAATATGTCTTCCTTCCCAGATCCTTCCCTTTCTTTGGGGGTCTTCCTCTGCCCCTTTCGTTCGGATCTTTGTTCATACAAATTGTGGAGAGGGTTCATCAAATAAAATCAATCAATCGCTCAGGACCTGAAGTAGGACAGACAACTTCCTCCCTAGGACGAGAGAAAAAATTCACAGAAAACGAAACAAAAGGAAAAGGAAAAATAAAAAATAAAAAAAAATCGAAGTTCAAGACCTGGAGTAGAGTAATAACATACTCTCCCCAGGACGAGAAATTGGTCCCTAGAAGGAAACAACAGGAAATAAAAAAAAAAGCAGAAAGACTGGACTACACCCAGGACTTAGGGAAAGGTTTTAAAAAACACCTTCCCCAAGACAAGGGTTTAATTTCACAGAAAACAAAATAATAAAAGAGACAGGAAAGAAAGAAAGAAAAAATAAAATGCAAGGCAATTATGCTCAAGACTTGAAGCTGGGAAATAGATTCCCACCTCAAGATGAGATATCGACTCTGAGATATGTTGCAGATCCTATTCTTGTACCTATTAGCCTTCCCTGGCAATGGCGCCAAAATGTTGGTGTCCAAATATGAACAGAATTCAACCCTTTTTCCACATAAATTATCAACCCGAGGGTGTTAGTTATTTCAAGACTAACAACAAAGTATATGCGGATACAAGCACATGGTCCACTGTAGATCACAGGTTTAATCTATGACACACATACCACTGTAACAAAAATGAAATGAACTTCAGAAATAAAACGCATCCACAACAATTAATGTGACTGTAACAACGAATAAAGAATCACATTAAACACAACATTGTAAAGAAAATAAGGAAGAACGCAACACTTGATCACAAGAGTGGGCCCAACTCTCGGATCAGGGTTGCGGAAACTCAAGAATTACAGGAGAAACAACAAGCTACTATACATTCAATTAATGATAAAAATATTGATTACAAAGTTTGTATGTCCAAGGTCCTCCCTCGATTCACATCCCATAGGCCTCTTTATACAAATGTCCTGAAACCCCCAATTCCTCTCAATGATTCCATTGTTACAAAAATACATCTTGTTACAACAACAACCGGGTTTCCCAGCAAGAAGCCGTAAGAAGGCCTAAGATAGTGCAGATATACCCATGGCTTTCACATTGTAGAAGTAAATAAGGAGGGCGCTAGAGATGATGGGTTGTGCCTTGACTCATGGCCGCGACGCTCCTATTGTAGCCAGGTCTAAAGAAATATCGAAGTTAATATGTAGAAATGTAAAACCTCCATGAAAAATACATCGTTAATCAAATATCCCATAAAATATAGGAAGAAGGGTTTTACCTCATGATTTTAAGATAAATAATGGCACAAAGAGATATAAATATAGGGTAAAATGGGAGAGGAAACTACACAAATCCGGTACCCAACACCCTACCCTACCCTAGTTAATCTAGCCTTTCCTAACCTATCCTAGCCTAACCTAGCCTACCCTAGCCTAGCCTACCCTAGCCTAGCCTAACATAACCTAACCTAACCTAACCCAACCTAACCTAGCCTATCCTAGCCTAGCCTAGCCTAGCCTAACCTAACCTAACCTAGCTTAACCTAGCCTATTTTAGCGTAGCCAAGTCTAAGCTAGGCTACTCTAACCTGCCATAGCTTACCCTAGTCTAAGGTAGCCTAGCCTACTCTAGCCCAGCCTAGCATACCCTACCCTAGTCTATCCTAGCCTAGCCTAGCCTAACCTAGCCTAGCCTACCCTAGCCTAACATAGCCTAGCCTAACCTAACCTACCCTATCCTAACCTAGCCTAGCCTAGCCTAACCTAACCTAACCTAGCCTAACCTAACCTAACCTAGCCTAGCCTAGCCTAGCCTAACCTAACCTAGCCTAGCCTAGCCTAGCCTAACCTAGCCTAGCCTAGCCTAGCCTAGCCTAGCCTAGCCTATCATATCCTATCCTGGCCTATCTTGACCTAGCCTAACCTAGCCTAACATAGCTTAACCTAGCTTAACCTACCCCATTTTATCCTAGCCTATTTTAGCGTAACCTAGACTACTATAGACCACCCTAGCATACATTAGTCTTACCTAGCCTAGCCTACTCTAGCCTAGCTTAGCTTAGCCTAACCTAGCCTACCCCACCCTACCCTAGCCTAACCTAGCTTAACCTAACCTACTTTAGCCTGGCCTAGCCTAACCTAGCCGACTATAGCTTACCCTAGCCTATCCTAGCCTACCGTAGCCTACCCTAGTGTAACCTATCCTACTATACTCTAGCCTAGCCTAGTGTAACCTAGCCTGCTTTAGCCTACCCTATCCTACCCTAGTCTAACATATCTTAGCCTACTCTAGCCTACCCTAGCCTACCCTAGTCTAGCCTAGCCTACTCTAGCCTAGCCTAGCCTAGCCTAAACTACCCCACCCTAACCTAACCTAACGTATCCTAGCCTAGCTTACCCTAACCTAGCCTAACCTATCCCAACCTAACCCAGCGTACCCTAACCTGGCCTAGCCTACCCTAGCCTACCCTAGCTAACCTATCCTAGCCTAACCTACCCTAGCCACCCAACCCAGCTCAACGTACCCTAACCTGGCCTAGCCTACCCTAGCCTACCCTAGCTAACCTACCCTAGTCTATCCTAGCCTAGCCTAGTCTAGCATAGCTTAGCCTAACCTAGCCTAGCCTAGCCTAATCTATCCTAACCTAGCCTAGCCTCGCCTAACCTATCCTAGCCTACCTTAGCCTACCCTATCCTATTGTAGCTTAGCCCAGCCTAGCATAGCCTAACCTAGCCTAGCCTAGCCTAGCCTAGCCTGGCCTAACCTAGTCTCGTGCGACACAATCTACATTCCTAAGAGTTTATATATATATATATATAATATATATATATATATATATATATATATATATATATATATATATATATATATATAGATATACATGTTGTTAAAAATTTTAATAAAATATATACCCAAAAATAATCTTACTAAAAATTTATAGTTCATTTTAATTTTATCATATATATTTAAATATAAAAGCATTATCACTTTATATTATATAAAGTCAAAAAGAAATTCTTTGTGGAATATTTTATTTTAATTAAAAAAATATAATGTATGATTAATAAAATGTATTGCAAAACTTAAATAACATATTCTATATATAAATATAATAATCATTCTAAAAAATAAATTAAACTAAACAACATTAAGAAAGAAATAATTTAAAAACAAATTAAATTAAACACTATTAATAATAGTTAAATATAACAAAAATTATTTAAAATAAATTAAATGTAAGAAAATACAATTTAAAATACATTGAACTTAACCACAATAATAATGTAAAAATAAAATGGAACTTAAGTTAGAAGATATAAATGAAAAATATATTTGTAAATGAAAAACATATGAAAAAACATAATTGAAAATAATTTTGAGAAATCTAACCTAGATTAACCTAGCCTACTCTAGCCTACACTAGCATACCCTAGCCTAATCTAGCCTAAACTAACGTGCTCTAACATAGCCTATCCTAACCTACTCTAACGTAGCCTAGCCTACTCTAACGTAACCTAGCCTATTCTACCACAACCTAACCTACTCTTGCGTAGATTAGTCTAGAACACCCTAGTATAACCTAAACTAACCTAACCAAGCCTAGCCTAACCTAATGTTGCATAAAATAACCTAGCCTAACCTAACCTTGCCTAACCTAGCATAACATAGCATAACCTAGAATAGCTTAACCTAGCCTAATTTAACCTTCCCTAACCTAGCCTAGTCTAACCTATCTTACCTTAACCTTGCCTAACCTAACCTACTCTAACCTAGCCTAACCTAACCTAGCCTATCCTAGCCTAGCCTAGCCTAGCTTAAACTAGCTTAGAATAACCTAGCCTAATCTAGCATACCCTAGCATAGCCTAACCTACCCTACTCTAGCCTACCCTAGTATAGAATACCCTAGCCTAGCCTAGCCCACCCTAACCTAGCCTAACCTATCCTAGCCTACCCTAATCTAGCCTAGCCTAACGTAGGCTAACGTACCATAGTCCAACCTAGCTTAACCTAGCCTACTATATCCTATCCTAGTATAGCCTAGCCTAACCTAGTATAACCTAACGTAATCTAGCCTCACCTAGCCTAACCTAGACTAGCCTTGCCTGGCCTAAGCTACACTAGCCTAGCCTTAACTAGACTAGCTTACCCTAGCCTAGCATGGCATACTTTAGCCTCTCTTAGCCTAGCCTAGCCTAACTTAACCAAATGTAGCCTAACCTAGCCGAACCAAACCTAAGCTAACCTAACCTAACATAGCCTAGCCTAGCCTAAAATAGCTTCACCTAGCCTATCCTAACCTAGCCTAGCCTAGTCTAGCCTAACCTAGTTTAACCTAGCTTACTATAGCCTAGCCTATTCTAGCATAGCCTAGCCTAGCCTAGTCTAGCATAGCCTAGCCTAGCCTAACCAAACCTAGCCTAACCTAACCTAACCTAACCTACTCTAGCGTGGCCTAGCCTAACCTAGACTAGTCTAACCTAGCCTATCCTAGCCTAGCCTAATGTGGCCTAATCTAACCTATCCTAGCCTAACATAGTGTAGCCTAGTCTAACTTTGCCTAACCTAACCTAACCTAGCCTAGATTAGCCTAACATAGCCTAGCCTAGCCTAGCTTAAACTAACATAACCTAACCTAAACTAAACTAACCTAACCTAAACTAGTTTAGTTGAACCTATCCTATCCTAGCCTAGCCTACCCACCCTAAGCTAACCTAGTCAAGCCTAGTCTATCCTAGTCTAACCTTGCTTAACCTAGCCTACCCTAATATAGCCTAACCAAACCTAACCTAACATAGAATAATTTGGCATTACCTAGCCTAGCCTAGCATAGCATAACCATGCCTAGCCTATCCTAACCTAACCTAGCCTACCCTAACCCAACCCAACCCAACCTAACCTAACCTAACCTAACTTACCCTACCCAACCCTACCCTAAGTGAGCCTACCGAACCTAGCCTAACCTAGCCTACCCTAGCCTAACTTAGCCTACCCTAGCCTAACCTAGATTAACCTAACCTACTTGAGCTTAACCTAGCCCAGCATGGCCTAGCTTAGCCTATCCTATCCTAGCCTAGCCAAGCCTAGCCTAGCCTCACCTTGCCTAATCTGGCCTTAGCCTAGCCTCAGCTAGTCTAATCTAGCCTAGCCTAGCCTAGCCTAGCCTAGCCTAGCCTAACCGATCCTATCCTATCCTAGCCTAACCTAGCCTAACCTAGCCTACTCTAACCTAGCTTAAACCTAACCTAGTCCAACCTAACCTAAACTATCCTAACTTGTCATATCCTACTCTAAGCTAGCATAGCCTAGCCTTGCCTAACCAAATCTAACCTAGCATAACCTAGCCTAAAATCACCTAGTGTAACCTACAGTAACCTAGCCTATGCTAGTCTACGCTAGTCTACTCTAGCCTACCCTATGTAGAAATTTGAATAACTGAGATATTATTCACCAAGATTCTCCTGATCACACACTATTTGAGCTTCATGCATAATACATAATCTCTTCTACCATTGATCATCACATGCGGAAATAAAATCAATTGCATGCACACATTAAAACCACGAACAATCACACATATGAACACAGTATTTAATGGGAAAGCTTAAAGTTGAAAACCCCAACTATCTATATATTATATGTCATGGAGATCATGTAACAATCATAGTACAAAATCTCCTCACAAGCTCTCATGCACACCCTCAATTGCTACACACTATCAAGCTAGATCTAGCAAAACACATGCTCCAATCTTTTGCCACTTGATAGCCAGCCTCTATTGCGTTTTCAATGCTATGAGATGGCTTCATTAAATAGATAAACCACCTGGCTTGTACTGCGCAATCCTCATGGGCTTCTCCACCTATCTGTGTGTTGCAAATAGCAACAGTATAGTCACAACTTATAGTTAACCTGCTCTTTCACCTATTTATGCACTGGTCTCCACTGAAATTGTCCATGCACTGAAGTTAACTGATGCATTCTTTAGTTGATTAATGAGTTTATAATTAGTGAATTAATTAATAATTAATTCACACCACTCTCACTAATTGTATCAATTAGTTAAACGGAATACAAATAGCTCAACTATGTTTAGATTAGTTAAACTGAATACAACTCCACTAACTTCCTCAATCAACTCCACCAAACTCTGTCACATGAGTTCTAACTGAAGTATCCATGCAATAGCTCCACATAACCCTCAGGAATAGCATAATTCCTTATGTCAGCTCCTGTGCCACATCTGTGCACTTAACTGAAGTGCTCCAAGAGAATAAGATAATGTTTATAGTCCAAATATTATTAAGAGCTAATAATATTCGACATATCTATTTTTAGACTGGCAATCTAAAAATAGATTCCGTCCAGTATGTCTAAAAATAGAAGTCCATCTATTTTTTCCGACTTGACCAACCATCCACAAATAGCATCCTGCAACTCATAGAACATGATCCATATGTCTAGAAATAGACTTTGCGCCAAAAATAGCCTGCGGGCCCACTTAGTGAAGGCGACTCCTTTCCACTAAGCTCATCATCTTGTTGCAATCTCAACACTCCCTCTCAACAAGATATGGATTATCTGCAACCCCTATCCTACCCCTGTGGTATTCGAATTTGCTCCTGGTGAGCGCCTTCGTCAAGATATTATCATCCTGTTCCTCCATAGGAATGTATGAAAGTAATATGACCTTCCGCTGCACACAATCTCTGATATGATGATACCGATCTGTGAAGCCATGCCACCTCAACTCATTCTCCTGTCTGTACCATGATCCATATCCTGATGTGCCTCTGAGATATGTGCCTCTGAGATATCTCAATACATGCTTGCCTGCCTTCCAAAAGAGCTTGGTAGGCTTAAACATAGCTTGTAAAAGCTAGTTAACAGTATAGCATATGTTGGGTTATGTATTGACCAGATACATAAGCGACCCCACCAAATGTCGATAAACAATGGCATCCACTACCTCCACCGAAGTAGCATCCTCCTTCCTCCAACCACCAGGAAGAGGAGTATCAACAGGCTTGCAGCCATGCATGTTGAACTTCTCCAGTATCTCCCGGGCATACTTACCCTGAGAAACAAACATTCCATCACTGCGCTGCCAAATTTCCAATCCCAGGAAATAATGAAGGAGGCCCAAGTCCTTCATCTCAAAATCTTTTGCAAGATCCTCCTTGCATGAGAGTATCAACAGCTCATCACCTATCAAAATCAAATCATCTACATAAAGTATAATGATCATCAACTTACCCTCCACCACAATCTGGTATAGGTTCAGATCTGCCTCACTCTTGGAGAATCCAAGTCCGGTGAAATAACTGTCTATCTCTGTGTACCAAGCACGAGGTGCTTGTTTCAACCCATACAACGCTCTCTTGAGCCTGCACACATGAGACTCGCTGCTAAAGATCTCAAAACCTTCAGGCTACTCTATGTAAGCCTCCTCCTCAATCACTCCGTTGAGGAACATAGTCTTCACATCCATCTGATGAATGTGCCACCCCATCTGCACTGAGAGAGCAAGAATCGTCTGTATGGAATCATACCTTGCGACAGGTGCAAAGGTCTCCTCATAATCGATCCCCTCTATCTGTGAAAAGCCTCGGGCAACAAATCTTGCCTTGTACTTCTCCACTCCCCCGTCAGCTTCCTGCTTCACTTTGTAGATCCATCTCGAACCCACCACTGATTTCCCCTCTAGTCTCGGGACAATCTCCCATGCACTGTTTCTGACAATCGAATCATACTCTTCCACCATGGCATCTACCCATGCGGGGTCCTCCATAGCTTCCTCGAAAGAGGATGGCTCTGTCATGATACACTTGCTGAGAAGAGCCATGTATCCAGTGTACCGATCAGGTGACTATCTCTATCTGTGCTATGATGTAGTTGCTCCTACAACCTTCTCTGCATCTTGAGCCAGTCGCTCATCTTCTGTAGTGCGCTTCCACCCTCTGATGGTTGGCGCTGCCTGAGTGGTCTCTTCCACTCCATGAACCTCATCTTGTAGCTGATCCACATCCTGAGACTCATCCTTAGGAACTAATAGCTCCTCATCTGCATGCAAGTGTGGCTCCCTCTCAAGCGAACACTTCATGGCTTTCTCCTCATGAAATTTGATATCTCGTCGCACAACAGTCTTGCGACTGTCTGGCAAATACACACGATAGTTTTGGGGCGTATCAGTATACCCCAAAAATATCCCAACTTCCGCGGTTGGCTCTAGCTTCTTCCTGGCATCCTTTGTCACATGAATGTAAACAGGTGAACCAAAAATCCTCAAATGGGAAATATCAGGCTTCTTACACGAAAATGCCTCCTTGGGTGTACTCATGCCAAGTATCTTGTGACGACAATGGTTCTGCACATATACTACAGTATTGCATGCCTCCGCCCACAAGTGAATGGGTAGGCCATGATCATGAAACATCGCCCATGCAGCACCCACGATCGTTCTGTTCTTCCACTCAACAACCTCGTTCTGCTGTGGGTTATGAGGTGCTATGAGCTCTCTTCGAATTCCTTCTGCACTGCAAAATTCCTTGAATTCGCCAGAGATGAATTCACCACCATTGTCGCTCCTAAGAGCCTTCACCTGCTTCCTCGATTCTTTCTCAACCAGTGCCTTGAACTCACAGAACTTTGAGTATGTCTTGCTCTTCTTCTGCATGAAGAAGATCCAACACTTACAAGAAAAATCATCAACAAATATCACATAATACCTGTGCTTTGCTGTCGAAGCTACTGAGAAAGGTCCACACATGTCTATGTGAATTTTCTCAAGGATCATCGTGGCGCAACTATCCTTCTCGTGAAAGGTGGCTTTCACAAATTTTCCCAAGGTACACCACTTGCACTGATCTGACTACGCAAGAGTGCCTTTAGGAAGCCCCGTAGAAATCTACTGCAGTATCTTCAAAGCTCCATGGTGAAGGTGGCCCAATCTCTGGTGCCACAACTCACCATCATCTCGGCTCACCACTCCTTCTGCCTTGCCTGCCATTGTTTTGCAGCCATCTACCTGCAATTGATAAAGGTTCTTAACTCGAACCCCTATCCTCCGAGTCTCACCAATTGCCTTACTACGCAGGAAAGCCTTTCCCTCGCTAAAGACAACATCATATCCCTTGTCTTCTAACATCACCACAGAGATAAGATTCTTCTTCAATGCTGGAACATGCATCACTTCCTTCAATCTAAAGGGTTTACCAGACTCCCTCTCAAAGGAAATGGTACCGATACCGATTGCACTACATCTATCATCATCGCCCATCTCGATGTGCACTCCAAGATCTTTCTCATCCAGATCAGTAAACAAATCTTAATCTCCTATCATGTGAAAAGACGTACCACTGTCAAGAAACCACACTGATCCCATCATACTTGAGACCAAGCATGCGATCAGCTAAAAATCTAGCTCAAACTGCGAGGTTAAGGCCTCTCCAGCTGCAGTTCCAACAGCCAGCTTATTTTTCTTCTTCTGTGGACAATTAGTGGTGTAATGTCCATGTTGGTGATAGTGAAAGCACTTCACCTTGGACATGTCCTGCTTCTTGCCTTTTGCACTGGATTGAGAAGCTTTCTTGCTCTTCCCCTTATTTTCTTTGGCAGCCAAAGCACAAATCTCTTCATCAGAGTTCTTTGATGAAGATTTGTCCCTGGTACTTTGCCTTATCTCCTCTTGCATAAGATCCAACCAAAGTCACTCCCATCCTGGAAATTTCTCCCGACCATTGACAGAGTCCTGATAGGAGTGCCAACTCTTCAGAAGCCCTAGGAGAGCCAAGCTCACCAAGTCCTCATCATCAACAGTCACCCGCACACTTCCCAGCTCATCCCTGCATTGGATGAACTTCGTGAGGTACTTGGGCATACTGTCGCCTTTGTCCATATTTATGTTTCTGGTCACTCTTTCTTTGGAATAAATCTGTCGAGGCTTTCCACATCAAGAATGGGGAAGCCTTACCATGAAGGCTGGTCACTATGTGATCCTTCACACCCTCCAACAGAATCCTTCAACACTTTGTTGTCTTCTTTTTCCATGCGTCAAGTATGGCAGCATCAGTAGAAGTAGGCTTTGGGACTTCAGCATCTATGAACTCCTTCAACCCATTGTCATCTAGCACCGCCTCCATCCTGTCCTTCCATGTAATATAATTCAAGCTGCCCTCAAGGGCATACTCCAATCGCAATCCGTTGAAAGACATCTCAACTTTGACACCAAGAAAACACTGCTGCAAATTCGAATTCCACCAGCACAAAAAATCAACTGCTTCAATGTTTTACAATTGCTCCAATGATCAATATCGCTTTGATACCATGTAGAAATTTAAGTAACTAAGATATTACTCACCGATATTCTCCTGATCACACACTATTTTAGCTTCATGCATAATACAGAATCTCTTCTACCATTAATCATCACATGCAGAAATAAAATTGATTGCATGCATACATTAAAACCACAAACAATCACACACATGAACACAGTATTTAATGGGAAAGCTTAAAGCTGAAAACCCCAACTATCTATATATTATATGTCATGGAGATCATGTAGCAATCATATTACAAAAGCTCCTCACAAGCTCTCATGCACACCCTCAATTGCTACACACTATCAAGCTAGATCTAGCAAAACACATGCTCCAATCTTTTGCCACTTGATAGCTAGCCTCTATTGCGTAATTAATGCTATGGGATGGCTTCATTAAATAGATAAACCACCTGGCTTGAACTGCACAATCCTCGTGGGCTACTCCACCTATCTGTATGTTGCAAATAGCAACAGTATAGTCACAACTGATAGTTAACCTGCTCTTTCACCAATTTCTGCACTGGTCTCCACTGAAACTGTCCATGCACTGAAGTTAACTGATTCATTCTTTAGTTGATTAATGAGTTTATAATTAGTGAATTAATTAATAATTAATTCACACCACTCTCACTAATTGTATCAATTAGTTAAACTGAATACAAATAGCTCAACTATGTTTAGATTAGTTAAACTGAATACAACTCCACTAACTTCCTTAATCAACTCCACCAAACTCTGTCACATGAGTTCTAACTGAAGTATCCATGCAATAGCTCCACTTAACCCTCAGGAATAGCGTAATTCCTTCTGTCAGCTCCTGTGCCACATCTGTGCACTTAACTAAAGTGCTCCAAGAGGATAAGATAATTTTTAGAGTCTAAATATTATTAAGAGCTAATAATATTCGACATATCTATTTTTAGACTGGCAATCTAAAAACAGATTCCGCCCAATATGTCTAAAAATAGAAGCCCATCTATTTTTTCCGACTTGACCAACCATCCAAAAATAGCATCCTGCAACTCGTAGAACATGATCCATATGTTTAAAAATACACATAGTCTAAAAATAGACTTTGCACGAAAAATAGTCTGTGGGCCCACTTAGTGAAGGCAACTCCTTTCCACTAAGCTCATCATCTTGTTGCAATCTCAACACCCTAGCCTAACCTATCATACTCTAACCTAGCCTCATCTAGCCTAACATAGCCTCGCCTAGCCTAGCTTAGCTTAATCTTGTGTAGCCTAACGTAACCTAGCCTAACCTAAACTTAACTAGCCTAACGTAGCCAAGCCTAAGATAGCCAAGCCTAACATTACATAGCCTAACCTTGCCTAACATAACCTAACCTAGCCTAGCCTAGCCTTAGCTAGCCTAACCTAACCTAGCCTAGCCTAGCCTAGCCAAACCTTACCTAGCTTAACCTTGCCTAACCTAACTTAACCTAGCCTACCCTAGCCTAACCTAGCCAAGCCTAGCCAAACCTAGCCTAGCCTACCTTAGTCTAGCCTAACTTAACCAAAACTAACCTAGCCTAACCTAACCTAGCCCAACCTAACCTAGCCTACCCTAGCCTAACCTAGCTAACCTAGGCTAGCCTAGCCTAGCCTAACCTCCCCTACCTTAGCCTAACCTAGCATAGCTTAGCCTAACCTATCCTAGCCTATCCCATCTTAACCTCACCTAGCCTAACCTAACCTAACCTAGCCTAACCTAACCTAACCTAGCCTAGCTTGGCCTAGCCTAACCTAGCCTAGCCTGGCCTAGCCTAGCATAGCCTAGCCTGGCCTAGCCTAACCTAGCCTATCCTAGCCTAACCTAACCTAGCCTAGCTTAACCTATCCTATTTTAGCCTAGCCTACTCTAGCCTACCCTACCCTACCCTAGTCTAACCTAGCCTAGCCTACTCTAGCCTACCCTAGCCTACCCTAGTCTAAACTAGCCTAGCCTACCCTAGTCTAGCCTAGCCTAACCTAGCCTATTCTAGCCTAGCCTAACCTACCCTAGCCTAGCCTAACCTACCCTAGCCTAGCCTAGCCTAACCTAACTTAGCCTAGCCTATCCTAACCTAGCCTAGCCTAACCTAACCAAGCCTAGCCTAACCTAACCTAGCTTAACCTAGCCTAGTCTAGCCTAACCTAGCCTAACCTAGCTTAACCTAGCCTATTTTAGCCTAACCTAACGTAATATAGCCTAGCCTAACATAACCTAGTCTAACCTAGCCTAGCCTACTCTATCCTAGATTAGCTTAGCCTAACCTAGCCTACCCTAGCCTACCCTAGCCTAACCTTACTTACCCTAGCCTAACCTTGCCTAACCTTACCTAACATAACCTAGCCTAGCCTAGCCTAGCCTAGCGTTAGCTAGCCTAACCTAACCTAGCCTACCCTAGCCTACCCTAGCCTCACATTGCCTAACCTAACCTCACCTAACCTAGCCTAGCCAAACCTAACTTAACCTAGCCTAGCCCACGCCTAGCCTAGCCTAACCTAACCTAACCTAGCCAAGCCAAGCCTAGCCTAACCTAGCCTAACTTAACCTAACCTAGCCTAACCTAACCTAGCCCAACCTAGCCTAGCTGACCCTCGCCTAGCCTAGCCTAGCCTAGCCTAGCCTAGTTAACCTAGCCTAGCCTAACCTAACCAAACCTACCCTACCCTACCCTACCCTACCTTACCCTAACCTAACCTAACCTAACCTAGCCTAGCCTAACCTAACCTAGCCTAGCCTAGCCTAACCTAACCTAACCTAACCTAACCTAGCCTAACCTAGCTTAACTTAGCCTATTTTAGCCTAGCCTAGTCTACGCTAGCCTACTCTAGCCTACTCTAGCCGAGCCTACCCTACCCTACCCTAGTCTAACCTATCCTAACCTAGCCTAGCCCAATATGGCCTTAGCCTAGCCTAACCTAACCTAACCTAACCTACCCTAGCCTAGCCTAGCATAACCTAGGCTAGCCTAGATTAGCCTATCCTATCCTAACCTAGCCTAGCCTAGCCTATCCTATCCTGGCCTAGCCTATCCTATTCTATCTTGGCCTAGCCTAGCCCAGGCCAACCTAGCCTAACCTAGCTTAACCTAGCCTATTTTATCCTAGCCTATTTTAGCCTAACCTAGCGTACTCTAGCCCACCCTAGCCTACCCTAGTCTAACCTAGCCTAGCCTACTCTAGCCTAGCTTAGCTTGGCCTAACCTAGCCTACCCTACCCTACCCTAGCCTAACCTAGCTTAACCTAACCTACTTTAGCCTGGCCTAGCGTAACCTAACCTACTTTAGCCTGGCCTAGCGTAACCTAGCTGACTCTAGCTTACCCTAGCCTACCCTAGCCTACCCTAGTGTAACCTAGCCTAGTATACTCTAGCCTAGCTTAGTTTAGCCCAACATAGTTTTCTCTAGCATATTCTAGGCTAACCTAGTCTACTCTATATTAACTTGCCTAGCCTACTCTAGCTTACCCTAACTTGTTTTTGTCTAGCCCACCTTAGCTTAGCTTATTCTATCCTTGGGTAGCCTAGTGTAATTTAGTCTATCCTAGCCCACTCTAGCTTAGCCTAGTCTAATGTGAGACAAACTAGATTCCTAAAAGTTTATATATATACATGTTGCAGTTGAAAATTTTAATAAAATATATATTAAAAAATAATCTTACTAAACATTTATAATACATTTTAATTTTATCATATATATTTAAATATAAAAGCATTACAACTTTATATTATATAAATTCAAAAAAAAATCCTTAGTACATTATTTTATGTTAATTAAAAAAATACAGTGTACCATCAATAAAATGTAGTGCAGAAGTTAAATAACATATTATATATTTAAATTTAATAATGATTTTAAAAAATAAATTAAACTGAACAGCATTAATAAAGAAATTATTTAAACACAAATTGAATTAAAAATTATTAACAAAAGTTTAAATATAACAAAAAAAAATATTTAAAATAAATTAAATGCATGAAAATAAGATTTAAAATACATTGAACTTAAGTACAGTAATAATTTGAAAAGAAAATGGAACCTAAGTTATAAGATATAAAAGGAAAATATATTTTTAAATGAAAAGCATATGTAAAACATAATTGGAAATAATTTTGATAAATCTAATAATCTAAATTAAGTCTTTAGAGAAATTAAATTTTTTTATTAGAGGACATCCAAAACTGATTTTAAAAGTAACAAGTTAAGTTAAATAATAAATTTAATTGAGAAAAAGAACTCACATAATTACATCACTGTAAAGGTAAAAAACCAATTTAAATAAAGCCATAAACTTTCAAGAAAATAAACTAAGTCAATCAATAAATGGCATGATCTTAAATGATGATCTTAAATGAATGAAATACTAGTTAGATCTATAAAATTAAAGTAGTAATAAATTAAGCCCAACAAAACAAATCAACAGAAACTAAAACTAACTCATTTCAAAATTAAATAAATTAACAAAAAAAAATACGAAAATAAACATATGAGATTTCCTCTTAAGAACATAACTTAGAAGATTGATAGAAGCTACATCTATGACTGATTTAACATATTTAACATAAAATACCCCAAAGATTAACTGAAAATGCCCTATTCTTGTTCTAATTTGACTTTGTGGTTATTAGAGAGCTGGAAAAACAAATTCATAAATAAAATATAATTATTTCAAGTTGTGCTAAAAATAGAATTATGCCCTATTCTTGTTCTCTTTTGACTGTCTCATATCCTATTCTTATTCTAGTTTGACTTTGTAATTATTAGAGGGCTGGAAAACCAAATTCATAAATAAAATATAATTATTTGAGATTGTGATTAAAATAGAATTATTCTATGTAAAAATAGAATTCGTCAGTTTTCTTATTTTCTTCTCCCATTCTAACGAAGATGATAGATTCATTTGTAAAATTTCAAGGACAATGGAAGGCCGTCTCACAGATTGCATTTTCAAGGAAGTTACAATACACCTCCATTGCATTTACTGTGCACGGCATTTTCACTGAGACCTCATCACAAGATCAGTGGAATACAGAGGCGGTTAGGAAAATTTGGTATAGGCGGCTATTCTATTCAAAATGAAGGTATATTTATATATTATGATGTTTTAATTTTCTTTTTGGTTTTTTTTTTAAATAGTGTGAAAACTTATTATAATTTAGCTAAACTCAGTAATGAGGTAGGCCTTATTATAATTTAGCTATCAACTTAGTAACGAGGTAGGCCTTATTAATTTGTCGATGCAGATTAATTTGTCAATACTGATTAATTTAATGTTGTCAAACCAATAATAATACAGGCAGCCATCACTAACTACTATCAATACACGCAGTTTTGTAGGACTAATGATTTAAAGATTCAATACACTAACTTTCTACGCAATACTGCCCGTATTAATGGACTCTTCCTGGAACTGAATAGTCTTTCGGCATCTTTTATTTCAGACCTGCAATGCCATGGTGCGGTGCATGGTATAATCAACTCCCACTAAACACTGCCCCTATTAATGGGACTCTTCCTGGAACTGAACTTTCAAGTGGCCCTCTCACAGATTGCATTTTCAAGGAAGTTACAGTACACGGCATTTTCACAAGATCAGTGGAATACAGAGGCGGTTAGGCAAATTTGGTGCGGTTGGATTAGAGCAGAGGCGGCTATTCTATAGGCTTTCAGAATGAAGGTATATTTATATATTATGGTGTTTTAACTTTATTTTTTTCAAATAGTGTGAAAATTTAGCTATCAAATCAATAAATCTTATTAGTTAGCCATCAATGCAGATTAACTTATCACTAAATCTTATTAATTAGCTATCAATGCAGATTAACTTATCACTAATAAGGCAGCCATCCATCACTATTAATGATTTAAAGATTCTATACTAGATATCATTAACCATTATTTCAATGTGCAGAAAATTGTGTTTAAATCGACCATGGGGACGACAGAAGCAGAGCGAAAGCCATGAAGGCTGTATTAATAGCATCCATTTATTCAAAGTACAAAGAATCAAAAATTACGAACAGCTTATTAACAAAAAAATATTGAAACACTAGAAAATGATAGAGAGAAACACAAGGATTACTAGAGAAACTTACCTGCAGTTGGGATGAACCTCCTTAGCCGCCCTGGCCGTTTTGTGAGAATATGTTCAAGTATTCTTGATCTGTTCACAGAACAATCAAAATTAAAACTAACACCGAAAAAACACAGCTTAAAGAATATAGAAACATCAAAAGATAGAAAACTACACATCTCAGTGATGAATAATTTTGAGCATATCAATACATGATTTCAAGTCGAAACAGAACAGGGTAGTGATTAGGAAATCATTTGAGACCATCAATAAAATTTACATCAACCATTAGCAAACCTAGCTGTAATTTACTGAAATTAAGATCTTAATACCTGCTGTAATTTACTGAAATTAATGTCAACCATTATTGAACTCCCTCCCCTTCATCCAGAAATAAGCCCAAACAAATCGACTGTATGAACCCATGGAACTTGAACTTGAGAATCAAAAGTAATTTAAATTGTGAACCCTTTCATCAAAAACCTAATTATATAACTCTGTCTGGTAGCTTTTTTAGCTTTTTTAATTGACGGAGGGAGCGTGCAAAGTCTGTCTGATAGCTTTTTTAATCGGCGGAGGGAGCGTGCAACGTCCTTTATAGCCGTTTTGATGATGGTGCCACGTGTCGTTTGGTTTCTAGCGGTTTGAGGGATGGCACGAAATCATTTCACTGTTAAAAAGGAAAAAAAAACATTTCATTCCAATAATGTGAGTTCGTTGTAAAATAACATGACACTTTATTCAAAACTATTAGATTTAATAATATTAAACATTTATTATTTCATTGTGAGTAAAACATTTTTTTTTTAAATAATACATTAAATTTAATAGTATGTTCATTAAATTTAATACAAAACAAATTAAAATGGTAGGCTTAAGGATTTTGGTTCATTAAAAAAAATTAAAATAATAAATTCTAAGTTATATGAATTGTGTATTATAGAAATTAGGAGTTAAGTATGATATGTATTTGTTAGAATTATTTTATTACTAGAATTTATGAAAATAAATAAAATATGAAATACAAAGAACATGTAAATCAATTAATCATTCACACAAATGAACACAATATGTATTTTAGTGGATTTACAATAGGAGGAAACTTAGCTAGGAGGTAATCCCGTTGCTTTTATTTTTTTTCTTTAGTAATGAAAATGCAAAGATAAAGAAAGAGACACTTACTACCATGTTTCATTTGACATGATAGTCTTAATGGCTACTACAAAATCTTATTCCTCATCTATTGTTGCCTAACATCTCACTCATATATGCCTTGAACAACCATGAAACAAGTACAAAGCTAAAAGAATTGAATTTCCTCTCTTTCAACTTGCCTAATATTTGGTCTAGGCTAATAATCATCTACATTTATCGCTTTTGCATACCTACACCCTTAGTTAGCACTAGGTTTTAGGTCATCTAGAATCTTCTTAAATGTCTACATTAGGGAAAATGTTAAGCATGGAAATTTATCTTAAAGTGTATAAATATTGACAAATCCTACTAGATACTTAAATTGTTTGCCCATATTCATTTAAAAATCTAACAATTTTAGATACTCTATAAAATTGCCATAAAAAATTTATTTTATAAAATTTATGTGAATCGTTTAAAAAAGGAAAAGCAAATCTAAGAATATTTTATTGGAAAAAGCATGGAAACTAAATCTATCTATGATTTTTTTCTCATAATATTTTTTGTGGTCTATATGTGGGTAGATCCACCTATGTGATCTAGTTAGTACCATGGTGGCCCACAAGGTAGATCCACTTGTTGTAGGAATAATTTTAATGTATGAGCTCTTATTGAGGTGATTTATACACTATTATAAAGGTCACTATATGAAGAATTGTGTCACAACATTAAATGCTAATATTATGATTTTTTGATGAATGTCCATTTGATTGCCAAAAATGGATCTACAAAATTTTGAACCTTCAGCCTCTTGATTGGGACCTGCAAGTAACTTAAAAGGTACTCCCCCAAAAGAAACATCTAATTTATGGGGCATAAAAGTGGAAATAGACATATTAGTAACCAATGGAATGAAGGTGGACATAATGGCTCCTTATTCTACATCATGTGAGAAATAGAAAAAAAAGTAAAAAAGGATAACCAAAATGAAGCTTATTCAATCAAGCAAGTGAAGAGCCTAAAAGTATTTATCAAACAAAGGTTGTAATTGAGTGGAAGATGTTCATTGATGGATTCAATGTTTATGTGTTAATATTCCTTTGGATGTCATGTGGGAGTCCTAACTATATCTATGTCTATATCATTATTTATGCATAAATACTATTGACTAATGGTTTTTTATTCCTCTACCTTTGGAGGAAATCCTCTAATACTTATTGACTCAAGTCTATTTTCATCTATCTATTTACTTCTTGAGGTCCTTAGCCACCGAGACATACCTTGCTACTATCGTTCTTGAATTAGTTAATAACCAACACTCTCTATTATGATAGTCTCATAACCATTATTAGTTAATTGAAGTATATCTCTATCATCTAACATTTGTTTCAAGTTCGATTTATATTGTGGCTTAAGAACAAGATAAGGGTTCAAACTTCACAATAGACCAACAATCAATATTGACCTCTTGAAACCTAGTATCCATGTCACCTGCTACTACAATCCAATTTCCATGTTAGCACCATTTCACATGTTAATCTATGTTTATTGCCCAAAATGGATGTACAAAATTTTGAACCTTCAGCCTCTTGATTGGGACCTCTGAGTAACTTAAAAGGTACTCCCCCAATAGAAACATCTAATTTATGGGGCATAAAAGTGGGAATAGACATCTTAGTGACCAATGGAATGAAGGTGGACATAATGGCTCCTTATTCTACATTTCAAAAGTGGGAATATGGATGAGCCAATAATTCTTAACATCATGTAATAACTAGAAAAAAAGTAAAAAATGATCACCAAAATAAGGTTTATTCAATCGAACAAGTGAAGAGCCTAAAAGTATTTATCAAAGAAATGTTGTAATTGAGTGGAAGATGTTCATTGATGGATTCAAATTTTATGTGTTAATATTCCTTTGGATGTCATGTGGGAGTCCTAACTATATCTATGTTTGTATCATTATTTATGCCTAAATACTATTGATTAATGGTTTTTGATTCCTTTACCTTTGGAATAAATCCTTTAACACTTCTTGAATCAAGCCTATTTTCATCTATATATTTACTTCTTGAGGTCCCTAGCCAATGATACATACCTTTCTACTATTGTTCTTGAATTAGTTAATAACCAACACTATCTATTATGATAGTATCATAACCATTCTTAGCTAATCGAAGTCTAAGGGAATACCCTTTTAAATTCTTCTTCTATTATATTATCATAAAATTCTCAGCATAGAGTACAATGAGCCCAATAAAATATCATCGAATAAATCAACCCAATAATATTCAAAAATATGTTTCCAACATCCAAATATATCAGAGACAACTTTTCTAGTTTGCGATCAGTTGTGGTCAACATCGATCAATCATAAAATCTGATTCAAACTTCTTGGTCACATAGAGGAGGATTTTTGCGAGTGGATGAAGGCTTCTAGTCACCCCCTTGAGCTTGAAATCCAACAACTATGGTATATCTTTTCCTTTGAAAATATAGTGACTATAACCCCCCAAAAAATCACTAAACTAGATTCGAGTTTCATACCCTATAATTTTGGACATTTGCAAACTTCTTTTGTCAACCCAACCTCAGAACTATGTTAACCAATCAATGAAGGAAGAGAAGAATATGATTAGTGATGTCCAAACAAGCTTGATATCACTTGTATTTATAGGCTTCCAAGGGTTTCCAATTTGATTTAAGGTCGACCTCATCAAATGTGCAAGTGTGTGATCATAATTCAAAAATTAACTTTCCCTTGTCCAAGTTGGATGATCTTTAGGTTGATTTTGGTCCTCTCGAAAAGAGGGATTCATTGCAATCATCATCTCCATCGAATTAGTTTTCCAATGTGTAATTTGACCCTAGTTGCATAGTTTAAGACTCCCTCTCAACTAGGGAGAATTCCACCTGTCAATATCTGACCATGGATCAACATGTTATCCTATCATTATATCATGTATCATCTCTTCTCAACTCTATCTATTGAACCATTATGGAATATAAACAAGAAGAATAATTAGGGAGCTAATGCTAGCAACCTCTACATCCTTAGAGATGACATATGAATCTAAATCAACATTGGGGAGTACATCTCAACCCATAATCTCATGAGGGAGCTAAATATCTCTGACCCCATATCGAGCAATAGGTGATATAGGGTAGCACATATCAACCCATCCTATTTCCGCCTGATCTTCCCAACAATGACCCTCAAGATTCATGGTATGAAACATGCATCATTATCCAAGCTTAGGTTAGATGCCCAACTTACCATAAGGAAAGGATCACATTCCCCAATTATCCTCAACCTATTGGCCAGACGGGGAGGGACAATCCCAACAAGCCCAACTTGTGGGTATGATGCCAACTAGGGTATACTCTACAAATACCAAGATATGAGAAAAAAATCTCAAACCCTATGGGTAATATATATGGATGATATGATATTGTCCACAGATCCCTTGACCCCAAGATCCCTTCATATCAATTCCACACCCTAGGAGCTCAAATAGGGGGGAATACTTGGCTTTGTGTTCTCGATCAGTGATAACCCTTATCAAGAGGGTTCACATCCATCAATCCAAGCTACTCTCTAAAGACCAATAAATTCGATTTTGACAAAGCCTTGGTGAGAATATCTGCAATCACCTCATCTATTGATAGGTGATGGAGTTTAATGGCTCCTCTCTGCACCACGTCTCGAATGAGGTGATATTATATCTCTATGTTCTTGGACTTGTCATGAAATAAAATATTCTTTTCTAGAAGGATTCCACTCTTGTTATTGCAATATATCACTATAGTTTCTAGGACCTACTCAAATAGCTCTCCAAAGAGCTTCCTCAACCAAACTGCTTCGCAATTAGCCATGCTAGAGACAATATACTCTACTTTGGTGGTACTCAATGATACAGACTTATATTTGATGATCATCCAAGATATCATGGAAGACTAAAGGCTAAAAAAAAATCCAAATGTACTCTTCCTCTTGAAAAAATTTCTTACCCAATCAGCATCGTTGTTTCCATTAAGTCAAATAGCTTCGAAAGAATATCTCATATCAATTGCAATCGTCCCATGTAAATATCTCAAAATCTATTTGGAAGTGATCCAATGTGCATGGAGAGGCCTAGTCATGAATTGACTCAACATTTTCACCACATAGCATATGTCCGGACGGGTGTCCACTAAGAACATCATAGCTCCAATCAACTATCTATGCTCGGATGGATTCGCCAAATCGAGTCCTGCAACCTCTGCACATAACTTATTGAAGTTCATTTCCATTGGTTTGGGTAGGGACTTGCATTATATCATTCCAAATCTCTCTTACAACTTCACAACATATTTTCCTTATGAAAGGTAAATATCACCGGCACTTTGCGACACCTTACAACATAGAAATTAGTGCATGATTCCAAGGTCCTTCATCTCGAATTCAAATGCTAGCTACCTCTTATAGTCAATCATCTGGGGCTTACTGTATGTTGAGAATAAATCATTACCTTGTACTACCTTGTAGTAAAGGTTGGGATCAACATTGCTTCTTGTGAATCCCATCCTCACTAAATAATTGTCTATGTGGATGTATTGTGCTCTAGGGACTCGCTTAAAATGATACAATGCCTTCTTCAATATGCAAAAATCTTTCTTTCAATCCTCTACTTAAAATCCATATGGCTTCTCAACATGCACTTCTTCTTGTAACATGCCATGGAGAAATGAAGTCTTCACATCCGTCTAATGAAGGGTCCATCCTTGAGTTGCAGTAAGGGAAATTATTGAAAAAATGATTTTATATCGAGCCACATGTGCAAATATATCATCATAATATCCTCCCTCTTTTTTGGAGAATACTCATGCCATGAACCTTACCATTTATCTCTCAATAACCACTTTTAAGTAACCACAAATTTCCCTTTCGGTCTTAGCACAACAGTCCATACCTCATTTTTCATAACCAATTCATATTCTTCAGCCATACCATCTTTCCAAACTCGTTCTTTTACAACTTCTTCGAATGTGGGAGGTTCAACATGAATCATAGTCCTGATGTCTACAACATGTCCCTAGTACCCACATGGATTCTTCCTTTCTCTAAGTTATCTTTAAACGATAGTTTGTCTCTCATCATCCTGTAATGTGCCTCGAAGGAAAAGTGGCCTCTTATTTATGGGAGGATCACATGGAGAAGGATATAATGGATCCATGGGCTCCATGTGATCATGAACAAAATATGTATTGATTAAGACGCGGAGAGGACCATATATATATATATGCATATATATCATTCCTCTTGGGACAAGGAAGAAAAGGAAGATCCCTTATTTTTCCAAGGGTGGCATCTTCATCGAGTGTAATAGCCCTGCTAATTTCAACCTTCCTTTGACCATGAATATATATTCTAAATTCTTTAGAATTTTCACAATATCCAATAAATGTAACTTTTTTTCCAATGGCGTACAACTTATTTCTTTTGTCCTTCGATAGATGAAAGTATACATGGAAGAAAAATATACTAAGATGACCAACATCTAATTTGACACCTGTGAATACTTCTTCATGGGTCATGTTGTACACTTCTTGATGGGTTACCCTATTTTGAACATATATAGTGGCATTTGTTGCTTCTCCCAAATGGAACTTCGAAATTTTTTGATCATGGAGCATGGCACGACCAAGTTCTATAATTAACCTATTATTTCGTTCAAGATCTCCATTTTTTTAGGAGTATGGAGAAAAATGATCTCTTCCTTGATGCCTTCTTGCAAAAATCAATGAACTCATTTGATATGTACTATCCACCATTATTAGACCTGAATATTATGATTTTATTCCCTATTTTATATTTGATGAAATATTTGAACTCCATGAACATTGTGAAGGCTTTTCCCTTGTGCTTCAAATAATATATCCATGTCTTTCTTGAGAATTCATCAATGAAAGTGATATAGTAAAAATTGCCACCAATAGAATGTATGACCATTGGAATACATATATCAGAATAAATGAGATGGAGGATGTCATTTGTCTTGCTCTCACTAGAGGTGGATGGTCCTCTTGTCTTCCTGCCACTGGCACAACCTAGACATAGTCCATCATGATGGGCTTCAACCTTGGGAATCCATGAGACCAATTTCTCCAAATTTGGAAGAGCATTGTAATGTAGATAGGCCAATATTTTGTGACATAACTCACTTAGACGATTAGTTTCATGGACCACTGCTACAATTTGTCTTCTAGTAACCATGTAAAGTCCTTCATAACTTGATCCCAATGTGAATGCATCTCTCATAGGTGATCCAACAAGCAAATAAATAGCCTTTCCCTTGACGAAAGCAACCCTCATCTCGTTGTATTCTAAAGTGGATATTGATACCAAATTATTCTTCAATCCCGACACATACATCACATGATGGTGAAAATTATATTCCCCGAAATTCAAATCAAATTTGACATACCCAAAACCTTTAACAGGATGAGTGGAGTTGTCTCCAAGGATAATTTTCAAATTTGACTCCCACTCTACTAAATTAGAAAGAACATCCTTATATCTATAGAACTAATGAGTGGCTCCACTATCAACCAACCAACTGTCCCATGAATATGGAGTATATGAACTAGTAAGGGAAAAATAAGAACATATTTAGATTGATTCACATCATTACTTTCATACCTCAAGAATCTTGACTTATTTTGTGGACAACGATCTTCCTCATGATCAGTTGGAGCTTATCTTATTCTTCTTTCATCTCTTCCATTTTGATCATTCTTTATGTCATCTCTTCTTCTTTTCTTCTATTGTTGTAGTGTGGTTCATTATTCTTCTTAGGGAAATGTTGAGCATAGTGGCCCTTATTACGACAATTGTCGCATTTAGTGTGCAATAATTCCTTCCTTTTATTTGGATTTTTAGGAGGAGGCTTTGTTGAATTCAATGGAGCTCCTTTTCCTGTCTTCTCCATCTTGTCATGAGTTATGAATGCAGTGGGATCTCTTTCTTCATGCTTTTTAATCCTTCCTCTTGATATCATCTTTCATTCTACCTTAGTGAGCTTTCCAAAAATTTCATCAAATGATGGGAGGAATTTTTTTTACTTAAAGTAGTAATAAACATTTCCCAAATAGGAGGGAAACATCATAGAGTCACAATCACCAATTCCCTGTTAGGCACGCATTTCCCAACTCTTTGCAATTGATCTCCAAGATGAGATATCCTCATTATGTATGATTGCAAGAAATATCCTTTGTTCATATTTGCTTGTTTGATTTGATATTTCAAGGATATGATGTCATTCAATTTTTTTCCTTGATACATTCCAACTATTTTATCATACATATCCTTATAATTCCTCAACTTTACAACATATTCAAGTGAATGATCTTGTAAACCATCAAATATAATTCAATTTTATTTAAATCACCTTTCTTGGAATTGTCCTTGGCAGTAGCAGAAGAATTCTCCGGAGCCTTAGGTACTTTTCCTTCAATGTATTCCACAACATCATTTCTTTTAGCTATGACCTTCAACATGATATTCAATGTAGCAAAACTAAATGAGTCGCCCAAATTCTCATTTCCGTTGAAGATGGAAGAGATCTTGACTTGGATAGATCAACTCCTTCAACTTTCCAAAGGTTATTGCTTCAATGCTTGTCTCGTTTTGGGCTTGTCCTTCACCTTATCTTTTATGCCATCTTAAATTTTCATATTTTTTTATGTTGTACCAATTAATTTATCCAAATTCAATACTTTAATTAACAACATTTCAAATAATAATTAGTATTTCCAATAATAAATTGTAATTGAAGATAAAATAATAAATGTAATGACAAAGGAGATAATCAACACATCAACAAGTGACACTGAGTTTGGTCAAAGACCAGGGACAAAGTGGAAAACCCTTTGAAATTATTCATATATTAGATTGTCATAAAATGTTATGCAAAGAGTGCAATAAGCCCAATACAATATCATCCAGAAAAAAACCCAATAAATTTCATAAATATGTTTCTAGCATCAAAATATATCAGGGACAATTTTTCTTATCTACTGGTAAAATTCAATCAACTTCGGTCAAAGGTCAAATCTGAGTCAAACTTCTCGGTCACATGGAGGAGTAGTAATCGAGTGATTAAAGACTTACAATAACTCCCTTGAGCATGCAAGGAAGTGAATATGGTATAATTTATCCTATGACAATCTAGTGACTACAACCCAAAAAAATATCTCGAAAAACCATATACGAGCTTCAGACCTGGTAATTTTGGACCTTTGCAAACTTCTTTTATCGAACCTACCTCAGACTTGTGTGAAAAAATCAATGAAGGAGAGAAGAAGATGCTCGATGATGTCCAAATGAGCATAAGGTCACCTATATTTATAGGCTTCCAAAGGTGTCCAATTTTCTTTAAGGCCGACATGATCAAATATGCACATGTGGGCTAATAATTCAAAAATACACTTTCTTGTCCAAATTTCATTCTCTTTAGCTCAATTTTGGTCCTAACAAAAAGAGGAATTCAATGTAGTCAAAATCTCCATAAAATGAACTATTCAAAGTGTAATTTAACCCTAGTTTCATAATTTAACATAAATCAAGAATAACAACAACAAATCTCAACATGAAAACAACATGGACTAGTAATGTATGAACCAGCCTAAAAACCAAATAAACATAGAGATAAAAGAGATGAGGAAGTTGATGTTGAAATAACCTTAGAAGAATATGTGTTTGAGGTAGAGGAAAATAAGGGACAACATATTACAAATGGTGGAGTGACCTTACATCAGCAAGGAAGGAAGAGAACTACAACACAAATTTTGGAATCCTTTAGGGATGGAGAAGACATAATCAAAGAAGAAACATAACAGAAAAGGATGAACTGCAAAACAAATTTTGGGACCCATAAATATTCACTTTATCAACACATGGTAAGGATACAATGATTCCTTTTCACCTTCAGAGTATGATGTAGGAGTATTCAACTTCCAAGTCAAAATTTATTTTGACTAGACTTGGGGTTTTTCATTTACCAAGGAAGTTGGTTCCCTAAATGATTGAGGTGGCTCTAGACACCCTTGGGAGACCAAGAGTGTTGATGATAGGTTAAAATTCAAAGTGGTTGGATTTCTCTCGAACCAAGCTCAGACTGAAGTACTTGTTGCCTTGATTCCAATAGTATGAATGGATCTCCAATCTGAGCCCGTATGGGGAAGTTAGAGTGGGTCAAAGGTTTGGTTAACATTGGGCATTAGGCTAAGTTTTAGTGTCACACAAATTCACCATCAACATGCAAGGAACCAAGCTCCTAAAAATAGGTAAAATTGTGGCCTCTTTAATTTTCCCAATGACCCTTATTTTTGTTAAAATAAAAAATAACTAATATGTTATAAAAAATGAAAAGAAAATATTAAAATGGTGTGGTGGGCCACCATCCCTGCCACCCCCCCCCCCATAACAACGATATCATGTTAAAATTCCAGGTTAAGGTGGCAGGTCACGACCCCCGCCACCCCCTCCTCCGCCACACACACACATATATAAGTTTTGAAGAAGTTAGATGGGCCATGACCCCTAGAACCCCATGGTATACACACGACATAACAACCACAAGGGCGGTGGGCGAGCCACCTCTGGTACACCCGGCCCACTCCCCACTGTAACCATATATATTACATATGGCACCATTTAAAATGGGTTGGAAGGGATCGAACCTACCTAGCCAAGAAGGTTGGCCCGCTGCATGGGTAGCCCAAGCCAAATGCAACCCAAATAACAACTAGTTCAATTCCATTAAACATAACCGTGCCCAACTAAAAAAATGCCAAAAATTATATATTAAAACATATATATGCACCCAACCAACATTCAAATATGGAGAGGCAAATTTCATCCCCCAACCTCCCCGCCTCCAACTCTCCGCCTTAAAAACTGGGCCATGGGTGGCCACTTTGTAAATTCTGCCACCCCACCACCATATAAATGTATTCATATGCACAGTGCGGAGGGGGCACCATGGAGGTAGAACACAACTGGACGGAGGAGTTTGAGAATGGAACAGAGAACGGGGTTCCGTATAGTGGAACCATGACACAGTTCGAGGAGGTAGAATGATGGCATGGATTTTGAGATAGAGAATATTTCTTTGATGTCCAAAGATTCTTTGGGAGGTAAAATTTCTCTTTGTCAAGATGCATTCAAGTTTAGAGTATTTTTTCTTAGATTTTCGCAAGGAATGCAATGGTGAGGTTGGATTCACTTTTTGAGCAGTGGATTTTCAGATTCCTAGTGGAAGAAATCTTTAAGAATCTTGAGGGAATGTCCCAAATTCCTTAAAGGTCGAAATTCACTGGAGTCGGAATGAGGTCAACTTTATTCTCATTCTTCTTAGAATTTTGCAAGGATGACAATGGTGAGGTCATATTCCTATTTTGAGTTGCATATTTCTAGTCAGTCGTGGAGTAGCATATTTGAGGAATATAGGGGAATCTAAAATATTCCCTACGGCCCAGATTTCAACAGTGTCAGAATTCAGAAAATTGACATTCAATCCTACACCTCTCAGTGACATGAATCCAATGGTGCAGTCATATTTTCCATATGAGCCGTATATTTTTCATCCATTTTCCAAATTGGAGTAACGGTGTCAGACTTCATAGTGTGGGCAGTTGATTTCATATCATTTGACTCCACGATTTCTATGGTGCATTCAGATACAACATCTGAGTAGCCTGTTCTTCAGCCAGCATTAGAGTTGAGGTATAAGCAGTGTTGTTGCCATATACTTCATTGATTATTGTTGTGGGATGTTTTATTTCGTGTCGATTCTTACTTGATGTATGATGCAGAATCTTGATGTTTATGTCATGTGATATATATTCATCATGGATGGTCATTTATTTTCTTATATCCCTTTGTTGCCTTGATGGAGGGATACTCTTTGTCACCATGTGTGGGGTTTTTATTCTGATAGGAGGTTTGTTATGAGTGACACTTCCTTGTAGCCAAACGTCTTGTGGAGAGACTTTTCCACTCATGTTGAGGGCACATTTCCTTGTATTACAAGTAAAAAACGTCCATGTACATCATCACCATTTCCATTGCCAAATTAAGCAACCAACACCATCGATACACCGAGGCCCGGAGACATAGTCCACACTGGACAAACTTCATTATTAAATGTCTTGTGTTTTGTTGTGTGATTGTTGACTTGTTTTCCTTTTAATTATATCTACATATGTGTCCATTAATTCTTTGATAAAATGAAATTCTAATACATCACAGAAGTGAAAGATCAAGGGTAAATCCGGTAGTTAACGGACCCGGATCGAGTGGTATCAGAGCGGTCTTCTTCCTGATGTGAATTGAGTGTGAAAAACGATTGAACATGCAATAATGGAGGATGGCAAAGACATGTACGGGGCTATGCTCAAGATTTCCAAAATGGTGGACATGATGTATAAATATTATGAAATACAGGAGAAAGAAGAAGTAGAAATCGATGCTTCATCCACATATTCATCGCCTTCATTGTCTTCTCATCATTCAAGTGAGGAGATCCACTATCACCTTCATGCAGATAACGTTGAATTGAATGTTCTTCTATGATAAGAGAAAGAGGAGAAGAAGACAGTACAACTTTAGTTGCAAGTAGTAGAGGCATCCTTGGAAGAACTAAAGCGCAATGACCGGAGCCTTCAATAAAATGATGCTAAATTAAGGAGGCTTCTACAATAAGAGAAAGCAGAGAAGCAGAGACTGAAGCTTCAACTACAAGCTGCAGAAGAGGCCTTGAAGGATTTGAAGCACAACTAAGGCTCCAAGTAGCCATCATCAGTTATTTCTACATCGTCATCTGAGGTAAACAATGTTGATGTTTCTTCATTTTCATCTTCACATGGTATCATTTCTATGGGAAATGTGGAAATACCCATTACAGGAATGAGCATGAGACTCCTCACCAAGATGGGATACAAAGGAGGAGTACTTAGCATTAATTACCAAGGCATAATTTGTCCATTGGAGGTCATGCAAAGACCTTGATTAGCAGGTTTGGGGTACAATGAAGGACAGAGCTCAAAGGTGTCATAAGCTCCAAATGCATGGTTGAAACTATTGCGAAAAGAGAATGATGGGAACACTTCACCATCATCCTATGACAACACACATGACATTAAGAGAGATTAGGCAAGCTCTTGTCACCATGATTGCACCAGAGAAAATTGAGAAAGTTATAACAAGTCTCGGTATTCTAATGTTCATTTTGATTACAAGCATGTTGCTAATAATGAACATAAATCATGGCATAAAAAAAAATATATAGCTATTGTGGATTACATAACCATTTATTTGCTGAGTGTTGGAAAATAATGGCAGCACAAAAGAGGGTGAGGCATGAAAGGCCTTCTCCATTATAGTAAAAGAAGGAGGTAAAGAAAGTCTGGAGGAAGAAGACTCATTGTAGTCATTGCGACAGAAGTAGCCATTAGAGATCCATGTGTTGGAAGCTCCATTTAGAGAAGTGCCTTAAGGACAAAGCATCATTGCAGGAACTAGCTGAAACACTTGTTCAACGAGCAAATGTGCCACAGAGAGATGACCCATTCACTTTGATAAGTGAGAGATGGTTTTTTCTACATTTGGTAGTGCATTTGGCCTTACTTTGTAAATCATATTTTACAATTTAAAATCTAAAAGTGATGATGTGTTTTCCATTACTTATGAACCAACAATGATATTTTGGCCTTGTATTAATAGCTGGGGTATTAATTCCATTTAATGTAAATTTGACCACAAAGTATGGTTATAAACTGTTAGGTCCCTATATTACTAGTATAGTCCCTTATTGTTATTAGTGTAACCCCCTTATTGTTATTATTGTGCCTTACCAACACCATTTATTTATTATTGTGTATAAATTATTATTGGTGTGGGGTTACATTATGACCCACCCCTAGGATACATTATGGCCACATGGACTCTATATATAGAAAGGAGGGATTTGTAAATTGTAGCATCCAATTGTTCATTTATGTAATGTATTGGGTTTCCCCCTCGTTTTCCCCTCGAAATTGGCTTATTTCTAAGGCATTGATACTTATCTTTTCTTCTATTTTTGTTTGGTTACTCAACATTTGGTCTCTAAGAGGCTTTGGATTCTAGGGTTTTCTCTACTCCAATCGAGTCCAGGACCTATGGCATTCAAAGGCGATTTGGGGCTACTTTGATGCGCTGAATTTCAGATGTTGAAGAGAAGGCTGCAATCACATTTCTGATCCAAGTTCAATATCGAGCTCCTCAAAATAAAGAAAAAGGTGTGTATTTTTTTCCAAATTTCATAATTCTTGTTTGAAGAATCAATTTGAATTGATTCCAAGGGCATATTATAGAATATATATCAGTATTGGGTTCTAAATAATGGCCCAAAGAAAGAATTCAACACCCATTAAACCTTTATAAGGTTCTACTATGACTCATGAAGACGAAGAATGGCGACATGACATATCAAAATTACAAGAGCAAGTGCAACAAATTTCGCTCTCGCAAGGAACAACAAAAATAAGGAAATGGAAGTTTGAAGAAAACTATGACTAAGATGAATGGCCAGTTGAAAGGCGTAGCTAAGATGAATGGTTTGGGAAGCTAAGATGGATGGCATGGAAATAGGCATGGGAAGCTAAGATCGATGACATGGAAACTAAGATCGATGAAAAATGAAAGACATGGAAAACATGAAGAATGATCTAAAGGTAGACATGGAAGGTTTGACAAAGCTGATACAAGAAATGTTTCCTAATTGCGAAACGATAATAGAGGAAACTCATGATGAGAAAAAAATAAATGTTAATCATGATTTCATAAAATCTAATGTTTGATGGAATACCCACCATATTCCAAATATGGATATGAGGATGTTTGATGGAAAGGATTCCATAACATGGATGCTACAGATGGAGCAATATTTTGATCTCAATAATGTGCAAAACACACAAAAGGTACGCATTGCAACTTTACATTTAGAAAAAAATGCATTGTATGGTATCGATGACTTTGCTGGCGTAAAAAAATTGTCACTTGGTCAAATTTTATGGAGGAAATGATAGCACATTATGAGGATACAAAAAGAAACACCTTCTTTAGCCAATTGATAAATCTCAAACAAAAGGGTTCAGTGGTGGAGCACATTGAGGACTTCCAAAAATTGAATATAAGGGTAACTGATATTCCAGAGGAACACAGGATTGATCTCGTCATAGGCACTTTAAAGGATAATATCCAACATGAAGTTCACGTTTTGGAACCAGATTCATTGGAGAAGGCATTCAGGTTGGCAAGAAAATTTGAATGTAAAATAATGGCGACAAGGAAGCCTACCACTCAATTCTATAAAGAAGGAAGTTTTGCTACGCCTAGATTTCCACAAGCTACAAGGTTGACACCACAACAATTGGAAGAAAAAAGAGAAAAAGGGATTTGCTACAGTTGTGATAGAAAATACACTAAAGGTCATAAGTGTGCTGAGAAGAAATTATTTTACATAGATTGTGAAGAGGAAGAAGAAAATGAACAAAGAGGAAAATCTAGCGGAACCAGTCATAAAGAAGAAATGAGTCGGCCCTATCGTCTGTCTGCTGGCAGGAATTACCACTCCTCAAACTCTCAAGATAGAAGGACATATCAAGAAGAAAAAGGTAATAGTGTTGATTGATTCGGATAGCACCCATAATTTTATTCATTGTAAGGTAGCCAAGGAATTGAATTGTTTCCTATACCCAGCACCAGAATGTCAAGTGATGGTTGCAAATGGAGGAACTATAAATTTATCTGGAAAATGCTATAATATCAAGCTAACCATGGGGGAAACTATATTTAATAGTGCAATGCTTTCCATTCCAATGGGAGGTGCTGATGTTGTACTAGGAGTACAATGGTTACAATATTTGGGGATGGTAGCTTTTAATTTTCAAGAAATTTTCTTGAATTTTTCGGAAGGAGGAGGTAAAATTCTGATTATTGCGGGGGAAGACGGAAAAGATAATAAGCTCTAATGTCACGACAAAGCTTCTAAAGAAAGAAAAACGAGGCGTAATTGCACAATTATGCTCACTAGAAGTTCCAACATCAAAATCATCTATTTTTACAGATCTCCAAAAGGTCTTGGATAATCATTCCAAGGTGTTTGAAACTCCCAAGGGACTCCCACCTATTTGTGATCATGATCATGCTATTCATTTGATTTCGGGAAGTGTTCCTCCAAACATCAGGCCTTATAGATATACTTATGTCCAAAAGAGTGAAATTCAACGTATGATTGCAGAAAGGTCAGAGGCGGGTATAATTCAACCCAGTCAAAGTTCTTTCTCTGCTCCTGTAGTATTGGTACACTAGAAGGATGGATCATGACGGATGTGTCAGTTATAAGGGATCTCAATAAACTCACCCATTAAAGAAAAAATTTCATTCATGTGATTGATGAATTATTGGATGAATTACATGGAGCAATTTATTTTAGCAAGTTGGATCTTCGTTCAGGATATCATCAAAATTAGAATGAAGACTGAAGATATTTCAAAAATAGCATTTTGAACTCATGAGGGTCATTATGAATTTCTGGTCATGCCTTTTCACCTTACCAATGCACCTTCTACATTTCAAGGGTTGGTCAATTCCATTTTCAAACCCTTCCTTGGAAAATTTGTGCTAGTATTTTTTGATGATATAATAATCTACAAGAGGTTTTGGAAGGATCATGTTCAACATGTTGAAAAGCTACTCAAATTATTGCAGGATAAATAATTATATGCAAAAACATACAAATGTTTCTTTGGAGTACAAGAGGTGCAATATACGGGTCATATTGTATCTCACGAGGGGTGTTAAAGTAGACGGTGTTAAAGTAAGCCCTAACAAAATTAAAGCCATTAAGGAATGGAGAAGTCAGTAACCATAAAGTAGTTGCGAGGATTTCTCGGACTAACGAGAATATCGTAATTTTGTTAGAATTGCAGGCCATGACTTCCTCTAACCTTTATTATTGAAAAGATGTATTTTCTGGACCGTCCTTTCAACTAAGGCCTTTGAACATCTTAAAGAGGCAATGTGCCCAGCACCGGTCTTAGCTATGCCAGACTTCACAAAAACATTTATTGTGGAATGTGATGTCTCAGTAAATGGAGTTGGTTATGTTTTAATGCAAGAAGGAAGACCCATTTCTTTTGAAAGTCATCGAATTTTTGAAAGTCATCGATCAAAGAAAATGTTACGAAACCCATTTATAGAAGAAATGTTAGCAATACGCATGCACTAAGCAATAGAGGAAACTACCTAATGGGAAAGACACTTGAGAAGATACATGATGTAGTAAATTATTAGCACTTTTTGGAACAAACACTATCTTCAAAAGAGAAGAAAAAATGGCTCACAAAGATGTTGGGTTATGACTTTGAAATCATCTACAAAAAAGGGAAGCTAAATGTTGTTGGAGATGCACTCTCAAGAAAGGATGAAGAGGTGGAAGCATTGTTTTTTGAAATTTATATTATCCAACCAAATTGGATAACCGAAGCAAGGGATGAATGGAAGAAGGATGAAGAAGTGTGGAAATTCATTCAAAATTTGAAGCAATATCTGAGCACATCTGATACATTTAGTTGTAAAAATGATTCCTTATGGTACAAATATTGCTTATATGTTTGTAAGAATTCCCAACTGAAAAAAAAATATTATTTTGGAAATGCACACTTCTCCTTTATGAGGACACATGGGATTTTTAAAATCTTACCACAGGGTGAAGAAAGAATTTTTTTGGGATGGCCTTAAATCTGATATTCAAAAGTTTTTAGCGGAATGTTTGGTTTTCTAGAAGAATAAAGTTGAGACAATTAAGACCCCGGGCCTTCTACAACCTTTATCCATTCCAAGTAAACGTTGGGAGGAGACTTCAATGGATTTTATCACAGGTTTACCTAAATCCGAAGGAAAGAGTGTCATCATGGTGGTAGTTGATAGAATTACCAAGTATGCACACTTTTGTGCATTATCTCATCCATTTAAAGCAAGTACAATTGCTACTACATTTATGGACAGAATTCAAAAGTTACATGGAAGCCCAAGGGTTATTGTGATGACAGAGACCCATTTTCTTGAAATTTTTGGAAAGAGTTATTTTCTTGTTTAGGGTACACAATTAGCTCATAGCTCATCTTAGTCATCCTCAATCGATGGTCAAAGCTGAGATAGTAAATAAATGTTTGGAAGGATATCTTCGTTGCTTTGTATCTGATAAACAAACACAATGGGTCAAGTGGTTACCTCTCGCTGAATGGTGGTATAACACTTCCTTCCATACTGCAGCAAAAATGACCCCATTTATGGCACTTTATGGATATGTCATAGACCCCGTGGAGCATCATATTTGAGGAATCTATGGGGAATCTAAAAGATTCCCTATGGCCCAAATTTTGACAGTGTCAGAATTTAGAAAATTGATAATCGATCCAGCTACACCTCTCAAAGACACGAATCCAGTGATGCTATCAGATTTTCCATATGAGCCATATATTTTTCAGCCATTTTCCAGATTGGAGTAATGTTGTTAGACTTCAAATTGTGGGAAATCGATTTCATATCGTTCGACTCCATGATTTTGGTGGTGAATTCAGATCAAACACTTGAGCAGCCTATTCTTCAATGAACATCATATTTGAGGTATATGCAGTGTTCTTTCCATCTACTTCATTGATTATTACTGTTAGATGTTTTATGTCGTTCCAATTCTTGCTTGATGTATAATGCAGAATCTTGATGTTTATGTCATGTGATATGTATTCATCATGCATGGTCATTTATGTTCTGAGATCCCATTGTTGCCTTGATAGCGGGATACTCTTTGTCACCATGTGTGAGGTTGTCATGTTGATAGGAGGTTTGTTATGAGTTAAAATTCCTTGTAGCGAAGCGTCTTGTGGAGAGACTTTGCCACTCATATTTAGGGCACATTTCCTTATATTAAAATTAAACAACATCTATGTACATCACCATTTCTAGCACCAAATGAAGCGGCCAACACCGTCGAGACACTGAGGCCCAGAGACATAGTCCACACTGGACGAACTCCATTATTAAACGTCTTGCACTTTTTTGTGTTATTGTTGACATGTTTTCCTCTTAATTATATCTACATATGTTTCCATTAATTCTTTGATAAAATTCAATTCTAATACATCACAGAAGTGAAATATCATTGGTAAATCCGGTAGCTGACAGAATGGGATCACTAAATGTGTGGAATTATTTGATTTAATGTATTTTCCTATATCTCTAGAATCATTGTTCATAAATTATTTAAAGTGAGGATTGGTGTAATCATATCTTCTCTAGAAGAGATATCTTGATAGTATTTTAGAGTTTTTGAGAGATTTATGGGTTAGTTATATCTCCTGAGGATTCAGTGGATCTAGCAAGTCTATAGATAGTGTTTTGTTGAGAATATTGTGGATCTGAACCAGAATATAGTTCATACTCCTTTTGTATAATAATGTAATGAATTTTTTGTAAATAGGAGGATAGACAAAAGTGATAAAGGTGAGAATCAAGAGGTTAGAGGCCAAGTAATTACACAAGGCCAAAATGGGCTCCATTGTGGTACATTAGGCCAGAGAGGATCTATTGTAAATATTCTTAGTGTTGTAAATGTTCTCACTATTGAAGGGGGGTGAATTAGTAGTGACTGTGTTTCTTAACTTTTAAATTTATTTTCCAATTACTGAACGCATTCACACATTATGCCATTAGTATATTAATCATCAAATAAAATAACAAATTTCATGAACATCATATGAAATCCATAACATAATCAAATAATAGCATGCATAAGCGACACAAGGATCTCTAGTGGAAAACCTCCCTCTGAGCCAAAACCACCCTTTGTTTTTGTTGTTTCTCTTTCGCAATTTCATTAATCAAGAAAATAATTTACATAATCATAGTTGGTTATGCCCAGCAAGGAATTTTCTCATATGACATCAAATAAATGAAGTCCTATCCACTAGATACTCCTATCTCCTAAAATAATCACCCAAAAACCATTCGAATATGAGAATGATAATTCCTCTTTAATCGATACATACACCCATAGGAAAGGAACACCCATCCCTTCTTCACGATGATATCACGATATACTTATCCATAGGGCCACATTTCATAATATTTCAAACTAGTACCGATGCACACAGAAATAACAACTTTCTCTCACCAAAATCATCTCAACCAAACAAACCCATTACCTCTCAATCAACGCAACCTACAACATGCATAATCTATGGCCCTAGCAAAACAATTTCACCACTTAGCAATGGTCTCCAAGGATATGTAATAATCCATCAATCAAATCATCAACTCATCAATCCAAATTTCACTACCCAACCAATCAAACAACCCTCATACCAAAAATTTCTACACATCAACACATTAAGAATATAAACTTGTAACACTTTAGCAAATCACGATAAAATAATACAACAATAAGTAATCCTTGCACACACAAATATCAGACCATCAAACTATACTAAGCTCCAATAATCTTTAATCCATGTGGCATATAACTTCTGCATCTGACTCTACAAAGTTTGTCTCTAGTTGTAGTTCAACCACTTCCTCTACAAATAATGATGATTTTCCTCTACACGTATAGCACTATGTTCTCATCTCAAAGGTTTATCTATGTTTGTCCACACCTCAAAAAATTCAATGCATGTGCTCCAAGAGGTTTCCCTATGTTCTCTACTCTAGCCTTGCCTAGCCTAACCTAACCTATCCCACTTTAGCCTAACCTAGGTTAGCCTATCCTATCCTATCCTAGGCTAGTCTAGCATATCCTAGCCTAGGCTACTCTAGCCTAGCTTACATTAGCTTAACCTAACCTATCCTAGGCTACTCTATACTAGCCTACTCTAGCTTAACCTAGCCTATTCTTACATGGCATAGGCTAACTTAGTTTAGATTAGCCCAACCTACTATAGTCTAGAATAGCCTGCTCTAGCCTCACCTAGCCTAGCCTACTCTTTCATAGCCTATCCTAACCTACTCTAACCTACTCCAACCTAGCCTATACTAACCTATTCTAGCCTAGGTTAGCCTACTCTAACCTTGCCTAGCCTACTCTAGCATAGCATAGCATAGCCTACTCTAGCCTATTATATCCTGGCCTATCATACTATATCCTATTATAGCCTAGCCTAGCCTATTGTGGTATACACTAGCCTACTCTAACCCACTCCAGCTTACCCTAGCCTAGCCTAGCCCGACCTACTCTAGCTTACCTTAGCCTCCTCTAGAGTAACCTAGTCTAGCTTACTCTAGTTTATCCTAGTATACTCTAGAGTTACCTAGTTTTTGTTTGTCTAGCTTAGCCTAGCTTAACCTATTCTATCCTTTTGTAGTATAGTCTACTTTGCTCTACCTAGCCCATTCTAGCCCATTATAGCTCATGTTATCACTCATATTTTCCTTGAATTTGTTGGGAAGAGGAAAGGAGTCCGAGGTAACCAAAAACCAAATTTTAGGTACAGAATCTAGCCAATCTGTACCCAGAGAGGGCTCTCTCTGTAAAATTTAGCTTTGTTTTAAAGGATATTAGACTAGTTATAAATTCCAAGGGTTTTGATTGAGTTTGGGTGATGGAATTCAATAGCTGAGGGCAAGATTGAGTAATTCAGGCCATTGGGCTAATGGAGTCAAAGAAAAATGGCTTAACTAGATTAAGTTTCTTAACAAAAGATGGTTTCACAGGGCAAGATAATCAAACAGGGAACAATTATAGATCTTAAAGTGAATGGGATGGAATCAAAATGGATGAAGGGAAATTAAGAATCCTTAAACACATTTATAAGAGGGAAATTGAATGATTATTAATAAAGAGAAATTAAGTATTCTTTACTAAATAATCAAAATGCATAAACTAGAAAAACAGGACCAATTAAGAATTCACTATTTAAACTAGTTTAGAAGAAAACATTTAGAACAGCAATGATTAAAATCAGATTACACTTAAACACTTTCTGATTTATTCCTTTTCATTAATTATTCAAAAATGAAACAAAGATGGTATAATAAACAAATATAAATACTTCACAACATAAGAGAGATATGACTTATTGATCCATTGTCTGACACAAGAATCCTGTAAAAAGTCTTTCACATCAATTCATCATCCAGCTAGCCACACAAAATTTTTCCAATAGCGCTTTATTCCAAAATATTCAATGTTACAGCAAAGTCTAAGAATCCACCCCTCAATACTCCAATTGAGGGAGTATTTAGACAAAAAATTACAAAAAATATCTCATAACAAACTGAGATATACTCTAGGATGACTCATAAGTATTTTACAACAAACTAGAGACAGATGGTCTCGTAGATAAGAAAAAATGATAACTGATGTTGTGTTGCTTCCTTCTTTTGAGAGTGTGCTGGAAGCAGGTCCTATGCTTTGGCTCATTGCTGTCCTCTTTAGTAACTCTGTGCTAGCTGCTCCATTTTATTGACACTCTTTTAACTACTCTGATACACTTTGACCTCTATTCATCCTTTTATCCTTCCTATCATGACTTATTGTAGTACATAATCAAAAATTCATGTAAGGATAATTTTTTACAAAAGTTATAGCATGTCTTCCCACCATTTATCTTCCGATATCCTGGTCCTTTGCACCTTTCTGAGAGTTTCATCAGTCTCTGGATTCCTAAAGAAAGTAGGTTGAACTGGGAACAAATGCTTTACCTCATGCTCGAGATAAAACAAATTTTCCAATCTATCATGAAATTTTTTTCCTATAGGTAATGTTGCTTTTGATGAACTAGTTGAGGAACTGGCCTGACTGTCAGCATATTTGTCTAATTTCTCAACATAAATTTCAAAGTCCATCAATTTATCCTCTGAAACTAAAGGACTGGGCAATCCTTTATTCAAAAAAATATCAAATCTTTTATGAAGGCAGTGATTTCTTCTTGCATGTCAAAGAATCTTCGTTCTAAATTCTGCATCAGAGTTCTTTTGGTAAAAACTATTTTTATTTCCAAAATTGTTCCTGTCCTGTCTTGAATGCCAATTTCTTCAAGTTGATGCTTGTTCTGAGTATTTAAAAAGTGGATAAGTTCATTGGCTTCTTCTGTCATGTTTCCCAATTCTTCTCTTGCTTTGAGGACTTCTTCTAGAGCTGATTTGACTAAATCATTTTGTTCATACATTATTTGAATTGAAGGCCAGAAATATCTTATTTACTGGATGATGTTGTCCCAAATAATTTCATTTATTTCCTGTAAAGGCTTCTCCAATGTGAGATCCTTCTCCAATATGTTGACTAACTTTTCTAATCTATTGACCTCTCTTGTTTTATTTGCAACATTCATCTTTAAGAGGTCATATTTTTGTTCCAAAGTGGTGAGTTGCACCTTTGTTGTCTGAAGCTCTGTCACTTGGAGTTTCAATTCCTCCATTGAATTTATTAACTCTTCTATACTTAAATTGAAAGTATTTACCTGTGACAATTCTGTTGGCTGACTTGTTGTAAGTGTACCTGTAATTACCTCTGTTGTAGATGCTGGAACACTAGGCTGCTTGTCTTTCAATGCCTTTTTAAGCTCTTTTTCAGTTTCATTAATTTGCTCATTCAGTTTCAAGAGCAAGTCCATCAATTCTTCTTCATAATTTTGCTTCATGATTTCAGCAGTCTAGGGATGTCTTGAGGCTGGTAACTTTAGTTGTTTTCTCAAAGCTGCAATATCATCATCTTTTTTCTTGATCAAAGTTTCTATACCTTGACATCCTTGGGATTATGACACAATCCAATAATAATTTCCTCCAAAGTTTTTATCCTCTTGCCTTTAGCCTGAGAAGAGGCTTTTTCAAGACTTAATTGAGCATTAGTGTTCTCCAAAGAATCCTTCAATTTCTAGGTCATCATTGATTTATCTGTTAGAGTAGAATAAATCATTTCACCTGTCTGTTTATGTAGCTCAATTTGATCCAAAGGATGAATATCCTTTGCTATGATTTCAAAATTAGTCCTGATATAATTTGTAGTTGTTTGAGGTTGCTACACTTTGGGTTTGAATTGGCTCATTAGCATTTTACCCTGTTGAATGTCATAGGCTGACATCAATCTTTGTTGATTCTTAGGAGCCATCTTCAAATACTGATTGTAAACTTGAAGTCTGAGAAGATCATTTCTGGGCTTTATATTTATGAATGTTATTTTAATATCCCAGGCATCTTTCACTGGTGGTTTGAAAGATGATACTTCTGCACTTTGCTACCTTTGAAGCTCTTTTCTCTATAAAGTAGTGGATGTCCCACTAATTGTACATGTCTGCTAACTGCCTAGTTCTTCTCTCCTCTGACTGTCAGATATTTCATGAACAGATTCTACTTCTGGAAGAGGATTCAATTTTTTTCTTTTAACATCAGGTTGTTCAAAAGATCCACTGACAGGAGTAGCTGCTTCAACATCTCTCTTTTTACCCTTTTCTACATTAAGAGGAGTTTGTAAAATTGACATTTATGCTACATTGGTCTAAGTAGGAGAAATCTGTACTTGACCCTATTCTTTAGAAGTTTGAGGTTGTTCTGTCATTGTGAATTTATCTGTAACTTGTATATCAGCCTCTTTTTCTTTTCCTTTAGATGCTACTGTAGCTAATGCACTGATTTCCTGTAAATTTTTTTGAGAAGTCCCAGTAGAAGAAGAACCAATACCTACTATCTACACCTATCCAAAAGAGTCTAGGTCAAGTATTTTTTCAAGGTCTTTCATTACATTTTCAACATTTACGTGCTCACTAGCTTGTTCTATCAATGTCCCTTCCATCCATCCATCCATATTGGCATATTGTTCAATTTCTGGGATTATTTGATGAATGTATGGTGATAGTTTGTTTTTCATTCTTCTATCACAAATAAAGCTGTTTGGGTCATAAGGTACCCAGTAGAAAAATTTTTGTAGCTTAAGATAATCTTCTAATATTCTTTCAGCTTCCTTTCCAACATCTCTAGAGTTACAGACAAAGGGACCTAGCTGACTTTTAATCCTGAGTTGAGCCTTTTTATTTGCATTACAAAAATGGACTATATCTGAATTGATCATCTGCCTAAAATACTCTAATGCAAAGAGTCTCATTGGGACATATTTTGGTAACTTGAATGTGCATAACTCACACCCATATATTCTGATTTCTGTGTGATTTCGGTATAGGTACCAATCACCTATCCTGTATTGCTTTAAGAGTTGAAGAATCTTCTTTATTTCACTATTGACCCTAAGAGGGAAGGCTCCTATCAAAAAGGTGGTTGAAGGGTGTAAAAATATGTCAGTAAACTCATTGTATGAATAAGGAGAATTAGAGGAACTGTGAGTGATGACAGACCAAAATATCACAGAGCTAGGATTTCCTTTGGCATCAAGTTTTTTGACATGGAAAGGGAAACTTTCTGATTGGTAATAGAGCATGAGATGGTAAATAATAGAAGAATACTTGAATACTCTTTCATTCTCTAATCTCATGAATTGATCATGGATTTTATCTGCAATGTAGGAAGCAAATTCATACTTGACAGCAGGGGGTTGTCCAGGGCTGAAAATTGATAACAATACTAGGGATAATTGGTCAACATATTCACTATTATTGAAACCCATTATAGAGGATATCATATTCAAAATAAGCCTTCCCACATCAGTGAAAAGGGTAGAGCCATAAGGGGGAGAGCCTTTGGGCTGATGTTTTGGCAACATTCAGTTTTGGCAGAGGCGATTTAATTCTTCATGGGATAAATTGGCATATTTCTCAAGTAATTCTCCCATGGACAGGGGAGTGAGGGCTTGACCAGGATGAAATTGTAACATTTCATTGATGGGCTGAGCAGTTATGGGAAAAAGGATGGTCTGGCTTGGGGACAAAACTGCTCGTTGATTGGGATCATAATTTTCATGAAAGTAATGGATTATCTCAGGAAAAATATGGACTGAGGGGAGAAATTACATGGGAATATTGGATTCCCATAATCCAAAAATTTCAGAACCTTTCAAGTAATTATCTCTGCAGTAACAAAAAATTCGAAGGGGATTTTCACTGAGAACCAGGTCTTTAATTTGGAAATCTCTATCTACTGTAGGCAAATAATCTAAATCTCTGTGAGGGACATTCAAGGGTGCGACATTCAGAGCCACGGGAATTTCCATTTCTTGTTCTTGTGGATTCATAAATCAATTCGGGTTTTAATGAAAAATGGGAACAATCACAGGTTTTGAGAATGCAATTGTAGTTTTGGGAATTGTTCTGAGCCCTGTTTCAGTTTTTTGTGTGAAATTCAAAACAAAAACCAGGCTTTTATAGAGTTCAACGGGAATTTGGGAAAATACCTATTTTCTGGGAACTAAAAAGTGATGAAAATAGGCGCCGGTTATGGCGAATGAACTCTGGATTACTTGACTACAAATTTCTTCAGCAAGGTAGCGGTTGGAAAACTTCGACAGTTGATTTTCGAAATTCGTTGCATGGGAGACTGGTTACTGCATGAGAAAGTGAAAATGACACTAGTTCTTTTGTTTTATTCACAAAGTAAAAAGGTTGGCGGTTTTTTAATTTTTTAATGGATGACGTTAGCAAGTACAGAGGTTTCGTCAGGGGAGGCAGGCAGTAAACAGTTTCCATCGCACCGCTTTTGAGGAAGGGCGGTTTTCAGCAGAGGGAAAGCGATTCCATACGATGGACGATGTGTGGCGTGGCACTGTTCAGAAAACTGCTTGGCCATCGTGCGTTATCGTTCAGATGAGGATGGCCAGCGATATTGATAATAACTGTAGATCTGATATTAGTCAATCGGACGGTCATCGAGCAATGAAGATGGCGGAGAATTAAAATGGCGGGCCCAATGCAATTTATTATCAATTAATCACATCGGGGGCGTTTCTATTGGCAGAATAGGTTATTAGTTAACCTGGAGGGTTAATTAATCCCTTTATACGGCGAAGTGTCAATTTTATTTATTAATTGGAAATTCACCCAATTAATTAAATTTATATGATTATTTTTCAACCAATAGGGCGGGATATGAAATTAATTTGGAATTTTAATTAAAATAATATGGGAAAAGGGAAGATTTTCATAGGGATTTAAATAATAATTTAAAATTAATATGGAAATGAATGAACAGAAGCACTAAGTATAAAACATAAATGTAATGTATTTAACTTATGCTTTTATGAATAGGTTTTTTCTGAAATATTGCATGATTTTCCTAAGTAAAATGGGATTTTACTTAGGAAAAGATTTTTTAAAAGTGAATGAATGTCATGATGAATGATTTTAATTACTTAAGCTTTTTCAATTATTAGGCCGAGGGTTCGGTCCCTCCAAAAGTGAAGGAAATGCCTTAAGCCCCTCTAATTTTCAAATACCTTAGTACTTAGGGGAAATTAGTGAAATTTTTAGGGAAAGATGAGAAGGGAAGTTAATAATTTGACTTTTTTTTGCTTGAAATTCTTCCAGTGTATTGTTTGCCTTTTGCACTTGTGATGAAAGTAAAGATTTAACACATTTAAAGTCATTATCCATCACATGTAATTCTGTAACATCATTTACCTACCCTACCTACTTTACCCTACCATTTTTCTTCTTTATTAGGGTGCACTTAAAATGGCAAACCCTTATCACACTTTTTCTTTTACATATGGAAATCTATCTAATTCTAGCCTTATTACATCCAAGGGCTGAGATTAAGCTGTTGAGATCCTTTTATTCACTCTACGTATCTACTTATCTACCAAGATTAAACAGTTTGGTTAGATTTTATTCTCTATCTCTAAAACATAAAATTGAAAGATGAATTAGCCAAGCTTAAACTGTTTGACTATTCATAAATTGTGGCATAAGATACAAGTTGCACACAATTTTTTTATTACATCAGAGCAAAAAGTAGTGGCATTTTGACTTGCACACTTTCCATGGCCTTTCTTTTGGTGGGGTTAATTTTATTTTACTTTTTTGGGCCATTTTTATTCTTTTCACGCTTTGATTTTTCTTTTAGGGTATACCCTCTTTAAATTTTTTAAATTTTTTGATTTTTTGAGAATATGGAAAACCTTTGCAACAAGAAAAAGGTATGAACATATTACATATCCCATCAAGTCAATCATGAAATATTGCACCTATTGGTATAGGAGTCTAACACTAGCTCCACTTGGGGATGGCTTTTCTTGGTGAAATGTCAAGAATAGCAGGTCAGTTGCCCTCAGAATGATTTAGACTGAACCATGAAATCTTCTTCTACTTGTTGATTTATTATATGTATGACAGTAATACTTTTGTAGCTTAGGGCCTTCTCTTCGGGCTTCAACTCTAGTAAATTACTATCCACTCAAAAATTATACATTGCAAAGGATATAGTATGTACAACTCATAAGAATTATCCTAATAAATAGGATCAAAGTAATGTTTCAATATTCGACCATTAACTGGCCCTTCTTCAATTTCTGTACCATCCAATTTTTTAGAAAATATGTATTATTTTCTTGTAAAGCATGAATACTATAAGGTCCTCTCCACAGAAAGTCAATTTTCCCATGTTTTCCCTTATCCTCTCTTCTGGAATCCCATCTTAAAAATTTGTTTCCCAGTTGGAAATCTTCTGCCTTGGTCCTTTTATCAAATATAATTTTTAGTTTCTCCTGCAATACTTGGGATATTTGATAAACTTCCTCTCTGTTCTGCTGCAAATTGATAGTCTGATTTATTCTCCTTTGAATATCATTAGGTTCAACCTGAGCTTCTTGAAGTAATTTCATTACAGGAACTCCTAAATATGAAGGGAATACAGCTTCAATACCATAAACTAACTCATAAGGATTGGTCCCCATAGATTTTTTGGTGGTGAGTCTGTCTGCCCACAATGCATTTGTAAGTTTCTTATGCCAATTTTTCTTGTTTTCCTCCAATAATTTCTTACTAATATTGTTGAGACTCTTGTTGGAAGATTCAGCCAGTCCATTACCCTGAGGGTAATAGGCTGTGGAATGGCCTAAGGTGATATGATATTTATTACAGAAACTTACCATCTTCTTAGACTTGAAGCCAACAGCATTATCAGTTATAATTTTATCAGGACAGCCAAATCTTGATAATATATTGGTTTCTAGGAATCCTATGATCACAATGTCATTAGCTTGTCTGGAAGGAATTGCTTCAATCCATTTAGTAAAATAGTCTGTAGCAGTGAGGATCCATTTGTGTTGGCCAAAAGAAGGAGGATGGATTTCTCCAATGAAATCCAAGCCCCATTGTTGGAAATGTGTTTCAGTGGAAATTGGTTTCAACTGTAAAGGTAATAGTTTTCTCTTGCGTTCAAAAATTTGACATTTATGGCAAGCAGTAACAAATTTATTTACATCAGAGAACAAGGTTGGCCAATAAAATCCAGCTCTTAGTATCTTGTCTGCAGTTGATTTCCAATAAAGGTGTCCACCACAATCTCCTGCATGGAATTCATTGAGAGCCTTGTCAGATTCATCTTTTAACAAACAATTAAAAAGAATACCATCATGATTTTTCGAAAAGAGAACATTATCTAAAATACAAAACTTTAAAGATGTCATCTTTAAAAACCTTTTCTTTGTTATGGATAACCCTGGAGGAGCTTGCAGGTTTAACAATACATAAATTCTATCAGCATACCAAGGTGAATCTAAGAAGGCCTGGATGATTTGTGGAGTCACCATCTCCTGTTCGTTATCTAGTTCATTAATATCCAGGGCTTGGCAATTTGTTTCTATCATGAGTTGAGCCAATCCCCCTCCCTTTATAAGCTTTGTAGGATTTATCTCAATATCATACTCTAATATGGTATCAATCCATTTACCTCTTTTGCCCTCAATTCCATCCTGAGTTAAGATGTCTTTAAAAACAACATTTGGTACATAGGCTATCACATGGGAATACAATATATAGATTCTAAAATCTTTAATGGCTTTTACAAGTGCAAAAGCTTTTTTTTCCATGATGTTGTATTTTAATGATGCATCCCTTAGTGCTTTACTAAAAAATGCTATAGGTTTTTCGCATCCTTAATCATCCTTTTGTAATAAAACAGCTGCTACAGTATGTTCTGATGAAAATGAAAATATTATGAAGTCTCTATCAAATTGTGGACTGGTAAGAACTGGCGTTCTAGTTAAAGCCATTTTAATTTCTTCAAATGATTGTTTGGCTTATACTGTCCATTTAATACTTGAATCCTTTCTTAACATGTTAGTGAGCAATCTAATTAGTTCTGCTAAGCTAGATATGAATCTTCTCAAAAAATTGATTTTTCCTATGAAAGCTTGAAGTTCTTTAACATTTCTAGGGTGAGGTATCTGCAATAAAGCTTCTATTCTAGCAGGATCAATTCTAATACCATCTTTGGAAATGATATGGCCCAGGAGTTTACCTTCTTCAAGACCAAACAGGGACTTCTTTGGATTCAAAGAGATACCATACTTTCTACATTTTATGAATACTTTTTTGAGATGGTCCAAATGTTGCTGATCAAATTTAGAAAAAATAGTTAAATCATCCAGATATATAACAAGAAATTCATGAATTTCTTTTGCAAATGCAATGTCAATTGCTCTTTGAAAGGTTGCTCCAGCATTTTTAAGTCCAAATGGCATTTTAACGTACTTGAATGTACCCCATGGTGTTGCAAAGGCTGTTTCTTCCTGGTCATCAGGATGATCTAGCATCTGGTTATATCCTAAGAACCCATCTAAAAGAGAAATCCTCGAAGCACCTACTACTCTATGAAAAATGTGATCCATTTTGGGCAAAGGGTAATTATCCTTCAAAGAAACCTTATTTACATTTCTTAGATCAACACATAATCTGATCTCTCCATTTTTCTTCATAGTAGGGACTAAATTAGACACCCACTCTAAAAACCTAATCGGATCAATTATCCCTACTTCATACATTCGTTTGATTTCTTTTCCAATTGAAGGCAACAGTACAGGGTTTATTCTTCTGAGTTTCTGTTTAAGTGGTTTCTGATATGGTTTGAGAGGTATTGTATGCTGAATTATAGAGGTATCATATGATTTCAAGTCTTCATAACTCTAGGCAAAGACATCTTGGAATTCTCTTATTAGTTCAACATATTTTAGTTTTTTATCGGGAGGCAAAGATTTAGACAACTTTATTATTTTTGGATTTTCTTCAGTTCCCAAATTATATTCCTTAATATCATCTTTTAAAGGTTCCATTTTGGGTTTCTTTGGAATGTCATTAGAGTCAAAAGGATCCTCCACAGGAGTTAATCCTTTAGGAAAATGATTATCTTTCAGATTAATGATCTCAGAATCTTCTTCTATAATCTCATCAACTTCCATTTGTTTAAGGTCCTGCATTTATTTTTTAGTGAAATTTATTGGATGAAGCATTTGAATTGCACTCTCTTCTGAAATGTCTATTTCTTGTTCATTTATTTGATCAGATTCAATGACTATATCTTCATCTATGTTACTGTTAGAAAATTCATTGTCTAGAGTCAGAAAATTGTTAATATGATTGTCATTTATAAACACTTGCCAATTCTTAAAATTGTCTGGTATAGTAGGTCTTTGTCTAATCTCAGCTGTGAACTAATGATTAGGTTCGAATGGTAATTTACAAGTTCTAGCAAACATTGCAAGACTATGAGCATGCAAATTTTGTTTTCTTGGAATTTTAGCAAGCTGAGCCTGCAGAAAAGTATTGAGAATCGCTACAACTATCCCTCTATATTCTCTTAGTCTGGGATATTTTTTTAGAAAGTCACCATTGACATGTTAAATGATTAAATCAGAATCTCCTATGACAGATACTCTAATTGCCCCTAATTTTTTGACAAGTTTAAGCCCTAACAAAAGAGCTTCATATTCTACCATATTATTAGTGCATTTAAAGTTTAATCTATAAGCATGGCCTTCAGCATGATCATTTTCAAGATTGTGTATCCAAATTCCAGCTCCTACTCCTAACTTATTAACTGAACCATCAAATTCTAAATGCCAATGAATTTCATGTTCATAATTGGTATCAGGTGTTTCAGGAACTTTCTTAACAGTGAGATCTGGTTTTTTAGTTTCTTCTGGTTTTTCCTAAGTATCTGATGTTTCCTTTTCCTCAGAGTTTTCCTGGACTTGAACAATAGATTTTTTATTTGTAATTTCTTTTGGTTCTATTACTGGTGCTTCTAATTCAGTGGAAAGATCATATTCAGCATTATAAAGAATAAATGTGTCCATGTTAGAGTGTACTGAGTAGATGGGGAAATTTTCAGGTTTCTCCTGACTACTGACTACATATTTCATTAAAGTTTCTCTGTATAGTCTCTTAGGTTGGCTGAATACTAAAATAATAGCATATGACATATCCAATTGAAGATATCCTCCGAGCTTTGCACCCCAAGATCTGGACAATAGCATACCATATTTTGGAGGAATATCTGCTACTACTATATCCATCAAAATTGTTTTTGCAGGGTATTGAACCAATGAAAGAAACAAGTCTTTGATTAACCCTAAACATCACACTTGATTTGAATCGAAAGAAACGAGGTATTTGTATGGTCTGGTGATGTCTAAGTTTAATCTCTCCATTACAGCCTTGGGCATTAGATTGTGAGATGCCCCAGAGTCAAGCATGGCATTATGAATTATTTTATCATGTATATTCAAACTCACATATAATGGAGGAGTACCTCCACTTCCTGGTTTTCCATTTACTTCAGGGCCAAATAATAATCTAGGTTGATCATCGAAAACATTTACTGAGTCATCACTTCTAGTAATATTAAGTGATTTATTGATTTGGCTTCAGTAGACATCATGTTTAGCTAATTCTGACAATGGAACAACTATCTTTAATTTGCCTACTTCAGCTTCCAGATTAAAAGGTTTTTCAGTCTGAGTATTGGTATTCCGAACATTTGGATTCTCCTTATCTTCTGTGTTTTCAGTGTTTTTCTCCTTTTCAAGAATGGGGTTGTGGGCTGGAGTTGTTTCCGAATCAACTTCTGGAGGTTCTTCTACATTTCCTTTGGGAGGAAGAGTATTGGAAAGTTGTCTGTTATTCAGTTGAGTATCGGATACATCTTCAATTATTAGGTTGGTAGGATTAGGATCTGATCTAGAAAGAATATGTACAAGGGTAGTATTGGTTTTACCTTTGAGGGGTTGTTTTGTAGCTTTCTGTTTACTTGTTTCCGGGACATCAATTCTTCTGCTCCTCAAATTATATTGCTTGTGAACTTCGTAAATGGCTATGTCATATCCTTCCTTAAATTCAAATGATTCTCCTAAATGGGTTTGAAACTGCTTAAGAATATGAGCTTCTTGATCATCTTGGGTCAAGAAAATTTCTGGTTCATCCTTGCATTTAGTAAAGTTGTTTATTTGAACATCTTCAGTTGGCTCCTCAGAATTTGAGCCTTCAATATAATTTTTCTGGAATGGGGGCCTAATATTTTGGTCAGGACCAGTTTTTCCTGTATTTTGATTTTGGTTTCTTCTAAAATTTAGATTTCTTACAGCATTAATAGGTTGACCATCCCAAGGAGATTTATTATTTTCAATAGTTTCTACTCTATCTCCTAACCTTTCCATTCCTTTGATAATAGCATCCAGTTTCGTTTCAAAAGCTGTGGGTTCTTCATTTAAAGGCATTCTTCTTTCAACTCTGGCTCTAGCTTGTTTCTCTATCAGGTTGGCTTCAACACTAACAACTATACTTTGCATTTCTTCTAAAGTTTGAGGAGCTCTTTCCCTAAGATGATATGTTGTATCGGAATCAAATCCTTGAGGGAATTTGATTAGTACTGAATCTGGAGGAGGTCTAAGATTTTGGGGAACAACATTGTAAGCCTCATTGAACTTGGTGATGTAATCTTGCATAGTCTCATTTGGTCCTCTCTTTAATTTTCCAAATTCTGATAAGATTTGAAGAGGATCTTTCTTCTTTTCCCATCTTTTTAAAAATGATCTATAAAGAGCTTCTAAGTCAGAAACACTATTTGCAAGAAGGGATCTAAACCATGTTCTGACTTCTCCAGTAAGACTTTGGAAAAATATTCTCATTCTTACATCATCAACATCTATTTCATAAATTTCAAAATAATCGGTCATTTTTTTAGTATGTTGTTGGGCAGTGTAAGTACCATAACCATCAAAGGGAGTGATTTTACTTTGGTAATCTTGAGGCATAGCCCCTAGATTAGCTGGTAATACCAAAGGAGCATATATGTTTGCCATTGTAAGAGGTAGCGATGAAATAATAGGTGAGGTTGGTCTATGAGTGATGGGTGGAGGAGGAGAACGAGTATTTTGAGGTTGAGATGTTTGAGGAAATGTTGATAAACTTGGAGAAGCTGAAGTGATCACAGAAATATTTGAAGTTCCTTCAGAGGTAAACTCAGATTGTATGGAATCTTGAAAATGTTTTTCAAGATGTGATGTAACAAATTCAAATTGTAAATCTTCAAGAAACACTAGGTCTGGAACCAAATTGGACAACTCAGATTCAAAAAAATTTACAAATAAAGATGTTTCAAACTACTCGTCAAAAGGTTCATCCTCAAGATAAATTCACTTAACAAGACAGGATATTGATCTATAGAGAGGTCGAGAACTTCCAAAGCTTTCTTGACTATCTTGTCTTCTAAGAATTCTAGGAATCAGATTCAGATTTTCAAACACAGGCGGTGGATTTGGATTAGGATTAGCCCTAGTGTAACGAGTCCTTTCCGAAGCCAGGTTTCTAAGTGATATTTTTTTGTTTTTATCTAAATGGAATGAACAATACAAATTCAACAATCTCTTTAAGAAGTTTCTGATATTGGATTTAAATTTTCTTAAAGAATTATTTGACTAGAGGAATTGATCAAATGTTTGAAACCAAAGTTTAGTCCATAAACTAGACTAGAGATAGACTGAAATAGCATTTATTTACTTATGCAATTGCAAAGAAAAAGTAGTTCAAAGGCCACCTGGCTAACTTCAAGCTCTGTCTGTAGTTTATAAAATAAGCAATAATAACAATAAAATTATTCAGGTCCCCAGTGGAGTCGCCACTATGTTATCACTCAGATTTTCCTTGAAGTTGTTGGGAAGAGGAAAGGAGTCTGAGGTAACCACAAACCAACTTTTAGGTACAGAACCTAGCCAATCTGTACCCAGAGAGGGCTCTCTCTGTAAAATTTAACTTTGTTTTAAAAGATATTAGGCTAGTTATAAAGTCCAAGGGTTTTCATTGAGTTTGGGTGATGGAATTCAATAGCTGAGGGAAAGATTGAGTAATTCAGGCCATTGGGCTAATGGAGTCAAATAAAAATGGCTTGACTGGATTAAGTTTCTTAACAAAAGATGGTTTCACAGGGCAAGATAATCAAACAGGGAACAATTATAGATCTTGAAGTGAATGGGATGGAATGAAAATGGATGAAGAGAAATTAAGAATCCTTCAACACATTTATAAGAGGGAAATTGAATGATTATTAATAAAGAGAAATTAAGTATTCTTTACTAAATAATCAAAATGCATAAACTAGAAAAACAGGAGCAATTAAGAATTCACTGTTTAAACCAGTTTAGAAGAAAAAATTTAGAACAGCAATGATTAAAATCAAATTATACTTAAGCACTTTCTAATTTATTCCTTTTCATTAATTATTTAGAAATGAAACACATATGGTATAATAAAAAAATATAAAGACTTCACAACATAAGAGAGAGATGACTTATTGATCCTTTGTCTGACACAAGAATCTTGTAAAAAGTCTTTCGCATCAATTCATCATCCAGCTAGCCACACAAAATTTTTCCAATAGCACTTTATTCCAAAATATTCAATGTTACAGCAAAGTCTAAGAATCCACCCCTCAATACTCCAATTAAGGGAGTATTTCTACAAAAAATTACAAAAAATATCTCATAACAAATTGAGATATAATCTAGGATGACTCATAAGTATTTTACAACAAACTAGAGACAGATGGTCTCGTAGATAAGAAAAAATGATAACTGATGTTGTGTTGTTTCCTTCTTTTGAGAGTGTGTTGGAGACAGTACCTATGCTTTGGCTCATTGTTGTCCTCTTTAGTAACTCTGTGCTGGCTGCTGCATTTTACTGATACTCTTTTAACTGCTCTGATACACTTTGACCTCTATTCATCCTTTTATCCTTCTTATCATGAATTACTGTAGTACATAATCAAAAATTCATGTAAGGATAATTTTTTACAAAAGTTATAGCATGTCTTCCCACCATTTATCTTCTGGTATCCTGGTCCTTTGCAAATTTCTGAGAGTTTCATTAGTCTCTGTATACGTAAAGAAGGTAGGTTGAACTGGGAACAAATGCTTTACCTCATGCTCGTGATAAATTAAATTTTCCAATTTATCATGAAATTTTTTTCCTGTAGGTAATGGTGCTTTTGATGAACTAGTTGAGGAACTGACCTGATTGTCAACATATTTGTCTAATTTCTCAACACAACTTTCAAGGTCCATCAATTTATCCTCTGAAACTAAAGGGCTAGGAAATCCTTTATTCAACAAAATATCAAATCTTTTTATAAAGGCAGTGATTTCCTCTTGCATGTCAGAGCATCTTCGTTCTAAAATCTGCATTAGAGTTCTTTTGGGAAAAGCTCTTTTTATTTCCAAAATTTTTCCTGTCCTGTCTTGAATGCCAAGTTCTTCAAGTTGATGCTTGTTCTGAGTATCTAAAAAGTGGATAAGCTCATTGGCTTCTTCTGGCATGTTTCCCAATTCTTTTCTTGCTTTGAGGACTTCTTCCAGAGCCAATTTGACTAAATCATTATGTTCATACATTATTTTATTTGAAGGCTAGACATCTCTTATTGACTGGATGATGTCGTCCCAAAGAATTTCATTTATTTCCTGTAAAGGCTTCTCCAATGTGAGATCCTTCTCCAATATGTTGACCAACTTTTCTAATCTATTGACCTCTCTTGTTTTATTTGCAACATTCATCTTTAAGAGGTCATATTTTTGTTCCAAAGTGGTGAGTTGCACCTTTGTTGTCTGAAGCTCTGTCACTTGGAGTTTCAATTCCTCCATTGAATTTATTAACTCTTCTATACTTAAATTGAAAGTATTTACCTGTGACAATTATGTTGGCTGACTTGTTGTAAGTGTACCTGTAATTACCTCTGTTGTAGATGCTGGAACACTAGGCTGCTTGTCTTTCAATGCCTTTTTAAGCTCTTTTTCAGTTTCATTAATTTGCTCATTCAGTTTCAAGAGCAAGTCCATCAATTCTTCTTCATAATTTTGCTTCATGATTTCAGCAGTCTGGGGATGTCTTGAGGCTGGTAACTTTAGTTGTTTTCTCAAAGCTGCAATATCATCATCTTTTTTCTTGATCAAAGCTTCTATACCCTTGACATCCTTGGGATTATGACCCAATCCAATAATAATTTCCTCCAAAGCTTTTATCATGTTGTATTTAGCCTGAGAAGAGGCTTTTTCAAGACTTAATTGAGCATTAGTGTTCTCTAAAGAATCCTGCAATTTCTAGGTCATCATTGATTTATCTGTCAGAGTAGAATAAATCATTTCACCTATTTTTTTATGCAGCTCAATTTGATCCAAAGGATGAATATCCTCTGCTATGATTTCAAAATTAGTCCTGATATAATCTGCAGTTGTTTGAGGTTGCTGCATTTTGGGTTTGAAGTGACTCATTAGCATTTTACCCTGTTGAATGTCATAGGCTGACATCAATCTTTGTTGATTCTTAGGAGCCATCTTCAAATACTAATTGTAAACTTGAAGTCTGAGCAGATCATTTCTGGCCTTTATATTTATGAATGTTCTTTTAATATCTCAGGTATCTTTCACTGGTGGTTTGAAAGATGATACTTCTGCACTTTTCTGCTTTTGCAACTCTTTTCTCTGTAAAGTAGTGGATGTCCCACTGATTGTACATGTCTGCTGACTGCCTAGTTCTTCTCTCTTCTGACTGTCAGGGATTTCATAAACAGATTCTACCTCTGGAAGAGGATTCAATCTTTGTCTTTTAACATCAGGCTGTTCAGAAGATCCACTGACATGAGTAGCTGCTTCAACATCTCTCTTTTTACCCTTTTCTACATTAAGAGGAGTTTGTAAAATTGACATTTCTGCTACATTGGTCTGAGTAGGAGAAATTTGTACTTGACCCCGTTCTTTAGAAGTTTGAGGCTGTTCTGTCATTGTGGATTTATCTGTAACTTGTATATCAACATCTTTATCTTTTCCTTTAAATGCTACTGTAGCCAATGCACTGAATTCCTGTAAATTTTGTTGAGAAGTCCCAACAGAAGAAGAACCAATACATGGTATCTGTACCTGTCCAAAAGAGTCTTGGTCAAGTATTTTTTCAAGGTCTTTCATTACATTTTCAAAATTGACCTGCTCACTATCTTGTTCTATCGATGTCTCTTCCATCCATTCATCCATATTGGCATATTGTTGAATTTCTGGGATTATTTGATGAATGTATGGTGATAGTTTGTTTTTCATTCTTCTATCAAAAATAAAGTTGTTTGGGTCATAAGGTACCCAGTAGAAACTTTTTTGTAATTTAAGATAATCTTCTAATATTCTTTCAGCTTCCTTTCCAGCATCTCTAGAGTTACAGACAAAGGGACCTAGCTGACTTTTAATCCTGAGTTGAGCCTTTTTCCTTGCATTACAAAAATGGACTATATCTGAATTGATCATCTGCCCGAAATACTCTAATGAAAAGAGTCTCATTGGGACATATTTTGTTAACTTGAATGGGCATAACTCACACCCATATATTCTGATTTATGTGTGATTTCGATATAGGTACCAATCACCTATCCGGTATTGCTTTGAGAGTTGAGGAATCTTATTTATTTCACTATTGACACTAGGAGGGGAGGCTCCTGTCAAAAAGGTGGTTGCAGGGTGTACAAATAGGTCAATAAACTCATTGTATGAATAAGGAGAATCAAAGGAATTATGAGTGATGGCAGACCAAAAGATCACAGACCTAGGATTTCCTTTGGCATCAAGTTTTTTGACATGGAAAGGGAAACTTTCTGATTGGTAATAGAGCATGAGATTGTAAATAACAGAAGAATACTTGAATACTCTTTCATTCTCTAATATCATGAACTAATCGTGGATTTGATCTGCAATGTAGGAAGCAAAATCATACTTGACAGCAGGGGCTGTCCAGGGGTGAAAATTGATAACAATACTAGGGTTAATTGGTCAACATATTCACTAGTATTGAAACCCATTATAGAGGATATCATATTCAAAATAAGCCTTCCCACATCAGTGAAAAATGTATAACCATAAGGGGGAGAGCCTTTGCGCTGATGTTTTGGCAACATGAAGGTTTGGCAGAGGCGATTTAATTCTTCATGGGATAAATTGGCAGATTTCTCAAGTAATTCTCCCATGGACAAGGGAGTGAGGGCTTGACCAGGATGAAATTGTAACATTTCGTTGATGGACTGAGAAGTTATGGGAAAAAGGACTGTCTGGCTTGGGGAAAAAACTGCTCGTTGATTGGGATCATAATTTGCATGACAGTAATGGATTAGCTCAGGAAAAATATGGACTGAGGGGAGCAAGTACATGGGAAGATTAGATTCCCATAATCTAAAAATGTCAGAACCTTTCAAGTAATTATCACTATAGTAACAGAAAATTCGAAGGGGATTTTCACTAAGAACCAGGTCTTTAATTTTGAAATATATGTCTACTAAAGGCAAATAATCTAAATCTCTATGAAGGGCATTAAAGGGTGTGACATTCAGAGCCACGGGAATTTCCATTTTTAGTTCTTGTGGATTCAGAAATGAATTCGGGTTTTAATGAAAAAAGGGAACAATCACAGGTTTTGAGAATGCAATTGTAGTTTTGGGAATTGTTCTGAGCGCTGTTTCATTTTTTTTTGTGAAATTCAAAACAAAAACCAGGTTTCTATAGAGTTCAATGGGAATTTGGGTAAATACCTGTTTTCTGGGAACTAAACAGTGATGAAAACAGACGCCGGTTATGGCGAATGAACTTTGGATTACTTGACTGCAACATTCTTCAGCAAGGTAGCGGTTGGAAATCTTCGACAATTGATTTTTGAAATTCATTGCAGGGGAGACTGGTTACTGCATGAGAAAGTGAAAATGACGCAGGTTCTTTTGTTTTATTCACAAAGTCAGAATGTTGGCAGTTTTTTAATTTTTTAATGGATGGCATCAACAAGTACGGAGGTTTCGTCAGGGGAGGCAGGAGGTAAGCGGTTTCCATCACACCGCTTTTGAGGAGGGGTGGTTTTCAGCAGAGGGCAAGGGATTCCATACGATGGACGACACGTGGTTCGAAACTGTTCAGAAAATCGCTTGGCCATCGCGCATTATCATTTGGACGAGGATGGCCAGCGATATTGATAATAACCATAGATCTGAGATTAGTCAATCGAACAGTCATCAGGCAATGAAGATGGCGGAGAATTAAAATGGTGGGCCCAATGCAATTTATTATGAATTAATCACATCGGGGGCGTTTTTGTTGGCGAAATAGGTTATTAATTAACCTGGAGGGTTAATTAATCTCTTTATACGGGAGACTATCAATTTTATTTATTAATTAGAAATTCACCCAATTAATTAAATTTATATGATTATTTTTCAACCAATGGGGTGGGATATTAAATTAATTTGGAATTTTAATTAAAATAATACGGGAAAAGGGAAGATTTTCATAGGGATTTAAATAATAATTTAAAAATTAATATGGAAATGAATGAACAGAAGCGCTAAGTATAAAACATAAAGGTAATGTATTTAACTTATGCTTTTATGAATAGGGTTTTTTTATGAAATATTGCATGATTTTCGTAAGTAAAATGGGATTTTACTTAGGAAAATATTTTTTAGAAGTGAATGAATGTCATGATGAATTATTTTAAGTACTTAGGCTTTTTCAATTATTAGGCTGAGGGTCCGGTCCCTCCAAATGTCAAGGAAATGCCTTGAGCCCCTCTAATTTTCAAATACCTTAGTACTTAGGGGAAATTAGTGAAATTTTTAGGGAAAGATGAGAAGGGAAGTTAATAATTTGACTTTGTTTTGCTTGAAATTCTTCCAGTGTATTTTATGCCTTTTGCACTTGTGATGAAAGTAAATATTTAACATAGTTAGAGTCATTATCCATCACATGTAATTCTGCAATATCATTTACCTACCCTACCTACTTTTACCCTACCATTTTTCTTCTTTATTAGGGTGCACTTAAAATGGCAAACCCTTATCACACTTTTTCTTTTACATATGGAAATCTATCTAATTCTAACCTTATTACATCCAAGGGCTCAGATTAAGCTGTTGAACTCCTTTTATTCACTCTACCTATTTACTTATCTGCCAAGATTAAACAGTTTGGTCAGATTTTATTCTCTGTCTCTAAAACATAAAATTGAAATATGAATTAGCCAAGCTTAAACTATTTGACTATTCATAAATTGTGGCATAAGATACAAGTTGCACACAATTTTTTTATTACATTAGAGCAAAAAATAGTGACATTTTGACTTGCACACTTTCCTTGGCCTTTCTTTTAGTGGGGTTCATTTTCTTTTACTTTTTTGGGCCATTTTTATTCTTTTCACAGTTTGATTTTTCTTTTAGGGTATACCCTCTTTACATTTTTTAAATTTTTTGATTTTTTGAGAATATGGAAAACCTTTGCAACAAGAAAAAGGTATGAACATATTACATAGCCCATCAAGTCAATCATGAAATAGGACACCTATTGGTATAGGAGTCTAACAACTGAAACATTTAATAAAAACAAATATTCCAAATCAATTTTAAAAAACATTTATGTTACAATTTAATTTTGCAATATATATTGAAATATAAATGCATTGTTACTTTATATTTTATAAATTCAAACATTTTTCTCATTATATGTTATATTGTTTTAGTTAAACAAATTTACCATACTACATTTTACCATTAATAAAATATAATATACTGTAGAACTTAATATCATAATAATTATCCAAATCTTAAAATATTAAATATCACTAACTTTTTAAAACAAATTAAATTTATTACTATCTAATTTAAATGAGAAAATATATTTAATTTCTCTAGCCATAATCATAATAATGTAAAAGAAGATAAATGAAAAACATAATTATAAGAATTTAAAGTATACCCTACACCAACCTACTCTAACCCACTCTAGCTTACCCTAGCTCATCTTAGCTTATTCTAGAGTAGCCTAGCCTGACCTACTCTATCTTTATAAGAGACCATATATACATGGATGTTGTAGTTCATACATTTAATAAAACATACACTCCAAATCAATTTTAAAAAACTTTTACATTATAGTTTAATTTTACCATATATATTGAAATATAAATACATTGTTACTTTATATTTTATAAATTCAAACACTTTTTTTATTATATATTATATTGTTTTAGGTAAACAAATATACCATATTACATTTTACCATTAATAAAATATAAGATAGTATAAAACATAATAATGATCTAATTCTTAAAAGATTAAATATCATTTTTAAAACCAATTAAATTTATTAATATCCAATTTAAATTAAAAAATATATCTAATTTCTCTATCAATAATGATACTAATGTAAAAGCAAATAAATGAAAAACATAATTATAAATATAAGAATTTAGAGTATATTTCAAAACCATTTTCAGAGAGGCAGTTAGTATAGACTAAGTGTTTAGAGAAATTAAATGAAAAACATAATTATAAATATAAGAATTTAGAGTATATTTCAAAACCATTTTCAGAGAGGCAGTTAGTATAGACTAAGTGTTTAGAGAAATTAAATTTTTATATATGGTATTCATCTAAACCTCGTTAGAGAGCCGCATATTTATAATTTCCAGAAATAACTCACGACCAACTACGAAAATAATTTAAATGAAAGTAAACTATAAAGACAACAAAATGAATCAAAATATTTCACAAAGACCGAAAGCAGCAAGGATTTTCGCAGGGATATCGTTCAACGATAACAGATTTCTTTTCATAGGGATATCGTTAAACAATAATAAATTTATATGGAAGTAAAAATGCTAAACAGAGCACAGATAGAAAATGGTTAGCGAGACAGAAAATTCTCAAGACAGCACAATTGCATGGCTTGGAATTGATGGAGAAGAAACCAATAGAAAACAGTTTTGGCACTGAAAAGATATATGTGATATGGGGCCAAATGCAAATTCAAGAGCAGCAAAAATTTTCCCAAGATTGAAGAGCACCAAAGATTTTCACAAAGAGGGATATCATTCAACAATAAAAAGATTTTAATGGAAATAAAGAATACTAAACTAATTAAACCAAGATTTCAATGGAAATAAAGAATGCTAAACTAAATAAACCAAGATATCAATAGAAATAAAGAATGCTAAACCAATTCGAAAGCTGTAGCGTGTTTGAAACCAGAATTGAAAAAATAAAAAAATAAAATATTTATTTATTTAAAAAAAATAAATAAACCAGAGCGTCCTCCAAATACAATGAACAATCATCCTCCTAAAATAATAGATCCTCCAACAGAGCATCCTTAAGTGAACCATTGGAAAATAAAACAATTGATGATCCAACATAGTGTCCTGCATGAGATTTGGCAGACGGAGATTACACTGGTTGAAATGAATTAAGAAGAGACACTGGCATAATAAAAACCAAAGGAAAATGAAATAATAAAACGGGATGAATTGATGGGGTTTGCTTTGAGTGAAGAGCTCAGAGGTAATATAGTTGTAGTAGAGGTTTTGATCATCACATAAAAGGATTCCTTAAAATAATTTTAATGGAAATGGAAGAAATGCCCTGCACTAGATTTGATATATGGGAACATCAACACTATAGGATTAATTTATTCATAGCACAAAGAATCAATATAATGGATACTCTTATAATGTTGATATATGGGAATATCAACATTATAGGATTAATTTATTCATAGCAAAAAGAATCAATATAATGGATACTCTTATAATGGATTAAATATTTTTCTATGTATGATATTCTCATCATTATATATGTTAGCTTTCTATCATCAGGCTCTTTTTTTTTCCTTCCTAGCTTTTTTTAATGCATAGTTTATTTATTTCCTTGTGTATATTTTTGTATTAGGAGATGGAACTCGATCTTTGTCATCTCACAAGTGTTTCACATTCTATTAGTATTGAGGCTTAAGCCCAATATAAGGGTCCAAACCTTTATATAGACCCACACTCAATATATAACCTCCACTTGCTACTGCCATCCAATTGTCATCTTATCACCATTGCACATTTTAATGGATATCACCTTGCCACATAATGTCTCCATGTCAAAATATGTCACCTCCATTTCTATGCCACATTAGTGCCATGAAACCTCCACATTTATGCCACACAATCACCACATTAGTGCTACATCATCATCATGAAAGTACCATGTTATCTATATGTGAGTTGTAGAGAAAACCTACATTATCATCTATCACCTTAGGGACTTCCTTCATCTAAATATTTCTCCATGTAAGTTATTCCCATTATTATATATGTTAGATTTCCAATGATATGTACTTTATGAGGCACTTTTCTTTTTCTTCCTAATTTTGTCTTTATGCATAATCAGGTTGGAGCCAAGTTTTTAGGTACCATTCATTCACATTATAAACATATACATGCCTAAAATCATTATAATCAACTTCATAAATTCTACTTCATAAAATAACTTTAACTTGATTATATTATGAGAAGCTACTTCGTTTAATGCACTCTCACTACACTCAGCAACATAACTTGGTAGTCTAGTATAGTTCCCTTTTTCATGTCTATGACAATGCGTTGTCGTAGTGCTATCACATCTCTCCTTGCGAAGGGACATTTATGGCACATTAATTATGCTCACATGTCCGATAAATCATATAATCCCTCCTCCCCACATTAATTTTCACAACGAGTTTCATTGCATCATCCTCTACTTCCTTTGCATAATGTATCATTTTTCTATAGTCTATGCATTCTCTTTGCACCATAAGGCATCATCCTGCATCTAACTATACCGACTATTTATGTTGAGCTATAAATTTCTGTTTTTTGGTTAAATTAATCTCACTATGAATATTTTTGAAATGACATCTACAATAAATCTCCATTGTGTCATCATTTTATCATTCTTAGGGGGAATGGCCCCACCAAAGAAGAGACCAGGGAAATATATTGAAAAAGAGTGGAAATAACAAAGTTCTATGGCCTTATTTTCCACATACACAAACATAACTTTCTTTATTGACAAATCCATGTTAGAAATATATCAGTTGCTTTCCTTAAAATATATCTTATATGAGGAAGAATATGATGAACTATAACATAATGTCAAAAAGTGTTGGATACACATGTTTGCATCTCATTACACAATATTCCCGTGTGGGGAGACCATTGAATGGAATATAAAGTGCATTGATGTTAGAGATATGACACTTGGAGATAATGATGGTGATGGTATAATGATATTCACATATCTCCATATTGTTGAGTAATTTAAATTGCCTAGATATAAGTGGCACTCATAGGAAATTGGTACGACAATATTTTCCTAAGCAGTAAAGGCATCTAAAAAAGTTGGTGGTAGGACCCTAGAAAATTTCGTACTAAGACTAATAGTTTCTACAGGACTAAGCTACTAGGAAAGCATATGAGTTGATCATGGAATGTGTTGCTAACTCTATGGAAGAAATAATGCAAAGATGTCTGAAGAGAGTTAGGTGCCATTAATGGACACTTTCACTCAAGAAAAAAGTGTATTCAACTAGGAAAATATTCTAGCAGTATCTATTCAAACCATAGTAAGAGAAGTCGAGAATCTAGTAGCAATAAAACAACCATATTTTTATGTGGAATAATAACTTCTCGATTGTGTGTGCTCTAAATTTGAGCTTTATATTTAGGAAAGAAATTGATTTTCTCTCCATAGATTGAATCAATACACATCTACTATAGGGATTTATGGGAAAATCATTAGACATCATCTTACATAAGAATAGTATAAGTATTTATCTCAGTATTATTTTGCATCCTCTTTGATAGTGACATAGCTTGCATGTTTGTCTTAGATAAGGCAACATTCATGATGTAGTTGATCCATTCACACCACATGATGCCACATACATCATAATATTCATATCTTAGAAATCTCCACATCAACTCCTGTTATTTGTTATTGATAAAGAGATCCTACAAAAAGTGGCATACTAAGTGACCATGGGAGTTGGATCCATGTTAGCAAAAACAAAGAAAGAACCATGTCCTATCTACCCAATATGTGTAGGTAGATATTACTTAAATGGTTATAAAGAAGTTTTGGTTATATACACTAACTTGGAACACTTCAAATTTTGAGGAACTCGATTTACCAAAGTATGATCCAAGAGGCATAGTAGGGGCTCATTGTGTTCAGTTGAAATTTAAGTGACCATGCACATTGACAAATATTGGATAAAAAGAGAAAATAACAAATTTATATAATGCTATAATGGCCATATATGTAGAGGAAAAGTTCAACGAATCTCAACCAATGGATGGTGTTGAACCCACCACTAGATATTTGTGAAAGGGGAAAGATATCAAAAATAAAAAGGATGCCCAAAAAAAGGAGACAGAAAAAGAAGAATCCAAGAAATGAAAAAAAGATAAAAAAAAAATTCAAGGAAGACCAACAACTATGAAAATAAATGTAATGAAATGAGAAAGCAGAGGGTAAGAAGAAGGCCAACAATGAAAGAGAAAAGGTCCACAAGGAGGAAGAATAAACAATGAAGTAGCAAGAAGAAATAAATATGCATTAAGAGTAATGATTAAAAAAACAAAGATTAGAAACACCAGCTCAAGAAGAAGCAAGAAAAAAATAATAGAGTTGAAAGGAAACATAAAAAATTATGTTCAGTATGGATGTTGGTCCTTTGACCCCATGTACGAAACCACTTATAAGAGATCATCTACTAATCATGGAGATGGAAATCATATTTGGAGAAGGATAAGTCTTTGACCTATTGAGATTTTGATTTGATCATATATCCAACAAGATTATCTAAGAAAGACATAGATATTTAGCCAGAGAACTAGAAAAAATGATCTTGGCAATCACTGAAGAAAGCATAGTGTATAACACCATGGAAAATCCTCTAGCCATTTCTTTAGTAGGAACTAGCTTCCCTTTTGCCACTAAGAAGAACTTTCAACACATATTGGATATAATCAAGGAAATTGGAATAATCATCAATAAGACACAATAATAAAATGATAAAATTCAAAAATAAATTAAAGCCTTATCATCCTCTATCTCTTATGACAACAATTTCCAATATACAACATTAAAAGAAAATGTGTCACTAAATGAAGTCATAAAATCATTGTACCCAAAGCTTAGGAAACTCCAAAATTTGGTTGTTGGACTCATAAAAGTCCTACAAGTAATGGAAGCTAAGGTAATATTATTAAAGAAGGCCTTGAAAACCATCGAACTTATGCATGAGTGGAATAAAACATAACTAAATTCACTAGGAACATTACCAAGGAGAGATGAAACAAGAAAACAAAGAGATATAATATAAGTCGAAATTGACATCTAAGCTCAAGAGAAGCTCGAAAAATATGTTGCAAGGACTCTATCGATATACCAACAACACCATAAAATGATGGAATAATTCGTTAGAGCCCAAAAGATAGTCTCCATATTAGCCTTGAGGGGAGGTAAGGTCAAAAAAAGAAGTAGAGTAGGAGATTCATCAGATGTTGCAGGCACAAAGGTTAGATATCATGGAAAAGGAGACCAAACTGATGAAAGAAGCATTGGAGAAGAACCTTTTTGAGCCCACCAAATTACACACTTTCCATAGGGTTCAATATTACCTAAAGATAATGGTACCCAACATTTATGAGTATGATGATGTCAATGAAAGACTAATTTCACAAAAGCCTTTGTCCATTGCAGCTGATTATAAGGATTAGTGTACTCATGTGATCCAAGTGTAGGAATTTCAAACCCAAGCCTTGTCCATTTAGAAATTGGTTTCATAGAAATGTTTATTTATTATTATTTTTCAATATATATAAAAAAAAATTAAAAAAATAATAATAAAACAAAAAAAATAGAAATTAGTCATTATGGTTGATAAAGTTAGCCAGGATAAGTGTCTTCCACCTTGGGTTGGGGTTTACATGTGGTAAATATCATAAAATGACTTTGGAAATAAATTAATTTTATGAGATATAATGATACATGGCGAGGTTACCATGGAGGTTAAGCCGATGGTTATGAAACTCCAACCAAACTCCAGTTTCGAAGTAATCCAACCCATTTTCAGATCATATCAAGTTATCAGATAAACAAAACTTTAATTAAAGCCAATGAAATATTAAAACAAATTCATTGGATGATAGTGGGATAAGATCAATCTCAACCATTGATCTTGGAGGCTAGATGGAAGGTCAAGAGTCACACCAATTTGTCCTCTTAAGTGGCATGAATCCCAAGGAAAAATCATTCTTCAATTGTATGAGAGACACAAGAGGCCTAGATGAGAGCTTGAGCTTAGGATAATTCGAAGACATTAATATGTGTGCTTTCCAAGGCATTTGAGCACTAATTTGAAGCAAAATAAGTGGCACAAATTAAGGAATAGGTACAATCATGAGAGGAATGTATAGCAACTTTAAATCAGTATATACAACACTTTTGTTCTAGGCCATACAATCCACTTTGTCTATTGTTCATGCATAGATATTGAGGTATACTTTTAATTTGGATTGACACACATTTATAGGAATATTTGAGCTATTTTTTTTGGGAACAAAATTCAAGGAGGATATTATGCATAATGCCATAGTGGCATGCAAATCGAGGAAAATGTACTAGCCTAATAGGAATGTACAAAATTGTTTTTTGGTAAATGAGGCTAATATATATTAATTAGAAAATAGAAACAATACATACGCTACAGGTTGGGTTGGTAAGTTTCGCTTAACCAATCTGAGCCTTTGTTGCATGGATAAGGGGCTTCCGCTGTGGAGGAAACCAACCCAAAAAGTACATGAAATAGAAAATTACAAAATGCACTGAAGCGTTGTGGTAACTAGAAATTACAAAATGTGCTGAAGCATTGGTGTAACTAGAAATTTCATGTTGATAGTAAGCATGACAAAAAAGAAATGAAGAATTGAGCCACTATGTAGTCCTTAGTCTTCGGCTTCATCATCGATGTCTTGATATTCATCCAATATGGGGCAGATGTATGCCTGTGTAGTAGCTTCCTCTATATCAATGGGTGGACATGAGGGCTTGGAGACTGGTGCATAGAGCATGGGAGCCACAGGGTATTATGCGTTAGGGATGCACATCCAGGTACCTTTAGAATCCATAGTCCAAACATCTCTATCATCCCCCTCCTCTTCCTGAGCCGGAAGAGGCTCGGTCTTGCGAGGTAGGGGGTGCACCTCGTGCGCGATGGTGGACTTCTAAGGTCCACTTCTGCCTCTCTGTGAAACCTGTGTGGGGGCCTCCTCCTCCTGATCAGGTTTGGAGCTCGAGGCTCTCTTTCATATCATGAAAATGATTGCTAGCGTGAGGTTCCAGATCGGGTGAGGACCTACATTGCAGATATTTGTCCTCGTGGGTGTGGGAGAGGCAGTTTTCATTCATACTTCTACTGTCACCCGCATCTGGGGAGGAATGTACAACATTAAATTACACCATATAATGCATTTACTATAGGCCATACATTCCATTTTTCCTATTGCTCATTCTAGAAATTGGGGCAAATGTCTTAGTTGGCTCGGAATGTATTTCAAGGAATATTTGAGTTGTTTCATCTTGGCATAAAATTCGATAAACTCTTGCATTTAATGTTGTATCATGTCGTAGAAATGTTTGGAATTCTAGGAGGTGTTTTGCATGGAATTTTAGGAGAATTTGTCTGACATAATTTGAGAAAAGAGGATGTTAATTCATTGAGATAAGTTGTTAAATTTTGTTAAATTTCTCTGTTGTAAAGAATTTTCTAAGGGATATTAAAAGAATAATAAAATCTTGCTCTTGTACTAATTTTCCCTTTAGGGTTTTTTTAGGGACAAATTGTCCAAGAATTTTGATTTTTGTTGGGGATTTTGGATGTTGATAATTTTTTGACTTCAAGTTCATATTTTTCTTCTATATTTTTGTTAATAAAAATGAAACATTTGTTGGTTGAGTTGTATGCAACTTTTCTAAGTAATTTTTGCTGGAATAGTTACTTATATATAGACAAAGTGATTTAAAAAATTCCTTCTAGAGATTTGAGAAATGTAAGTTAGTTTATGAGTGCACTCATTGATAGGAAAGTACTTTATCAATCTACAACCAAAACCATATCATGATGGAGTAATTTGTCAAATCCAAAAATATAGTCTCCATTGGAGCATGAAGGGAGGTAAGGCCAAATAAAGAAGTGGAGGATAAGTTATAAAAGGCAGAAAAACATATCAACCAGTTATTATGTAATATAATTATCTATGTTTTTCTCCATTATTTCATTCTCTTAAGTAGGTTTTCATCCTGATATGTTGATTATGATCATGTCCTGATACTAACAAGTTTTTACAAAGTATATGGTTTGGAAAGATCATTGTTTATGTGTAGGTATTCAACATAGGAGAGAGAAAAAAGTAAATATCTCTTGTGATCCCTCAAGGTGGTAGCACCAAATAACCAACTTCTCTCTATAGAAAGCATGTCTCATTTATTTCTATGATTTCCTCATACACAGCATATTTGTTGGACTGTCTTGATTTTAACCTTGACCTTAACCTTTATCATAAAATTAAGCCTTGGGCACACTTGCTAAAATAAAGTAGACTAATAATGCACACAAAATATTTCTTTAAAAAAATTGTAACAATAAGTATCTTATAAATTCAAGGTACCTACCTTGGGTGTCTTAAGAAATAAAACACAATATAGGAAAAGAGAAAAATTGGTGGAAAAGGCCAGAAGCCATATTCCACACAAATATTCATTTCAATAATACAAATATATAACACATGAATTAAATCACCTCTTAAATGTGGTTTATTTTTCAATATAATCAGGGAAACATTTGTATTATGTGCTTCCAAAAGATGGAGAATATTTGGTACTATTATTAAATTTTTTTTCTCAAATTTATGATTGGAATCATTTCAGTGTTGTTTATTTTTATGAGTGAATGATATGATAATGCATTGTTTTATTGTTATTTCTTTCATTTATAAGCATAAAAATTTACCATTAATATGTGAATGTTGTTTACATGTTAATTTATTTAACTATTAATTTAATTAAACATTTCATTTATAGTTTTTTCTTAATCTATGAGATAACTTGAGATATAAATTTATAGTTGTTTGAGTTATCTTTCAATCTCACAAATGCATTAGCACATGTGTTATTTATATATTACATGTAATAGTTTAGATGGAATATATATATATATATATATATATATATATATATATATATATAATTTTAATGACATGGAAACATTTCTCCATATTTAATATTCCCATTTAGCTTATATATCCTAAAGGATTCATTTTTTGGGGAAATCTCCATAAGGATAACTCGGCCTAATTTAGAGAATGTCAAAACCACTAGAACAAATGGAAAAGAGTTTAATTTGGAGCTATGCAAAGTGGTTTCATAAATGTTAATGAGGTAATTTTTTGCCATCAACAATTATGGCACTAAAAGGAGGGAAATCTGGCTGGGAATGGAAAGAAGACCATATCAGAAAATCACTAGTCATTGAAAGAGCTCATAGTCAACCTTGATATATCCCTCAACTTCTACATCCCCTTTAATATATTATCCCCCGTGATTTTAAGTTTCAAGATTCTCACGCACACAACCATCAAAAGCCATATCTCCACTTCCTAGTAATGTATGTGGATATTCTAGTGAGCCTTGAGTTAACACATATATACCTTAAGGTCCTTATGTATAACCTAAGATTCAGAGTATTATTCATAAAATTGAATGTCTTTCAATATCAAGAGATCAACCTAAAGCATATGAAGCTTCTTAAGGAAGTGCCACATATTTGTTAAAGATTTTTGGTATCTTAACCAGAGCTCAAAGTGAAAATTTAGGAGTAAAACATTTCGAGTTTCCTCTATGCAGACACCATTGAAAGAAATTTTTATTAAGTTTTGTGTCAACAACCAATGAAACTATTACTCCTAGCTAAACTCCTCCTCCACCTAGTACCATTACCTTTCGACTACACAACCATCAAAAAATTTTCTTCCCTCATATTTATCCGCCACTCCTTCAACTCAAACTATAATGTCTCCAATTTTTATAATTATAGTAAACCCTTCAACATCCATAGTAACCTCTCCTGCTACAATTACCACTCCAAGAATCACATAAAGACCCTAGGAAACACTTGGAGATGTGTTTACTTGGGGGAAAAAAACATCCTCTGCCTAAACATCACGAAAGATGGCTTACCAAATTTAATTTTGATAATAATATACCTCCCAAGGAACATATTAATAACTTCATGTTAGCTATCAGTTTAAGTTTTCTTCCTAGAATTTCACTTTACCTACTAATTATATAACCAATTGGGATAATTTTGAGGACTTTTTTTTGAAAACAATTGGTGATGAATTGAAATATCCAATATTAAGATGGGTCTTAATGAACGAGTTAAATATTTTAATACAAGAATCAATAAAGTGTTGAATAAGATACTAGGTTATTCAAAGCCATGCTAGGATGTTATAGTCGAATGGTTTATCAAAGCTCTACCCACTTGAAAAATTGTTAGCTAAGATAACAACTAAATATTCTCTTGCTAACAATATGAAAGAAGTAATGATGTTGAAAAATCAATTCTATCCCTTGCTAAGAAATCTTCTGTAGAAGAAAGGAAACCTTCTTCTCGACCAACTAAAAAAGTTACATTAAAAGAAGAGAAGAATAAAAAGAGCATTAAGGATGCATTTGATATGGAAGTTCTCCAAAAGGTTATCAATACCCTATCAAATGAGGTAATTAGCCTCAAAAATCAAGTTGCAAAAGATTCATTTTAAAGAAGACAATTTATACCATTTAGAAGAAATCAAAAAACTCCTTAGACTAGTGAAATTTCAGTTGCTAAAGAATAAAATTATTAGGAATAAGAGATGGATAAAATATGATATGAGAAAGAAGAAAAATAAGTGACTGATGATAATGAAACCTATGATTTTTTTGGTTCCCTATCTGATGAAGAATAGGAAAGCATTTTCATTGTAACAACAGGGAGATAAAATTCTTCATGTAGTACTCCTGCTAATAAAGGCCCTCCTCAAGGATATTCTTCATCCTCTAGAATTAAAAGTTATATTATTTCTCCATCCACTCCTCCTACACATGTAGATAAAATCTCTACTCTAGATAAGTAAACTTCTAAACTGCTTGTGATTTCTTATAATTTAAACTATAATATTGTTGAGGACATGAAGGAGACGAAGGCAGATATCTCATTATATGAAGTTAGTAAGTTAAATTAGTAGTAAAAACTATTATTCAATTCTTTAAATTCTACTCCTAAATATTCGTTTCCATCGATTGTTGTTGTCACTAAGAGAAAAACTAGGTCGAAAATTCTTTCTTCTCCGAACAAGATGAAATAGGAAGATGCCATACAGATAGGTGACATGTCAAATTCTCATACTTTTCCATTTCTTCTATATTTTGAAATATTTAGCAAGAATGTGCACAAATGTATAGCTGATTTTGGTTCCTCTTCTAATATGATGCCCTGCTATGTACGCTTGAAGATAAATGTTAGGCCCCAAGATTTAGTCACTCAAATTGTTTAGCTCAATAGGTCAAAAGTTGAGGTTTTGGGTGAAATTAAAGATGTATCAATAATACTAGCATCCTAACCTAAATTGTTTCAGATAATTTATACTGTGATAGTTGATATATTAGAATGTGATCCTTTTTTTTTTCAGGGAGTTTGGTAAAAAAAATGAAAGGTTATTTTCCTACTGGCCATTCACACCTATGGATTCCATTTAATGGCAAGCCTAATATAATAATATTTTATCATGAGAAGCATATGAAGCATATTGTTACATATATTGATGAGGAGAATAATCCATTCACCTTTACACAAAATATGTTGGGAAATTATTATGCAAATACTTAGTTTGGAAATTTTATTACACAAGCATCTCCTTTTCCATCCACTATTATATGCTCAAAAATTGAAAGTCATGTGTAGCATGGTTTTTTCAGATGTGTGAATATAATAGATACCATTGTATTAAATATATAATCAATAATTTATGGAGCATATATTTTGTTGGGTCAAAATCTAGTGAGGGTTCTAGAGTAGGATTCATTTTTGTGAATCCCAATGGGGATAAAAAATTGCTTACTTACATACCTCAATCTGAATTTAAAAATAATGTTGCTAGATATGAAGTACTTGTTCAAGGATTAACAAAAACTACCAGCTTGGATGTCATATGCTTGTAGGTGTTTGGTGATTCAAAAATCGTCATAAAACATGTTAGAAACATTATCCATTGCACTTCCAATGACCTTAAAAACTGTCAATTTATTATTTAAGAATTCATTTCCCATTTTTTGGCATTCATTATTAGTCCTATTCCTAGACTATAGAATTCAAGTGTACATTTATTAGCCACCATTACTTCTAGACTTATTTCACATGGATATTTTATCCCTGGTCACTTTCCTATTGAATTAATTTTTAGATCCTCAGTTCGAGATAATATATCCAATTGGATAGAATTTAATGATTATGAATACATCACTAATTTCCTTACATCATTGGGAATGTATGATGACCAAATCATTCATGAGGATTCACATGATTAGGAATTGGAAAAGCCACGAAATGAAAGTATATTTGAGAACTCCATTCTCATATTTGTGGTCAAAATAGAATATATCTATGATATCAAGGATGGGTTTGAGAAACCTACAATATATAAAACTACTAGTTCCACCTTGGGAATTTAATTTATTAATCTTCTCTTAGATCATATTCCTCAGAATGTGAATCTAGGACTTGGATTGTCATCAAATTAAGGACTTTCATTCATTAATCTTCTTAGAATATATAAGGATGTTTTTAAATAGACCTATCATGATAATAATACATATGGTACTTCAATCATCCAATGTAAAATTCCTATTCTCCCTAATGAAAAGTATATACAATAGAAATCAAGAAAATATATCCTAATCTAGAACATCATATCAAAACTAAATTAAACAAACTGCTAAAGAAAATATTATTTACCCAGTAATAAATTCTCAATGTGTGCCAAATATTTTTCTAGTTGGGAAAAATAACACAGACATAATAATTTGTATTGATTTCAGAAAACTTTAGAAATATTCAAAGAAAGGCATTTTTTTGTTTCCTCCTACGGATCATATTGCTTAATCTTGTAGCACCATGTTTTATTTTAGTTATGGTTGACAGAATTTTATAAATACATTTGAATTGTTAAGTGAAAAGATAATTAACGAATATGGTTATTCATTAGTAAGACTTGAGTTTATTTTGTAAATAAAATTGATAATTTTCTTGAATAAATGGATTAAATGAATGGTAAAAAGCATTCCAAGATTCTAGAGTAAAAGTAGAGGTAGTTTGTGATAGTTACCTTCCCCAAGAGGATAAAAAGGAAATCCTGGGAAGATGAAGGGGTTATATTTAGAAATAAATAAGAGGGTTGACAACAATATGTTGTGAATGAAAGAGTGGCCCGGAGCTGGAAAGAAGCTAGTGGAGCTCTGAAAACCAAGGGATGTGTAGGTTGGATAGAGTTCCTGAGGCCTAACTTCTGATAAATTACCTACTACCTAAGACTCTGGTGCAGAGCACAGGGCGAGCAGAGGACGTGATAGCCTCTCTCAAGGTTGAGCGGAACCATCAGTTATCGGAAAGAGAAATACAAAGATAATTATTTCCATTTTCTATTACAGTTCTAGTGATAAAAATAAGTGTGTAACTTAGTTTCGTTATTCTATTAAATTATTTATTCTTTGTTAGGATTTAATAGTACAGAATTTCCGAATTGTCTTAAGTAGAAGACAGAGCCTGGAAGTTAAATTAAAATAACCAAAATAAAAATAGAACAAGGTTATTTAGAAATTATAAATCATCATATGGTATGCTGATGGAAATTAATATAAATTGCTACTAATATAAACTTAGTATAGAAGGAAGACACCATATGACACAGACAGAAACCATGTGTTAAAACTAGTAATTTCTTTATTACATATGATAGAACTATTAAGCATTCATTTTCAAGGTTTCGTAATCTAATCCAGAAAACATATAATATGTACGTGCATGGGCGACAATATTATTTACCAACATAGAATAATGAGGCTCAGAGGTTTAGAACTTAGCCCCATGGAGACAGGGTTGGGTTATGGTCCTCTGGCCATTTCATCCTGAGGAAATCTGTAGAAATTTTCATGAATCAAAAATTGTCGAAATAATACTAAAAGGAAAATTACAAAATCATTTCTTGAAAAATTCAAATGATAGATATCTAAGTAAAATGCACTGTCATAGTAACCGAGAATTTCTTTGAAACAGAAAACCCAAAAATTTTAATAAGTCACAAGACCCTCGGGCTGAGGGAGATAGATAGATAAATACATGAGAAAGGAGTCATTCAGTGCATAAATATATTAACTATAAATAACATTCAGTGCATACGAGACAATTAGAAAGATTAAGTCTCTTCTACATATGTAGGGTTGGGTTGGTTCACAGAGATTTTACCTCTGAGAAAAAAATGTAAATACAAGCCTAACAATAATTACATGTGCGTAGGCCTCCAGAACCAAGAGGGATGGAAATCATCTGACTGATAAACACAATCAAGAAAACTCTAAAACAAAAACCCTTTAATGAAAAGTGAGACTCAAAATCCTGTGCATGCAAAAGAGAAACCATGGTCGGGTGTTTCACCTGTTGACACAGAGGGTATAACCCTCAGCAACCTAAAAGGAGAAAAATAAGGATGCACAGTGGGATAGGGAGGGGCTTACCATTTTTGTTCGCCTCAGAAACACTGTGTTGAAGACGAAAGGACCCTTGTGTCTTCATCCTAAGCCAGACCTAAAATGAAAAAAGATAATAATGGTGTTAACCATGTTTTAAAGGGGATAGGAAATAGAACCCTTATAATAAAACATGAGAGAAAAAACTAAATAAATTTGAAGGAAAACCCCTAGAAGGGTCTCGACAATTTACCTTCATAGGTCAGGCATGTAATGACCTAGCTCGAACCATTGGTTCAGAGTGAACGACGAAATAATAAGAAACCAGTATGAAAATCATTCTCTGGAAGAATAAAGGAAGACTGAATGTAAATACCCTTCCAGGGATTAACCACCAAGCATTAAACCCATAACCAGCAAGCTGAAAATAGTAGGGTAGGTAACTAAGCATACCTGGATCATGAAGATGCTCATCATAATAACACGGTGAAACATAATGACTAGTAATATAATTATAGAACTGAGAAAAGTCTTCGAGCTTCATGACATAGCACAAAGAGCAATATGTATATAAACTTATGTAGGAAATGGGTAGCATAAAATATTCATGTAAAGCCATAAACTAGATGCATGGTGGTAGACTATACCTCAAGTTCCATGGTGGAGTTACACAGAGCTACCCCAAGCACCGAGATGGAGACAAGCAGACAAAAATCATTCTAAGACAACGACAAATGAGCCAGGTTTTTGGGGCATGGGATGGGTAGTTACCTTAACCATCCATGTTTACCTCATGTTTGTCTGATCCAGAGACTCAAAGATTAATGACGAGCAGAGCTCGATGGTTGACAGTGTTGGACAATTGCCTCCCATCCACCATGACAGATAGTTGAACCCATAATTCGAGGTGGTCAGTCATAAATAACATTAACCAGAAGCGAATGTGCAATAGTACTTGGTGATATGCGCAAGGATATAGAAGATCCATAACCATTATGTATTGCATAATTGTAAAGAAAAATCCATATAATTATATCAATCAGGATCTTCAGTATATATATATATATATATATATATCCTAAAATTACAATGCTTATGATACTTAACATAAATAATTATGCATGGTATGTAAATTTTCCATATTCTAATTAGGAAATTATAGTTTTATATATGTTGTAGAAATAATATGATTACTATGTGCATGATTAGAATAAAAAAAAGTATGGTAGTAATGAAAGTAGAAAGTTAAAATTATTTTTTTGGTATGTGTAATAAGATGTGATAGGTGGTATCAAAGTGTGGTTAAACGCTAGGGCTAGATGAACCAATGTGATGATTTGGGTGTTTTCAATCTCTTGTTTTGAAAATGTGCATAAAGAGTGAAAGGAATATTGGTGGAAGTTCCAATAAGGAGAGGAGCTAGTCACCAAATTCCAAGAGCTACATGGAAATCCCATCACCTGTTCAACCTTGAGATTAACCCAGAAATGTGGGTGCAATTGAGCATGGACGAACACCAACAAAATAGTAGATTGTGGGAAGAAAAGCAACGCCAGACCAACATATTGTTGGAAACAGTGAAACAACTCCAAACAGAGATGATTCGGGTACAGAGAAACAATGAAAGGTTTATGAGGGAACAAGAAAGGATACTCAAGAGTCTCTCGGATAAGCAGAATCATCCTACTGCATAGCCTAGTCCAAAGAGGGACACCCATGAAGAAGTAGAGCAACAGTAGCAAGTTCATAACAACCCAAAAGGGAGTCTTACCTAGTGGAGTGATAAGATTAGGACTTACAATGAAGCTGAATCAGGTAATGTTTGAGATCAGCAATAGTTGAAGAAGTAGAAAGTATAATTACAGGGTGACTTCCAAAAGACTAAGCCTCCTACATTCGATGGAGAGGCTGAATAAATGGCAGAAGCTTGGATAATTAATATGAATAAATATTTCCAAGTTTATGAATATAACAGCAAACTCAAGGCTCACCTAACTATCTATCAATTGTGGGAAAAAACTACATTATGGTGGAAAGAGGTGAAAAATGTGCGTGGAATTGAGGATGAGAATGTGACTTGGGATGGTTTCCAACAATATATCATGGACAAGTACCTAACCGAATGATTTTATGATGAAAAATTGAGAGAGTTTCATGATTTAAAGTTGGGTCAATTATCTATGGATGAGTTCATTACTAGATTTATTTACCTCTCTATTAAGATACATACCATATTTGAGAGATGAAACAGCAAAGGTATAAATATTATTGAGTAGTTTTCCTTCTTGCATGAAGGAGAGGATCGAATTTGTGAACCCAAAGTCTATGGATGAGGTAATACAAAAATCACCGGTGTGCTATCAACAGTCCAAGGAAAAGGGTGAAATTGGCATAAGTTGGTCACAAAAGAAAGGACAAAAAGGCCCCTCAAATTTTAAAATCATCAAACCTGGAAATTATAAAAAAACTGCAAGAAATTTAGCTAATAGGAGATTTTGGAAAAATCATCAAAACCCGAAATGGGCAGTTGAAGAACGACCTATTGAGGCCTACAGCAAGCTAGACCTTGGATAGTCCCAGAAACCACCATTACAATTTTGGGGATGTGGTGAGGCATATTATTTTAAGAACTACCCTCATCGTGGAATAAATGAAGTTACAACCAATGTAGAAGAAGCATTTATAATAGGGGATGTTGTGTGAAACATACCCAGGATCAATCCTGCACTAGAAGATCAACAAAAAAATTTCTAACAAACTATGATAAAATTGGAAGGTAAGCTACAATCTAAACCTGCTTCCATTTTGGTTGATCCTGGTGCCATTTTAAGTTACATAATACCCCGAATAGTTGAAAAATGTAAAATACAAAGCCAGAAATTAAAAATTACATCGTTGGTACAATTGGCTACGAGAACAAAGAGACGAGTTAATGGAAAAATATCAAATTGTACTTTGAATATCAGAGAACAACATATAATTGTAAAATCGAATCTTCTACCTTTGGGCTCCTATGACATTTTTTGGGGAATGAATTGGTTAGAAAAACACTGGTCATTGGTAGATTGTAAGGAGAAATTTATCCATTTTAAGGCAGAAGATGGTACACTTCAAGAATTGCAAGGAATTAAGGAATTACTGCATCCAAGCTGGGTAAATGCATTAGAAAGGGGTGTCAACTTTATGAAATTCACGTGGGGTTTTCTAACTCCAAGGACACGACCCTTATGTTGGAAAATATACCTGATTTCAAGGAATTCATGGATGTATTTCCTGAAAATATTCCTAGACTACCCCCAAAGCGATACATTGATTTTATTATAGAATTAATACCCGAGCCAGCACCCGTGTCATGAGTAACATACAGAATGAGTGTGCTTGAATTGGTGGAATTAAAAATGTGGTTGCAAGAACTAATGGAAAAAGGGTATATTCGGCCAAGTGTGTCCCTTTTTGGAGCACCAGTGTTGTTTGTTAAGAAGAAGGATGGTACGATGTGGATGTGCATGGATTACCAATAAATTAATAACATGACTGTAAAAAAAAAGTACACATTACCATGTATAGATAACCTCTTTGATCAGGTGAAGAGAGAAATGGTATTTTCTCAGATTTACCTAAGATCTGGGTATCATAAGATACAGATTAAGGATGAGGACATATCCAAAATAGCTTTTCGTACCCGGTACAGACATTCTGAATTTGTGGTGTTACCAATAGGGTTAACCAATGCACTAGCAACTTTCATGAGCCTAATGCATGGTATCTTTCACCCATTTTTGGATAAATTTGAGCTAATATTCATTGATGATATATTGATCTATTCTAAGAATATTGAAGAGCACAAGGAACACTTATGCTTGATGTTGAAAATGTTACGGGAACACAAACTCTATGCCAAATTTAGTAAATGTGATTTTCATAAGGAACAAATCCAATATTTGGGCGATATGATATATGTTGAGGAGATTTCTGTGGACCTTGAAAAGAAAAAGACAATTATGGAATGGAAATTTCCCAGAAATGTAGCAGACATACATTCATCCATGGGCTTAGTTGGTTACTACCAGTGATTCATTGAAGGCTTCTCTAAAATAGCTTTTCCCATTACCTCCTTGTAGTGGAAGGGGCAAGTATTTAAGTGGAAAAAAGTGTTTCAAGGAAATTTTGAATGACTAAAGGAAATATTACCTACTTCCCATGTAATAAAGGTAGCGGATCCATGTAAATAATTTGAATTCTACACTGACGCCTGTAAGGAAGGGGTGGGAGAAATATCGTCTCAAGAAGGAAAGGTTATAGCATATGAATCCCAGAAATTGAAGGATCATGAGAAGAGGTACTCTACCTATGATTTAGAGATAAATGAAATAGTACAAGCCCTTCAAGTTTGGAGAAATTACTTTTTGGGGAATAGGCTTGTGCTAAGAACCAACCATAGAAGTTTGACTAGCTACTTTAAACAATTTAATTTAAATGCCCACCAAGCAAGATGGAATGAGTTCCTAAGTGAGTTTGATTTTGAAATTCAACATGTAAAAGGTAAGGAGAATCATGTTTCCGATGCTTTAAGAAGAAAACTAAATTGCATCTATGAACTTTATTTTAATCAAGATGAATCGAAGTTCAAGGAGTAGATCATGGAGGCAATAAAAAGAGATCTTGAATATCAATTCCTATGGCAACAAGCAAGAGAGGCCAAAAAACAAGGAAAGAAATTAAATTATGAAATCAATTATAAATAGCTCTTTTTATTTCAAAGGAAAATATGTATTCCAAATCAGATGATCTTTAGGAAGCTAATTTTGGATGAATATCATTGGAGTTCCTATGCAGGACATCTTGGATATCGAAAGATGCTAACAACAATTAGGAAAGACTGCTTCTAGCCTAGAATGCGTAAGAACATTTTTTATTACCTGACCAAATGTTTGGAGTGTCAACAAGTCAAGGTAGAGCATCAACATCCAATAGGATTCTTCAGCCTATTCCTGTACCAGAATGGAAATGGAAGGTCATTTCACTTGATTTCATCACAATATTACCAAAAAGTAAAATAAATAATGATTCAATTATGGTGGTGGTGGATAGGCTCAGAAAGCTATCTCATTTTATACATGTCCAGTCAACTTACAAGACCGTACAGATTGCAGAAATCTTCATGAGAGAAATATTTAGACTGCATGGTTTTCCGAGAATGATCATTTCAAATTGAGATGTAAGTTTACATCAGCTTTTTGTAAGACACTATTCACTACCTTGGGAACACAAATCTAGTTTAGTACCACTTATCATCCTCAAATGGATGGACAGACAGAGAGGGTGAATTAAATATTAGAGGATATGTTGCATATGTGAGTGATGCAGTAATCCAAAAAGTGGGAAGAGTATCTTCATGTGGTCGAATTCTCTTATTATAACGGATATCAAGAATCCCTCAAGATGAGTCCTTTCGAAGCATCGTACAGAAGACAATGTCGAACCCCCATAAATTGGAGCAGTTCGGAAACCAAATTGATGCTTGGACTGGACATGTTGGAGGAAATGGAGCGAGGTAAGAAATAATAAACAGAACTTAAAAGCATCCAAAAATAGGAAAAAGTTATATGTAGACTGGAAGAGAAATTTCTAGGAATTTGAGGTGGGTGACCACATATATGTGAGGATGAAAGTAAAGAAGAGTAATTTTAGGTGGAGTTCTTGTGCCAATCTGGCTCCTAGGTAGTGCGAACCGTTCCAAATTTTGAAATGGATAGGGCCAATGGCTTATCGATTGGCTCTGCCTTATCACATATTGGTACATAATGTGTTCCATGTATCTCTATTGAAGAGATACATGCATGATCCAAGCATGTGACACACTAGCAGAGTATACATGTAAGTTATGTTTACATTATGGCCTACAAATGAGAAAGGCCCTTAGTTAAATTAATTGATATTTGTTTCATACAGGTAGAACTAGATGACGAGTTTCTAGTTAAACCTTAGTGTATTCTCAATAAAAGAGAAATAATGCTACGGAGGCAAGTCATCCCCCAAGTTAAGGTGCAATGGAAGCACTTTAGCCCAAAGGAGGCTACCTGGGAGGATGAAAACTTTATTCGAGAGGCATATCCTGAAATGATTTCAATGATAAGATAACACCGAGGATGATGTTTACTTTAGTGGGGGAAGATGTAACACCCTGTTCTATTTTAATTATGGTTGACAGACTTTTATAAGTACATTTGAATTGTTAAGTGAAAATATAATTAATGAATATGGTTATTCGTTAGTAAGACTTGAGTTTATTTCGTAAATAAAATTGATAATTATCTTGAGTAAATGGATTAACTAAATGGTAAAAATAATTCCAAGATTCCAGAGTAAAATTAGAGGTAGCTTCTGACAGTTACCTTCTCCAAGAGGATAAAAAGGAAATGCTGGGAAGGGGAAGGGGTTATGTTCAGAAAGAAAGAAGAGGGTTGAAAATAGTATGTTGTGAATGAAAGAGTTTTCTAGAGCTCGTAAGAAGCCATTGGAGCTCTGAAACCCAAGGGAAGTGTAGGTTGGACAGTTTTTTTGAGGCCTAAGTTCTGATAAATTACCTACTACCTAAGACTTTGGTGTGGAGCGTGGGGGGAGAAGAGGATATGATAGCCTCTCTCAAGGTTGGGCGAAACCATCAGTTATTAGAAAGAGAAATAAAAATATAAGTATTTCCATTTTCTATTATAGTTATAATGATAAAAAGAAGTGTGAAATTTAGTTTCTCTGTTCTTTTAAATTATTTATTCTCTATTAGGATTGAATAGCACAAAATTTCCAAATTGTCTTAAGTAGAAGATAGAGTCTGGAAGTAAAATTAAAATAAACGAAAGAAAATTGGAACAAGGTTCTTTAGAAATTATAAATAATCATATGATATGTTGATGGAAATTAGTATAAATTTCTACTATTCTAAACTCAGTATAGAAGGAATACCCCATATGACATAGATAGAAACCATATGTTAAAACTAGTAATTTCTTTATTACATATGATAGAACTATTAAGCATTCATTATCAAGGTTCTCTAATCTAAACCAAAAAACATATAATTTGTAAGCGCATGGGTGAAAATATTATTTACAAACATAGAATAATGAGGCTCAAAGGTTTATAGCTAAGCCCCATGGAGAAAGGGTTGGGGTCATGGTCCTCTAGCAATTGCATCCTGAGGAATCGAAGTAAACTAATATTAACTGAGAAGAAGCAAGCTGTAGAAATTTTCATTAATTGAAAACTGTCGAAAGAATACTAAAAGGAAAATTACAAATTTATTTCCTGAACAATTCAAATGATAGATATCTAAGTAAAATACATTGTCATGATAACCGAGAATTTCTTTGAAATAGAAAACCTTGATATTTTAATCTGTCAGAAGACCCTCGAGCTAAGGGAGATAGACAGATAAACACATGAGAAAGGAGTCATTCAGTGCATAAATATATTAACTGTAAATATCATTTAGTGTGTGTGATACAATTAGAAATATTAAGTCTCTTCTACATCCATAGGGTTGTGCTGGTTCACAAACGTTTTACCTGTGAGACAAAAATTGAAATACAAGCCTAACAGTAATTACATGTGCGTAGACCTCTAGACCTGAGAGCAATGGAAATCATCTTACTCATAAAATTAATGAATAAAACTCTGAAACAAAATTCCTTTAATGAAAATTGGGAATCAGAATCATGTGAATGCAAAAGAACAACCATGGCCAAGTGTCACACCTGTTCACACAGAGGGTATAACCCTCAACAACCTAAAAAGAGAAAAATAAGGGTGCACAATGAGATAGGGAGGGGCTTACTTGTGGTGGTTGCCTTAGAAGCACTGTGTTGAATACTAAAGGACCCTTGTGTCTTCATCCTAAACCAGAACTCCAACGAACAGAGAGTATAACGGACTTAACCATGTTTGAAAGGGGATAGGAAATAAAACCCTTAGAACAAAACATGAGAGAAAACACTAAATAAATATTAAGGGAAAACCCCAGAAGTGTATTGAAATTTTAACTACGTATTTTGAGCATATAATGACCCATCTTGCACTATTGGTTTGGAGTGAACGACTGATGAAGAAGCAACCAGTATGAAAAGTGTTCTCTAGAAAACCAAATGTAAATACCCTTCCCCGCGTTAACCGCCAAAAATTAAACCCATAACCAACAAGAAGAAAAAGATAGGGTAGGTATCTGAGCATACCTAGGTCATGAATATGCTTGTCATAATAACGCAAAAAAACATAATGACTGATAATATAATTACATAACAGAGAAGAATATTTGAGCCTTAGGCATAGAAAAAAGTGGAATTTGTATATAAAATTATGCAAGAAACAAATAACATAAACTATTCATGTAAAGCCATAAACTAGATACACGATGGTGGCCTATACCTTAAGTCCCAAGGTGGATTTACACAGAGCTACCCCAAGCACTGAGACGGAGACATGTAGAGTAGAACCATTCTGAGACAGCGATGAATGAGCCAGGGTTGCGGGGCATGGGGTGGGTAGTTACCCAAACCATCATTATTTACCTCATGTAATATTGTTGATCATCAACGAAAACATTCTTAGCTCAGGATTCAGACAAAACCCTCAACATACACATGAAATTCATTCATCATATATCAATCTATCATCATTAATTTATCCAAGGAAGTTTAGAAAAAATATATCAACAAATATAAAAATTTCTCCCAAGCCTTAATGGCTCAATACATCACCTAGAATAATACAATTTTATTAATTAGTAAAGTCCTTCTTTGCAATCTTCAATTCATATCTTTGAAGAGTACAAATAGTAGTGAAATGAAAGTAGTATCAGCATATACACCTAAACTTTTTTCAAGTAATAATAGTCTATGTGATCATTAAACTCATGAATATATAAAATTTATCTCATAAGTTACCTCTATTGTTCATCCAAACTCAAGAATATATGAAATCCTTATGAAAATCAACAAAATATTGTCACTGCAACAAATCAACTTCTTCCTTTACCAAGTTGTTGATCTTTGCATAATGTATAAATATGTGCAACAAGTCAATATAAATATTTCTCTAATACAAATCAAATTCATAATGAAATTCTTTGAATCCAATCTCTTTACACTGTACTATCCATTTCAACTTAAAATAATAGACAACATGGTTAAGTATAACTTCAATCTTGCATAAACTACATTATATACCCTCTGCATATAGACCTTTTCACTATGCACTCGACCTCTCAATCTAGCAAAGAAAACATTAGAGAACAAGCAACAACATAGAGGAATATATAATAAAAAAATACTATATATAATCCTATGCCTTCACTCCTTCAAAAAGACTATAACAATACAATATTTATCATATAGAATTGTCTCAAATCAATTAATTATTAGTCTCTAAAAAACCATGAATGTGTTGATTACTAGAAAATTGAACAAAACCTTTGTCCAACTACATTCATCCTTCAAGCATAATTTGCAACCAAACATGAGAAAAGTTTCATCTATTGTTATTACTCTTTACATATGCAGTCTTTCATGTGCACAATGAATTTAGATTAACCCTGCAACTCATTTCTTCATCATTCACAACAAATATGTTAGAACCAAAATGCCTTGCATCGCTATCTCCATTTTCGTATTAGATCAGATCAACAAACATATTTTCGAGATCTCATTTCCAAACTATATTGGAATCAATTTCTAACATACTAGAAACAAGCAAGCATATGAATAAAAAATAATCACTTTGGCTTTGAACATGAAAAGAATAATGAAAAAATAGAATCTAAGTAATTATCCTCTAATAATACTCCATATATTTTGATGGCATCCTTCATATTAGATTTCAATACTTTTAGATCCCTTGCACCCTAGTACAATCACTTGTTAATAAAATAGCTCATTAAGAATTCACACAAGACTAATCAAAATCATTTCCCTTTTATAGATTATTTTCCTTGTGATTACCATGGGAAAAACCAGGGATTTGTTGATGGTAGTATTTGACAAGGTCAAATTAACATTGCACAACCTTACGCACATGAATACCTCAGGAAATTCCATGGTTCTACTGAAGGTTTATCAAATTTCATTCATTAACAGTTGTAACACACCCTATCTATTGGAGAAGTGCATTATAAATCAGAAAATATACTCTATAGGGTGCATTATAACTCTCGTTACTATATTAGGAACTTTCATTACCCAATTTTCTACCGATAATTTCACTTTCAAGCATTTGCAAACCTTGTCCACCCTCCTTCAATTTCTCTAGACCCTTTGTAACCTTCTACAACTCCTATGCAATAATCAAGACTCTTGTAGCTACTATGTAACCATCAAGAAACCATCACAATTCATCATCCATGCAATAATTAAGACATCATCATAAGTCATCATCCAACCATGAACCTTTGCCTCCTCCTACAACTCTACTACTAATTAGAAAACGATCGAGGTTGACATAGCATGATAAGATCACAATCCAGGTTGACATCAAGGTAGAAAATATAGTAATAATGCCAAAGATCTCCCCCTTTAAAATTCATGTCAACACCCTGCAAAGAACCAATTCCTTCTCTCCCACTTTAAAATCAAGGGAAAAGGAAAGTACCATAATGAGAGATGTACTCCCCCTGAAAGAATGATCATCATACTAACTACAAAACTAATACAGACTGATATTCTAATAGAATTTGATAGCTTTGGTGAAAGGATGTGAAATAAAGAACTCGATTTCACAACATTCCTCTTATGCTAACCATGTTCCCCTGAGAATGTACTGGGGCTATAATGATGCTCTAATTTTTACTCTATGTAATATTCCAAAATTTGCAAACAAGAAAATTGGAATATTAGATTTTGATGCTTTCACTTAGAAGAGGAATAAATGGGAAGGAGGCCCATGAATAATAGAAATATGAATAAATTCCACCATAGGAAGGAAGGAGATCACCCTAGGAGCTGTTTTTACACTTCCAAGTGTGAACAAGGGAAAATTAGATGAGGACATAGTCAAGTTTGACTAAGCCAACATCCAATCTTGAGGAGGAAGAAATCACTCAAGAAAACTAGCGCAATGTGAACAAGGATCAGCCTAGACACACATATAAGAACCAGATTGAAGATCCCTTAGTGTGAAAAGAGGCATTGCAGGTGGACTAGTTCTAGTTAACCAAGTCAACATCGTTGTTACAAAGAGGAGGGAAGCTAGCTAGGGAAGCGCAGTTTTGAATGAGGAAGCTTCAGTAGGAAGTCACCTCAACATTGTTTGGGGTCCTGGGTGAGGAGGCTCACCAAAGATAAAAAGGAAGGCATAGAATCAAATGGATTCATTCATTTATTGAGCTATCTTTGGTTTTCAGACTATTTGCAAGCTTCAGTTGTTTAGCCAGAGTTGCTGCATTGCTTAGTGCAAAGAATTACCATGCAAAAATTCCATCCTCTGTTTGTATTAGCTTGCTTAAGAGATCAAGAGAGAAGGATTTGAGATTAATTTAAGTATTTGGCTTGGGGCCATTCATCCACATTCAACCACAACACATTTCCCTTCAGAAACTGTGTCCTTTTCTGTAGGAGCATTGGTGTTGGGTGAAACATTGTTGTTTTGTCCCAGTATTTGAGGAGGAGGTTTCTATTTCCCTTTGGGAAATCTATTAAGAGAGGCCTTTGGACCTTTCCTATATTATTCCACTATTATATGTCATATTCAACCATGTATAATATAGATATGCAGTAACTACATTATTTTCTGCAGTGTTGCTTGTTATTCATGCATTTTGCCGGAAACACTTGTCGGGTGTCTTTTTCTTTGCGTAAAAGAGGTTAAACCTCCGTTTCTCTAATATTTGATTAATGTAAGCTCTATATCAAACTTTTTTCATCATTTTCTACATAAACACCCATTAGAATAACACATTCCTTGCTTCAGAAATTTCTGCATAAGCTAGGCTATGGGAATTAGGCTTATTTGAGCTACATTGACTTGGGGAGATCTATTTATATGAGCTAGTTTCATTTGTTTCACCTCCAATTCTGCATGTGAGTTTTACATGATCTATTATAAGGGATCCAAGTCCCATTTCTCACTTATATAGTCTTATTTTCTGAAGACAACTATTTTATGCCCTGTGTTGCTGCATTTCCCCACCCGGGAAAGAGAATATAGGCCATCTTGTTCCTGAGGTTATTTCATCTACTGGTATGATGTTATTGAACATTTAATGAATTTCTATACATTTCCATGTGCATGATTTGTTGAAGCTCCACATTGGTAATAACACAAATTATTCCTAATAGTGTAGTTGTTCCCACTTTGGGATATTACAATGGTATCAAAGCTTCCATCTTGGCTTAGCCTATGGAATTCAGATCCAATTAGAATATAATAATAAGAGGAGAACAAAATTATGGATAGGATGAGCTTACTCTCATCCATTTTCAGATCTAAGAAGAAAGAAGAAGAGAAATGCATTGAAACTCCTAGAGGGTTTCAAGGAGGAGAGAGATGCAGTGAGACCTCTAGAAGGTTTCAGGAGGCAAAATAAGATGGATGAACTTCTTGTTCTCATAGGGGAAGTGGAGATCAAGGAGACCACTTAGAGCATGAAATCCTGAGTGGGTATTTGGCAGAATACAAGTGCCAACCTAGGGCTTTCAAAGAGACCCTAGATTTTCCTTAGTTTATTCAACTGAAAGAAGAAAGGAGACCCTACAAGAAAGGAGAGATCAAAGGCAATAGGTTCCTATTGTATAAATTTGATGGGTCAACTATAGCAAGAGCTTGGGAAAGGAAGCTTGAGGCATTCTTCCTACTTCGTCCAGTGATAGAGAGGGAGGTAGCAGAAGTTGCAGTGCTGCACCTAGAGGGTGAAGCCAATGCTTGGTGGTGCAGTCACTTAAGCCACACAATAGTGTCTTATTTTTCTGATTTCACTCAAGAGCTGATCAAGACCTTTAATGGAGGAAGATCATAAGAGAGTAGGCCCACACCACCATGGGAGGAGACAAGTACCAGCGTTGTCATAGCCTTGAGAGAGCAGCCTTCTACATCAGCAGTTGGAGTAGCCATGACATGGGAGGAAGGAGCCCTTGCAGCACTACAAGAGGTTCTCACATCTCACCAAGGTATGGGAAGATTTCCACTTTTACTTATTGCAGAAAATATTTCTAAAGATTGTGGAAATATGTCTTCATATGGCCCAGGATAGAGCAACAAGACTGCACTGCGTTGTGCAAGCTTGAATGGTTCAAGAAGCAGTTGAACCGTCATTCTCATGGATCTCTGTTGAGTTGCACACAACCCTTGAGGTTGGAGTATGATATTTTGGAGGGAGTCATGAACTTGGAGGATGGAGTGATCCTTGCTCCAAACAAATTCATGCAGAATCCAATGTTCATCTGGGAGTTGAGCCATGAGATAGCCAAAACACCCTGGAGGAGGGTTACAGTGTTGTCAGGAGGTAGCATCAAGGAGGATTTTCCTTCAGGCCCCTTGGATCCCTATGGATTCAAGATGATCATCGGTGAGAGATCTTCTCTAGAAGGTCTCCAAGGAGTTGAATTTCAGCATCCCATGGAATGCAACGAGAAAAATTTGATATGTTAGGATGGTAATATTTTTTGGAGGAGTACCAAGATGGAGAATGATGGGGGGCATCCATCGGTGGATAAGTGGATGTGGATAGAGAGAAAGAAGCTGGAGAGCTACTTGAAAATCTATGATACTGGGCAGCAAGAGGCAAAATTGCATTGGCTACTCTTGAGAGAGTTTGGCCATCATGAGGCATATCCTTTTTCCAAGGGTATGTGGGAGGAGAATACTTGGCAAGGTACTTGCATCATGAGGAAACAAGGAGTGTGGATGCATTATGATGATATAATCAGTTTGTTTTCCCCACATGAGTTAGATGATGGAGGTATGTCGGAGTAGCAAGGACCTTTGTTGCTTTGGAGGATTGAGAGAGAGCAAGGGTGGAGTTGCTCTCACATTTTGCATGATGTTGCAATGGGAGGAGATGGCAACATTATGAGAGGATTCTTTGACATTGAAAATGTCAGAGGATGGATTCATGAGTTGGAAGGAGCCTATTTTCATAGGCCAACAGCGCTGTCACTTTGGGGCATGAGCTTATTTATGGAGTGTTCCCAGGATCACCTCATATTTGATGCACTTGGTGGGCATAGAGGAGGTGAGGTTGGTAGAGTGGTGGATGGACTCATTGGCTATTGTGTTATGTTCTCCTTGACTTGGATTTCCAAGCATGAGAAGGAGGATTTTCATGCAGCATGTGGTTCATTCCTCTTCATATGGGTATGTCATGCCACTATGGAGGATTCATCTATGGATCTTGTCACCATATTGTTTCCATTACATGGTAATAATTCTATTTTTGCATTTATTGATTGTACCACACAATATTTTCATGCTCTTACCATTTCTTTGCAATGCATTTCTCTTCAAACGGGAAAGTTTCTCTTTGGGCTCCATGGACCATTTTTGGCCAGATATTATGATGGAGACATCCATCTATTGTATGATTTGAGGCAAGTGTTTGGTTACTTCTTATATTCTCAGTTGATACACTCAACCATTTACTACTTGCTAGTAGATGTGGTGACTTTCACAACTAGCCATCTATCTAGAAACAACTTGCCATGCTATTGTCTGAAGCTGCAGTGGGGGAGACTACACTGTGACCATTTGGGGGACTGTTGGTACCTTCCAACACCATATGAAACCCTCAGTATTTCTTTCATTATGATGCTGACCATGATCCTATTTTCTGCTGTTGTGCTTACCTTAATGGGGATCATGGTTGGAGGAGGGACACCTTGGTTGGGTGTGTTCTATGGGGAGGAGCATCCCCACACTTTCTGCATTACATGTTCTAAGGGGAACATGGGAAGAGACATGGCCTCTGCAGCCAAGTATTTGTTTTTGTATGAAGAGGACCATGAGATGGATGGGATGCTTTATGATGATGATGATTTCTTATCCATCAAGTATGAGATGGTTTGGGCTAGCTTGACTCACAGTGCTGGGAGAGTGACCTTTGGAGGTCTAGCTTCCTTCTTGCCATTGGAAGGCAACAGTATTGCAGCCCAAGATCAGAAAATTCTCTACACTTATCTTAAGTGGAGGGGAATATAGCATGGGGTAGGCTCTCTTGTCTACGATATTCAGATTTTCAGCCCACCTATTTTACATGAGCTCAAGGTGGAAGAGATCCTTCATGAGTTACCGATTTGGAGGGTGACTCAATTTATTTGGTTGATAGCTTGGGGAGGAGAGATTCAAATGGGGATGATGAATCCCAATCTATATCAGTCCTCATGCTTCAAGAGGATCTTCAAATAGCCCATTGTTGCTTCCATGGGTGTTCCACTGTCACATAATGTTAGCTATGTGGGATGTTCCCCAATAGATGGCTTACACACTTGGGAGAGGCAACTTGGAGATATGTTGATGATACAACACCTTGACCCTTGAAGGATTTCACCTTATGAGGTTGCTACAGGAGAGAAGAGGATGCTCCTCAGTCCTATCCTTGCAGTTGCTTGAGGATAAGCAACATTTGGGAGGGGAGGACTGTAATATTCCAAAATTTGCAAACAAGCAAATTTGAATATTAGATTTTGATGCTTTCACTTAGAAGAGGAATAAATGGGAAGGAGGCCCATGAATAATAAAAATATGAATAAATTCCACCCTAGGAAGGAAGGAGATTACCCTAGGAGCTGTTTTTACACTTCCAAGTGTGAACAAGGGCAAATTAGATGAGGACATAGTCAAGTTTGACTAAGTCAACATCCAAACTTGAGGAGGAGGAAATCACTCAAGAAAACTAGCTCAATGTGAACAAGGATCAACCTAGACACGCATATAGGAACCAGATTGAAGATCCCTTAGTGTGAAAGGAGGCATTTCAGGTTGATTAGTTCCAGTTGACCAAGTCAACAACACTGTTACAAAGAAGAGGGAAGCTAGCTAGGGCAGTGTAGTTTTGAATTAGGAAGCTTCACTAGGAAGTCACCTCAACATTGTGTTGGGTCCAGGGTGAGGAGGATCACCAGAGATAAAAATGAAGGCATAAAATCAAATGGATTCATTCAATATTGAGCTATTTTTTGTCTTTTAACTATTTTCATGCTTCAACTATTTAGCCGAAGTTTCTGCACTGCTTAGTGCAAAGAATTCCCTTGCGGGAATTCCATCCTCTCTTCGGATCAGCTTGCTTAAGGAATCAAGAGAGAAGGATTTGAGCTTCATTTCAGTATTTTTCTTGGTTCCATTCATCCATATTCAGCCACAACGCAGTTCCCTTCATAAATCTTCATCTCTTATGTAGGGGCAGTAGCAGCAGGGTTGCACCCTTTGATTTTATGCTAATCTTTGAGGAGGAGGTGTTCATTCCCTCCAGGAGTTCTAATAAGAAGGCCTAGGGCCATTTTACTATATTTTTCAGCTATCTCATGTTATATTCAGCCATGTATAATACATATATGCATTAATTGTGTTATTTTCTGCAGTGTTGCTCGTTATTCTTGCATTTTTTCGGAAACCCTTACCGGGTGTATTTTTCCTTGTGTAAGAGAGGTTAAACCTCCATTTCTCTATTTTTTGATCAATATAAGCTCCATATTAGTCTTCTCTCACTATTTTCTACATAAACTCCCATTATAATAATGCAGTTCTTGCTTCAGTGTTTTCTGCATGAGCTAGGCTATGGGGTTTGGGCTTATTTGAGCTATATTAACTTGGGGAGATCCGTTTATATGAGCTAGAGTGATTTTTTTCACCTCAAATTATGCATGTGATTTTTATAACATGTCTTCTAAGGCATCCAAGTCCCATTTCTCACTTGTATAGCATTATTTTCTAAAGGTAGTTGTTTTATGCTCTATATTGCTGCGTTTCCCCACTCGGGAAGGAGAATATAGTTCATCTTGTTACTGAGGTTCTTTCATCTTCTGGTATGATTTTATTTAACATATAATGAATTTCTCTACATTTCCATGTACATGATTTTTTTAAGCTCCACATTGGTAATAACTCAAATTATTCCCAATAGTGTAGATGTTCCTACTTTGGGATATTACACTCTACCAATACTTCTACTTCTATAATACAAGTGAAAATATTTGTGGAGAAAACACATGGCTTGTAATTAGTACATATTACTATTATATGGCTCTTATATAAGCATGTCTATCACAACCAATGACTCATTACAACATGGAATCAATTTACCTCATTCCATCAAATGACCATAGTTTTATAATTCATGTTGAACCTAGTCTGTCTCTCAAGGATGAAATGATATTGGCTTATACATATTCTCTTGAAGTATCATAAATGTATTTTCAAAGAGATATTTTTGTAGCATCTAAAGCTCTCATAGGCCATTAAACAAATTAATCATGTCTATATCAAAGATATAAACACTCCAATGACATATCGAAATGCACATATAAGTACTCCTCATAAATGAAAGTGCCAAATAATAACATCCAATGCATCAAATAAAAAAATAAAATTGATCTATATAACAACAACAACAATATAGGATTTTGGAGTAAGTCACCATCAACATCTCATGAACTCATCATAGTGTTGGAATTATGGTTGGTGTGTTTGCTTTTATGTCAAATTGGATCGTGGTCTTGTCCCATTGTGTCATCATGAGATTTTTATGCTATGGCACTCATCATATTATGTCATCATGATATTGTCACAATATCACATTATTGGTAAGTTTGAAAACTTGATATGCCTAGCTAGGTCATTTTTGGATGATGTCTCTTAAGGTCTGGAGAGGATTTGAAGGAGCCTTGATGATTGCATAGGAGTTCTAAAAGGTTACACAGGGTTTTGAAAAATTGCAAGAGCATGGATAAAATTTGTATATTCTTTAAAATTTTAAAAATTGAGGTAACACAAGTGACTGATTGAGGAAGGTTTACTAATGTTTTACAAAGGATTTTGAGGTGTAACAGATATTTTTCATGGCATGAGTAGGTATTAAAGGTGTTGAAGAATATGCTAAAAGTTGGAGGTAGTTTTGACTAAGTGTTGACTAAAATTAGGGCTTAAAATTAGGGTAATACAAGTCTCCAATGTAGGAGGAGCATTATAAGATAGGCCTCCATAGGAAAAGGTATCTTATAATGCACTTCCTAAAAGGAGAGGACATGTCACTACTTGTAAGTGAAGAAAAATAAAATGTCGAGGAAAAACCATGGAATTCCTCAAAGTATTCTTATGCAAAAGGTTCATTAACATATATTTGTTCCCATCAAAGATTACCATCAATCAATCACATGGATTTTTCTATGGTATTGGAAAGACGAATTGGACGTAAAAGCGAAACTAATTGGATCAACTAAGTGTGAATTTTGATGTTTTATTTACGATTTGTTATTTTCTCAGATCTAAGTACTCAATGACATATCTAAAGGATATGTAATATGATTGTAGAGATATGCAACATATAAACCATGTACATGGGAAGAGTGGTTGTATTGGGAAGAGGTTTTGTTTACTGTAGGAACTATGACTATTGACCCATGATTTATAGGATTAATGAATATAATCAGGGGTTTTTCAAAATTTATTGGTCTTAATAATGTGTTTCATTGTTGTTGTACGAGAGAGGGGTTTACAATGAATTATTGCAGGGGTCCATTAGGTATGTAGAGATCAGAGATTAGCTAAGGGCAGAGACATATTTTATAGAGTATAGAATATGAAAAACTCAATAACATAGGCTTATTTAACATGGTTTTTAGTTTCTACTTGAATTTTCTCCAGAGACATATCTTGATTTTTATGCCTAGTATTTGCCAAAGTTTTGTGCGTTTTAGTGTGACTATGAGAAATATTTTGCGGGATATTTGTAAAATATTAACCTTGTGTGTTTTATTGATAGGAATATTCTTCATTGGTTAGCTTTACATGTTTAATATTTCCTTGTTTACTTGATGACAATGCATGTTGCTAAGATGTATTTCTAATCAATATTTGAGCACAATGAATGAAAGAATATACTAGAAGTGATTTGATGTTTCATGCAAAGACCCATGGTCAACGAATATTTGTAGCAAGGAATGTTTTGTTTAATTACATATCTAGTAATATATGTAGGGGCTTCTCATGGTATGTGCACTAATGATTAAATCAATGGAGATTGGGTGATTTTCACGAGATATGTGTGGAAAAGACCCATATGGCTACTAATTTTATGGATATGTGTTGTTATTTCTCATTGATAAATATGAGCCTATTGCAGATTTCACATCCCAAATGGAAGACTTCATGATGATATTGTTATGCCGAAGATTGATTGGTTAAATATTTTTTTATGCAACGGTTTCTTGCTAAGGAAGATAAAGTACTAAGTTCAAGAGTTTGGTGTTTATTTTTTTAAAGAATTATTATTCTTTGAGTTTTTAATTTCTTGTACTATGCATAGATGGGCTTGACAATGATGTTGCATATTGTCACATTACTTGTTGAAATGTATTCAGATTAAAATTAGTGTGTTGACGATAGAATTGAGTTAAATGTTTGTTTATAAGTGATATTGTTATTGTATTTGTTACAAAAGAGGTTTTTGGCATGGTTGCAAGATTTTGATGTATGAGTATGTTCATGAGAATTTTTTAGAGCAAAGGATATGGTATGGAATTCGATGGACTAGAGTTTGGTGATGCATTTTATTGATCAAATATTTATTACAGAGTGTTTAGGTTTGATGATTTATTGATCGGAGATTTTTTTTAGAGAGGTTAATGATATTCAATTATTAATATTGGTAATACTATTGTTTGTGAATCCAATTTTAAAATTGGATGAAATGTGGCTTGCAAGATTTTTTTTTTAGTCGGGTGGATCTAGTGTGCAATGGTTTGAAAAATTGTCCATAGTGGAACTGTGGGTTTGAGCTTTTAGTCAAGGATTAAAAAATTCCTTCCAGTTGTGGATGGAGAAACAAGAGGGGTTGGTATTCTTTAGAAGGTAGGAGCCTGCACAGTAGTAAGAGTTTTCTCCATTGGAATATGAAAAATGAAAATAAAAATTATAATAAGAAGAAGGCGGAGAAAAAAATGGTGGTTTTTCCAACTTGGGTTTTCCACCTAAAAATTTGGTGTCCCTATGTTTTTTGTGTTAATGATGTTTTGCATTCTTATCGTTTACATGATTTTATTTTTAATTCTACATGTATTTTACTCGATATTTATATATATACTAAGCGATGTCATACTAATTAAATGATGGTCCAGATAAGTTTGAAAATGAAAGTATAAAGTAAGTAAAATTTTATCACGCATGAAATAGTAATTCACCCCACTCTCAGTATTATTAATAATTGATATGAGAGGAAATTTCTCTCTTGTAAATACTAACCACATGAGAGTAGATTAAGGACCATGGGAAGGAAGCATAAGAAGAATACAACTCAAAGGAATAAGTCAGTTCATGAAAATTATGACATTGCAAGCGATGTATCAAATGTACCGGAAATATATGCAATTATCGATCAGGGACAATATATAGAAAAACATGTCAATTTAGGTATATTTATACTTAATAATGCAAATTATCATGACTAGAAAGAAACAATTATATCTAGGATCTAATATCTTAGATATAATGTTTGGCATTTAGTATGTAATGGTTATACTAAAACTCCCCTATAAGATCAAGGATTGCAGAAAAATGGTCAAGAATTAAATGAAACCTTTTTTAGCTTACTTTATTCAGAACTTAAGAAAATTATGCAATATGAAACTCTAAAGGAGGTATGGGATAATCTACAATACATCCATGGGGGAGAGGTACAAATAGTACAGAAGAAGTTTTTTCTTTAGCTAAACCAACACGTAATCTTTCTTTTGAAATATTTAATATATCAAAAGAATAATCTTGTAGCCTATTGAACGATAAGTGTGGTCATGAAAGCACCTTCACCATATCAGGTTGAGTTAGTGATTTAGAAGAAGAGATTTTAGAGGAAGTATTTAAGCTTAAAAGAAAACTTGTTTCTACTTTGAAAAGGATTGACAGTCTTAAGGTCAAGTTGCAAGAGTGTGAAAATAGGGACCATGATGAACCAGTAAAAATACAACCATAACTAAAAAAATTAAGAAAAAGAAACAATATTGTGAAGGACTTGAACCTGAAATAAACTCTGTGAAATCTAATCTTAAAAAAATAAAATATGAGGAGATACTTAAAGTAATTGGAGAATGAGAAAATTACCTTAAATAATAAATTATCAAGTCAAGAACACGGTTAGAAGAAACAAGAAGAGAAAAGAGGTTGAGGTAATCTCAATAAAAGATAAATTAGCAAAAAGGTACAAACAATTGAGATTTCAAGATAGTACAAAGATATTATACAACCTTCTTAATATACAAAGGTATCCCTCCATAAAATCTATTTTTGCTTCGATGAAACTGTGAAGGGAGAATTGAGCTCACAAGCATGTGTAGGAAATTTTAAAGATAAAAAAGAAAATTATTAATATCCTAGTAAGCAATTAAGAAAGTGTATTATAAGTAGGGGGGAAATATGGGGTACAAAGGTAGGTACCCAATGGAATAATATGATGTAAAAATGATAAATAAATAGGTCATAGTTAATAAATAAAATTTTTAACCCACATTATGCATGGGAAAGCCGTCCTATTTGGATTCTAGATGAGGGAGATATCATTGGTTTAAAATCAGGTGTGTTACAAAAAAAATTCCGACGACAATTCATGGATGACGACTCTCTTGTTAATTTTTGCAGTTTGAATGCATAATTTCAAAAAAAATATTATATATCTAAGATCCTCTCAAAAAATCACCCTATTTCAAGAAAAAAATAAGTTGAATCATAGTTTGGATGAGGGAGGTATTGCTAATGTAAAATCATCCTTTTTTAAAGAATTGTTTGTGATGGCGGGCAGTTGCGGTGCAAACATTAATTTTCAGAGTGTCAATATCATTATTTTAACCACGTTGGAAGATGAATAATGGATGCTCCATTTATGAAAATAGGTAATAATAATGATTATGAACCATATTGACCAAGTTGTGGAAATTTTAAATTTGTCGCACAAAGTAGGTAAATTTTTACAAAACCTTCTTTCTGTTTTAAGGGTTATAGCAAGATGAAGTTTACAGGAAACAATGCTGGCCCTAATATTGAATAATTTATTCAATATCAAAAGTATAAATTTCCATATTATTGGACAATTCACATAGTGCCTCATATGGTAGATGAGCCTTATAAATGGTGGTTCTCACTAGATAGTCAGTGGGGAAACTTCCTGGTGAATAACTTGAAAAAATCATTTTGGAAAAGTGGTCTCATACTTAAAAGGGGGGAAACAAGAAATATAAGGGATTATTTTCTATCAATATATCCATATTATAGGTCCATGGATGTATTCAAAAATAGAATATCATTTTCTCTATTCTCCCTAGTTCCACGAAAAATCTCATTAATCTCAAATTGGCCACACGCTTTCAAGTTCCAACGCAACATATTGAAAGAACATTGTTTTATGGGGCACATATTCAAATATTTAAGGACTTGAAGGTGCCCATGGATAAATATGTATTACATGTTGAATTTTATGCTTTAAACATGGATGAGGCGAATATTTTTTTGGGTTATCCATCGATGGCTTCAGTTGGCACCATCAATATTAATGTACAAAATAAATTCCTGATGCTTTTCTATAAAGAAGAAGAAAATTACATTGTAGGATATTTTCATTAGGAACCAGTCATAGAATGTGGAGGTAGAGGCACCAAACGACAATGACGCATCAGATGATGAGCCTTTAATGGTAGACAATCAAACACATACATCAAATCAGGTACCTGAAAATGCACCAGAAACCACTCAGGCACAAATAACGGAGAAATTAATGAAATATATTCCATCAGTTGAAACTTAAACATATCACCACTCGCATCACCCAATAAGACAACAACTAAAAAGGTATCAACGAACTAGAAATAAGGAAAAAAACCCATGGAAAACACATAGAGAGGTGTGATGATCCACCCACAACACATCAACATAGAGGAATTTCCAGAGCCAGCGCCTTCCATCTCAAGCGACTAAGAAACTGAATAGATCAAGTTTTCAACTTTCTCTAAGATGGCTAGATGCATGTGCATGGTACCAGTGGACTACTCTTTTGAGTAGATCTTATTAATTTTTTTCTTCTCATGTTTCGGGGGCAAAATATGGTTAAGGGGGGTGTCATGTAGTATACCTAAGGGGACAATATAGGGTACAGAGAGAGGTACCCAAGGGAATAATATGATGTAATAAAGTAAGAACTATAATAAATGGACCATAGTTAATAAATAACGTTGTTAACCCACATTATGCATGGTACCACAAGTACTGACAGGATAAATTGATAATCCCATTGTATTGGATGTATGGTAATTATATACCCATGGTAATTACCCACGGTATTGGAATTAAGGAGACTATATAGAGACTAGAGACTCTCCATTGAGGGATTTCAAGGATTATTGTATTGACAAACATGTGGCTAGTGGAGTGATCTCCTTCCTTAAGGAGTAGTTGTATGGTTTTACACCACCTCAAGGGTTTTGATATTAATGAAGATCTGAGGTTTTATATTCTATTGTCTCATTTCTTAGTAATATTTCCATTTTAATATATTTGTAGCTCAAATTCATTAGAGAAAAAAGTTGAGCCAACAACCAAGTGAAATTATGTTTCATAAATAACCATTTCCTCCCATTGAGTATTGCAGAAATAAAAACAACAATGAATTATCTCCCTTGATCAATGATATCAAATTCTTCATTTATCACAATTTTAAACACATTGTTGATGATTTCAAAAGCATATTGTTCAAACGTCAAGCAAATAGTCTCCCAATAGGAAGATCATGAATTACAAGGTACTCAATTTTCTTTAAAGAGTGTGCGTTTACATCCAATTTAATTTTTCATAACTCTATTTATTGCAGATCATATATAAATGAAAGAAACATGAAGCATAACTATATGATACTATTGCCCCATTCTTTCACCACATAAGGTGTTATACATAGAAAAATAATGTAGGACTAAGTCAATGAATTCATTTAAATATTTCAAACAAAATGTAGAGCCTAACCAATACAAGAAAATGGACAAGAATATATTTATTAAAATAACTAAATAACGTGAATCCAACAATGATCCGAGAAATTTTCATGAATGCTTTCAAACAGAAATACCCATTTTACAGTACCTGACACTTACATTTTCTTGTGAAATTATGAGAAATGCATATTCTAAACAACTTCAACAAACCATTAATATGAAACAAGAAGAAATGATAATGAATAAAAATAGACACATGATATAATAACAAAGCTCACCCAGTGTGGGTTAAGCCTCCAGGACCGATGTCAAGAATGGGGAGGTCACTTCATTAGTTTTTGTAATAATATTATGAGTACATGATGTAATATTTATCAATACAAGGATGAAACCCCTTATCTGGAGTGGCATTTCTCTCCACGAGACATTCTCCTATAGGCAATCTCACTCGTAAAATCTCTCCTCCATCATGAACAAGGAAAAATATCTCACATAAAGTGGCATACAATGATCCTCTCACAAAGTAGCATACATGGATCTAAAATTCAAATCATCATCTTAGTATGGAGATAACGTGAAAAAAAACTACTTAGATGAAGAAACAACATGCGTCATCATGTTCCTTGCAAATATCCATGAAATCAGAGTATAAACTTGACCCATTTTTGTCTCAGTCAAATTTGGGATTCTTGGGAATCTCAAAGATTCATCAAAGATTCTTTTTAGTGGGTTGAATGAAATTCATCTTCTCAGATGAAGAAACTAGTCATATCATCATGTTCCGTGTGAAAATTTGATTTAGATGAGTATAAAGTTGGCCTAGTTTTGCAACTGTCAATTTTAGGCCTATAGTGAATCTAAAAGATAATTTTCAGATTCCTACGTCAAGGTTCCACCTTCATGGTTCTACTCTCAACATTATGCTTCTAAAGAAAAATGCTACTGAAATCAAAAAATTGATCACACCATCAAACTCCTAGAAAAGGTATCATTAATCTGAGTATAAAGTTGGCATAATTTTGACTCTCGAAAAAATCAGCTCCAAGGAAAGCTAAATATTCCTCTCATATTCCTTATGTTCATGGTTATACCTTTTGGAACTACGTGTCTACTCAGGAATCCTCCAAGTTGTTCCTCTCGGATCTGTTGTCGAGTGAATGGAAAATTGGGGATCATATCTAATTTTTCCAACAGAGTTGCCCCTCTATATATTAGACAAAACTATTTGTAGAGAAGTGACATATTAGAAAGTTGGTAAATGAATTACTTTTGAATTAAAAAGGTCATCGAAGAGGTTGTAGCCTTAATTTCAAGTTCAAACTGGATTTTATTCTCTTCAAAATTTTACACATGTTGCAAAAGAGTGAATTCATTTTAATGCTTTGAATATTTCTACCATTCCCTTCAAATTTCATGATCCCTTTAAGATCATTTAGAATATAACTTCCATTGTTGGTATCATAAAGTATATTAATGAAATATTTGTAAATGACAATATATTCAAGGAATTTCTTTCGTATCAAGAAGTATGTAGGAGAGATGATGAGTTATCTCCTAAACATTATCAAGATTTTATAATATATGGAGACATTAGGAGAGCTCCATTTGCACTAAGGTTATAACATGCAGAAGGAGAGTTTTTTTTGACCAAAGCTCCTAGCCCATCTTCTCAATGTGAATCTAGGCAAAACACTCCAACAGAGGGAATTTTATCTTCAAAGTAGACAACTCTTGTGCAAAGTAAACCAAGTAACCCAACAAGCAAAGTAGCTTCTGTTAATCTTGATAAAGTAATAATTTTAGTGAAAACATTAGGAAGTGAAATGATTAAATATTGGTAGATGTTTCAAGAGCTAACCTCAAAACCTCCTAAGAAAGCAGCAAAAATCACCAAATGTAACAAATCCATAATACAAATCCTAAGCCTCATTTCAGAACATGAGAAATTCCACATGTTGAGGTATTTTATACTCCCAAAAAATAGGCTATATAAAGGAGGAGTAAAAAGAATAAAATTAATACTGAAACTAAGGCTTTAAAATAGTCATTAATGTTAGAAATACTGAGAGGGAGGGGGTGAATGAGTATTCCATGCAATTAGTAATTTTACTTTTATTTTTCCATGTTAACTAAATCATCATATAATTGACAACACATTGTGTAGTAAATCTAAGCACGAGCAATAACCATGAGAAAAATTTAATCGTAGGGCATATAAACCATAATAATGCAACACATCATCAACACATCAACACATAGGTACATTGGATATTAGGTGGGAAATCCAGCTGGGAAAACCATTGTTGCTATTATCTATATATTATTTTTATTGTATTAAGAAAACATCTTATTACATCTTGCATTGTCTTAGACTCTTACTAGCATGCAAGTTCCTACTTGTTGGAGGCTACCACCTCTTCTTATTTCTCCAGTGATCACTGGAAGGAAGCTACCACTCCCAAATCAACTTTACCATCCACTACCAGAAGAAAGCTACCACTCCCTTATTGAAGGCTCCAACCCTAAGTCCACCTATTTACCTCACTTTAAAATATGTCACACTAGATCCACCTGACTCAAACACATATCCTATAGGTCATTTTTCATCTAGTTTTCAAGCTTGCCCCAAATACATCATTATGCTCAATCTAATTAACAATATACTAAAATCACTTTGTAATAAATCTATTATCAACAAATAAAATTGATCACTCGACCATCAAACCCTAGCTCATCAATATTGTCAAATGTCAAGTGATGCTCTCTGCTCAAAAATAGATCTCATCAACATACCCATCAACACATTCCTTGTTAATAAAAAACTACCAAAAATTCCAAAACCATCTATGTAGCAAATAAAATTTATGAATGTATAATAATATCCTTCATAAGCTAGACATTAACTTAACATAACCATAACTCAATAATTCTCAACAAACATGTGGCAATTCTATAACATCTCTATCAAACCTATATTTGTGTAATATTATTGACCATCAACAATAAAATTCTTAGCTCAATATTCTGAAAAAACCCTGAACATACACATGACATTCATTCATCATACATCAATCTATCATCATTAATTTATCCAAGGAAGTTTAAAACAAATATATCAACAAATATAAAAATTTCTCCCAAACCCTAATGGCTCAATACATCACCTAGAATACTAAATTTTTATTAATTAGTAAAGGCCTTCCTTGCAATCTTCAATTCATATCTTTGTAGAGTACAAATAGCAGCAAAATGAAAGTAGCATTAGCATAGACATCTAGACTTTTTTCAAGTAATAATAGTCATTGTGATCATCAAATTCATTAATATATAAAATTTATCTCATAAACCTCTATTTTTCATCCAAAGTAAAGAATATATGAAAACCTTGTGAAAATCACAACAAAGTATTGTCACTGCAACAAATCAACTTCTTCCTTTGCCAAGTTCTTGATCTTTGCATAATGTATAAATCCCTGCAACAAGTCAATATAAATATTTCTCTAATACAAATCAAATTCATAATGAAATTCTTTGAATCTAGTCTCTTTACATTGCACTATCCATTTCAACTTAAAGAATAGACAACATGGTTAAGTATAACTTCAATCTTGCATAAATTACATTATAGACCCTCTGCATATAGACCTTTGCACTATGCACTCGACCTCTCAATCTAGAAAAGAAAACATTAAAGAACAAGCAACAACATAGTGGAATATATAATAAAACAATACTATATATAATCCTATGCCTTCAACCCTCTAAAAAGCCTATAACGATACAATATTTATCATATATAATTATCTCAAATCAATTAATTATTAGTCTCTAAAAAACCATGAACGCAATTATTACTAGAAAATTGAACAAAACCTTTGTCCATGTCCATTCATCCTTCAAGCATAATTTGCAACCAACCATGATAAAAGTTTCATCTATTGTTATTAGTGTTTACATATGCAGTCTTTCATGTGCACAATGAATTTAGATCAACCCTGCAACTTATTTCTTCATCATTCGTAACGAATTTGTTAGAACCAAAATGCCTTGCATCGTTATCTTCATTTTCGTATTAGATCAGATCAACAAATATCTTTCAGGGATCTCATTTCCAAACTATATTGGAATCAATTTCTAACATACTAGAGACAAGCAAGCATATGAACAAAAAATAATTTCTTTGGCTTAGAACATGAAAAGAATAAAGAAAGAATAAAATCTAAGTAATTATCCTCTAATAATACTCCATATATTTTGATGGCATCCTTCATATTATATTTCCATACTTTTAGATCCCTTACACCCTACTACAATCACTTGTTAATAAAATAACTGATTAAGAATTCACACAAGACTGATCAAACTCCTTTCCCTTTTATAGCTTATTTTCCTTGTGATTACCATGGGAAAAACTAGGGATTTGTTGATGGTAGTATTTGAGAAGATCAAATTAACATTGCACAACCTTATGCACATGAATACCTCAGGAAATTTCATGGTTCTACCGAATTTTTCTCAATTTTCATTCATTAACAGTAGCAACACACCCTCTCTATTGGAGAAGTGCATTATAAATTAGGAAATATAATCTATAGGGTGCATTATAACTCTCGTTCCTATATTAGGAACTTTCATTACCCAATTTTCTACTGATAATTTCACTTTCAAGCATTTGCAAACATGGTCCACCCTCCTACAATTTCTCTAGACCCTTTGTAACCTTCTACAACTTGTAGGTTTTAACTCTTTACAGAAATTATCTGCAAACGAATCTTAAAAACAAAAAATAAACAATAGCGAGAGCATAAAACATGAAATAGATATACACAGAGATTTTCCCATAGATCCCAAATCGGGACGACTAGCTTGATTTTTCATTATATTCATTTTAGTGTTACAACACATATATATACATGCTGAAGCATACATAAACCCCAATCCATTAACCCTAGATTAGAACATAACCATAGTTCCCTTAATCAGATCTACAAACTACCAGGGGTCGAAAACCATCATGCCCCAAAACCATGTGCAAACCCATGCACAAAACCATGGGCAAGTCCGGCCACCAGAAAATATGGTCCTGTTGCCCCCATGTGACCCCCCCATGTGTGACTAGTCATGGAAAGAATATAACACATACCCAACATTCTCCCACTTGTTGTTTTCTTTCGGCAGGGGGACAAAGGAGAGCTTAGTCATTAGCCCAGCTCTACAATAGCCATTTTTTCTCTACAACAAGAGAACTTTTGAGTGCTCAAAAACTTCATGAATGCATCTGCAACATTCTTCAAAGTGTCCATCTTTACCAGAAACACCCTTTTAGCCTCAACCATATCTCTCACAAAGTGATATTGAACATCATTGTTCTTTGTCTTTGAATGATAAGTAGGGTTCTTAGCCAAGAAAATTGCACTTTGGCTATCACAGTCTATCCTTATAGCTTGCTACACCAACCCCATACTTGAACACAATATCTACAACCAAACTGCTTCCTTGCTTGCATGAGTGGCTACCATGTATTCTGCCTTTGTAGTTGAAAGAGCCACTAGAGACTCTCTTTTACTCATCCAACTGACTACACCTTCAAATAGGCTAAACACATACCCACTTGTAGATATTCTTTGGTCCAGATCTGCAGCCCAGTCTGCATCAACAAAACCATGGATGTACAAAACTTTGTCCAATCATGGTCTTCCCTAGTAGCACAAGCCATAATCACTAGTGCCACGCAAATATCTGAAAACCTACTTCACTGTTGTCCAATACTCCTTCCCTAGGTTTGACATAAACCTTCTCAATACTCCCACTACATGTGCAATGTCTGGTCTAGTACATACCATTTCATACATCAGGCTACCCACTACACTTGCATATGGAATACGAGACATATCCTCCTCTTCTTCTTGTGCCTTGGGACACTATTCAACAGACAATTTTACACCTACAAGAATCAGAACATTCACTGATTTACTATCCTGCATATTGAACCTTTGCAATATAGTCTCGACATACTTCCTCTATTTAACTAGAGCTTCCTCTTTGCCCGATATTTCTTAATTTCCATGCCCAAAATATAGTTTGCAGCACCAAGATCCTTCATGTCGAATTTGGAGAACAGTTGGGTCTTCAAATCTTGGATAATTTCTTTGTCATTTCCAATCAACAACATATCATCCACATACAAGACCGAATAAATAACATGGCCACCAATTAATTTAAAATAAACACAGTGATCATCCTTTCTTCTGGTGAAGCCAAGTCCCTGTATATAGGTATCAAATTTCTGATACCACTTCCTTGGTGACTGTTTTAACCCATACACAGACTTCTTTAACCTGCATACTAGTTATTTCTTCCCCTTCACCATAAAGCCTTTAGGTTGTTTCATGTAGATCTACTCTTCTAGATCCCCATGAAGAAATGATGTCTTCACATCCATCTGTTCTACCTCAAAATCAAATGCAGCAACAACATATAAAAGTAATATAATAGAAGTAACTTTGGCAAGAGGAGAGAAAACATCACCAAAATTAATTCTCAACACATGGGAATAACCTTTTTCTACCAACCAAGCTTTGTATTTCTCCACCTTTCCTTATACATTCATATCCTTCTCAAACACCCATTTTCTCCCGATGGGCTTCCTTCCAGCCGGTAACTCCACCAGATCCCATGCCTCATTTTTATGAAAGGATGCCATTTCATCAACTATGGCCTCCTTCCATATTTTTCCATCCTCTGAATCTACTACCTCCCTGACGGTTATGGGATCATCATCAGTTATAGTTAAAGAAAAAATTGAACAGAAAGAAGGTGGACTATACCTTTCTGGTTGTCTTCTTTCCCGAACTGATCTTCTCATAGCTGGATTTTGTGGCTGTTCCTCTTCTGAGTCTTCTTCTGTTGTAGAGTCTGATTCATCCTCCTTTAGCTCAAACTCTATCTTCTCGGGTTCCTTTGGTAGGCCTTCATGTTTAACAACATCTTTCACCTCTCTAAACACCACACCTTTGCTATACACAACCTTCCTTGTTTTCAGGTTCCAAAGCTTGTAACCCTTTAAACCATCCTTATACCCAATAAAGATGCACCTTTCAGATTTATTATCCAACTTGGTCCTTTTCTCCTTTGGAACATGTAAATATGCATCACATCAAAATACCATCACATGTGAAAGAGAGGTTTTCTTATCAGTCCATACCTCATGTGGGGTCTTATCCTCCAACACTGATGAAGGTCATATCTTAACCAAGTAACATGCAATATCTACTACCTCTGCCCAAAATTCTTGTCCTAACCCGGTACCACTGAGCATGCTTCTTGCCTTTTCCATCAACATTCTGTTCACTCTTTCTGCAACTATGTTTTTCTTAGGTTTGTATGGAGTAGTCTTCTACCATGATATACCACACTTCTTACAGAACTCTTCAAACTCATTCTTGAAAAACTCCCCACCATTATCTGTCCTCAACACCTTTATCTTCTTCTCTATCTGGTTTTCCACTAAAGCCTTAAATTCTTTAAATCTGTCAAAGACTTCAGATTTATTCCTCAAGAAATATATCCATGTATTCCTCAATAAGTCATATATGAATGAAACATAGTACACATACTTACCCAGTGATGGAACCGACACAGGTCCAAACACATCACTGTGCACAAGCTCTAATATCTTGTTCACCCTCTTAGCACCAGAAGGAAAATTCACCCAATTTTGTTTCTCATATACACGATGTTCACAAAAATCGAAATATAGAGAGCTATTAGGCATACCTTCTACCGTACCATTTCCATGCAGTATATGAAGGCCCTTCTCTCCAATATGTCCAGGCCTTTGATGCCATAGCATGGTCCTTTCTCCAGAGACTGCTAGGCTTTCCGCTCCACTTTCGGTAACCACAAAACTATTGCACCCATCAATAATAGTGCTGCCCTAAAGCTTGTACAAAGTTCCAATACAAACCCCTCACATTAATACCAGTGGTCCACGAACCATCTTACAGGTATCTTTCTATAACATTGTTTTTACACCTACATCATCCATCTTGCTTACAAAAATTAGATTTCTGGCCAATGCAGGAATTGCAGAACACCAAGAAGTGTTCTAATCCTTCCACCTTGCAGCTTTAGCTTGAATTTTCCACATCTGATGATTATGGCCTTCCTATCATCACCTATGAAGACATCACCACGATCATATTTCTCATACTCGCAGAACCACTCCCTATGGGGAGTGAAGTGAAAGGATGCACCCGAGTCAATCAACCATGACTCATTATCTACATGTGTATTTGAGGAAGAAGCCAGATACACATCCCCACCTTCATCCGAGGTGGTGTTTGCCTCTGCAGAAGGAGCATCATCAGATCCTTTCCTTTCTCAGGAGCTTTAGATCTATAGTATTTTTTGTAGTGCCCTTCCTTTCCGCATTTCCATCACACCTTTACAAACATTCTAGGAGATTTAGATCTCCCTCTAGATTTAGATCTCCCACTCGAAACCTTATTTGTGTTTCTATTCTGGGACCTTCCTCATATAGATAAGGCATCTCCATTCTGACTGTCCATATTTCTCCATCTCATTTCCTCCGACAGCGAGGCTAAGACAATGTCACTAAAATTCAAGGTAGTTGTATTGCCACATATTGCAATAACCAGACTGTCCCACGAGTCTGGTAGAGAACACAAAAAACTGGTGCACTTATCTTCATCTAAGATTTTAATATCAAAAGATGACAGCTGACTTACCACAGTATTGAAGGCATTCAGATGCTCTGTCACCGAGTCTCCATCCTTCATCCTCAGGTTATACAGCTTTTTCTGCAGGAACAATTTATTCACCAAAGACTAAGATTGGTACAAAGTCCCAAGTTTGTCCCACAAATTCTTCACCGTAGCTTCCCTAGATACATTCAATAATACTAAATCTAAGACACACAACCGTATTGTCCTCTTCACCTTCTGATCCAACATTTTCCAGTCTTCATCTAACATTGTTGTTAGTTTAGTACCTAGATCTACCATGATCCACTGGTCCTTATCCACCAACAGATCCTCCATCTTAAGCTTCCACAACTCAAAACTCTGACCATTAAATTTCTCAATCTCTATCTTTCCACTACTCACCATCTTCTTTCACCACAAGAATCGATCCCGCAAATCTCCCACTTAACAGGGTCTACCACAGGCCCGAAAAAAAAACCCCTCAGTAGCAAAGGCATCCCCTTGAAGCTGAAACAGCTCTGATACCAAATGTAGGTTTGAACCCTGTACAAAAATTATCTACAAACGCATCTTAAAAATAGAAAATAAACAATAGCAAGAGCATAAAACATAAAACAGATATACACATATATTTTCCCCTAGATCACAAATTAGGATGACCAACTTGATTTTTCGTTATATTCCTTTTAGTGTTACAACACATATATATACATGTGGAAGCATACATAAACCCCAATCCATTAACCCTGGATTAGAACATAACATTAGTTTCCTTGACCGAATGTACAAAAAACCAAGGTTCAAAAACCATCATGCCCCAAAACCATGTGCAAACCCATGCACAAAACCATGGGCGAGTCTGCCCACCGAAAAATACAGTCCAAAAAAAATAAATCTAGGGGGGCTGCCATGAACCCTGAATAGGGGGGGCTACCAACCCCCCTGTGACCCCCCTGTTGTGCCTAGCGCAACGTACAAGGGGGGCGATCACCCCCCCTTATGACCCCCCTGTGCGTGACTAGTCGTGGAAAGAATATAACACATACCACACTCAACTCCTATGAAATGATCAGGACTCTTGTAGCTCCTCTGTAACTGTCAAGAAACCATCACAATTCACCATCCATGCAATAATTAAGACATCATCATAAGTCATCATCCAACCATGAACCTTTGCCTCCTCCTACAACTCTACTACTAATTACCAAACGATCGAGGTTGACATAGCATGACAAGATCACAATCAGGTTGACATCAAGGTAGACAATCTAGTAATAATGCCAATTATCCCCCCTTTAGAATTCATGTCAACCTCCTTCAAAGAAACAAGTCCTTATCTCCCACTTTAAAATCAAGGGAAAAGGAAACTACCATACTAAGAGATGTACTCCCCATGAAAGACTCATCATCATACTAACTACAAAAATAACACAGACTGATATTCTGATAGAATTTGATAGTTTTGGTGAAAGTATCTGAAATAAAGAACTCGGTTGCACAAAATTCCTCTTATGCTAGCCATGTTCCCCGGAGAATGTATTTGGGCTACAATGATGCTCTATTTTTTACTCTACCAATACTTCTACTTCTGCAATACAAGTGCAAATATTTGCGGAGAAAATACATGTCTTGTAATTAGTACATATGACTATTATATGACTCTTCTATAAGCATGTCTATTACAACCAATGACTCATTACAAAATGGAATCAAGTTACCTCATTCCATCAAATGACCATTCTTTTACAATTCATGTCGGACCCAGTCTGTCTCTCAAGGATGAAATAATATTGGCTTATACATATGCTCTTGAAGTATCATAAATGTATTGTCAAAGAGATATTTTTGTACCGTCTAAGGCTCGCATATGCCATTAAAAAAAATTAATCATGGCTATATCATAGATATAAAAAATCCCATGACATATCAAAATGCGCATATAAGTAATCCTCATCAGTGAAAGTGCCAACTAATAACATCCAATGCATCAAATCAACAAAGAAAATTGATCTATATATGAACAACAACAATATAGGATTTTAGATTTCTCTCTGCTGCAGTCCACATTAGGTTATCGCAGCTGCATGGGAGCAAGCATCTGCCGCCATGAGTGTGCCATGGGGTGGGGAGCCTCCTCCCAACCCTCCGATCTCCACGGATGAAGCCTTCAGAAGAATAATTTTGCAGAAAGGGAAGAAACCGTTGATCCCATCAGTCCCAAAATTTATCAAAAAGTTGGAAGAAATCCTTGAGATTTCCTTCCCAGAAGAATAGCCAAAAACATTTCCCTAGCCCTAGCTGACAGAGGATTGGTAGAACAGTTTACAGGGCACTGGCCCTTAACAAAAATAATAGATGACTAGATCCAACGCAACTGGAGACGCCAGCTTAAAAACAATGTGATCTGCTATCTGGCCCTTAACAAAAATAATAGATGACTAGATCCAACGCAACTGGAGACGCCAGCTTAAAAACAATGTGATCTGCTATGCTGTCAGAAGAGGATTTTTCATTTTCGAGTTCACCACCAAAGAAGGTCAAGATATGGTCTTCAGGAGCGGTCCATATTTCATGGGAAACTAGGGTTTGTATCCTAACAAGTGCACACCCGACTTTGATCCTTTAGTCGATGTCCCTAAAGAGGTTCTAGTTTGGGTCCATCTTCCCAATCTCCTAATCCATTGCTGGAGCTACCACTCTCTATAGAATATGAGAAATGGAATAGGTCGTTTCATTGACAAAGAAGATAACAAATGCCAGTACACTTGCACAAGAATCTTTTTTGAAGTTGATCTAAAATCTGGCCTTCTGGAAACGGTAAAACTCACCGTTGATGAATGGCATCACTATTAAAAATTGGACTACGAGAAATTACCTTTCAAATGCAGAACTTGCCACGAACATGGACACTTCCAACGAAACTGCCAAAAAGCCCAAGTCGTGGAAAAAATGGATGGAGAGGGATGGAAAGAGATCAAAAAGGGCAAGACAGTCCCAAAACCAAATGAGAACAAAATATCAGGGCCAATGGAGAAGCCCCAACCCAATCCAAAAGCCAAAGAAGTGCCAAAAGAAGGTTCATCTTCTGGGGAAAAGGCTGATGCCAATGAGATCCAAGAGGTGCCAGAGGACCCATAGAAGAAAGTGAAAGAAACCGAGGCAACGACATACCTACATCCTTCAGAGGATTATCAAAGGGAAAAAGAAGAAAATGAAGAGCACATCATCCTTGGTTCCAACACAGGGGGAGAATCAGAAGATGGAGACTCTGAATCAAGAAAATCTCAAGTCACTCCTATCAAGACGACCAGGGGTCTAAAGTCTAAGAAGAAACAAAGAGAGGAGAAAAAATATCTGGGTGTGCTCCAAGGCTCCCAGAAGACCCTCAAAGGAATTATGAATATAAGATCCAGACACAAGCATGGCCAGGCTCGAAAGGGAGCCACAACTCCCCAAGCCAGTAAATAATGAAATACGTCTCCTGGAATTGTAGAGGGCTAGGGAACAATCTGAATGAAGAAGCCCTAAAAGACATTGTGAGATTGTACTCACCTAAAATCCTTCTAATCCAGGAGACAAAGTTGGAGGACCATGTCCTCCTCCAAGCAAGTAAAGTGTTATGGAAAAAAGGTCAAGGGAGATTTGTCAGTGCTAGAGGCACTTCTAGAGGGATAACTTCCTTCTGGGACAACTCCAAATAGGACCTCATAAATGAAGAAAGAAGCCTCCACTGGCTCCTCACTAAGCTTCCCCACAAAGACTCTAGCCATCAAGTAAGTATGTTCAACATATATGCATCGGTCTTACCAGCTAAGAAAAGAATCTGTTGGGACTCCCTACAGTCCTATCTTAATTTGCACAATCCAAAAAATGTTATTATTACAGGTGATCTGAATGTGACTCTCACTGCTAAAGAGAAAAAGGGGGGCTCACCTTTCAGAGATCCAGCCAGAGAATGGGTTGAAGATCTCATGTTAGGTTGGGACCTGGAGGATATCAAGCCCTCCATTTGAAAATACACCCAAACCAAGAAAAGGATAGGTATCAGTCACATTGCTGCCCGCTTGGATAGATTTCTTGTCCAATCCTCCTTCTTGACCTTTGGACTAATGGCCACCTCTAAAATTATGCCCAACTACACCTCTGATCATAAACCCATTCTTCTTGAGCTTTCCCTGGATAAAAACCTTGGCCCCATCCCTTTTAGATTCAGCCCCCTTGTGGATTCACCAAGAAGGATTCTAGGAGGTGGTCTCCGCAGCCTGGAACCGGAAAATCCATGGCTCCCCCTTCTCTGTCTGGGAATAAAAGTTGAGGGGTTTTAAAAAAGAGCTTAAATATTGGGCTAAAATGTTGAAATATCCTTCCTCCAAAATAAAGGAGGCACATGACAGTTTAGAATTCCATCAATTGATCTTGGAGGACTCCGAAGTAACTCAAGACCACCTTCATAAAGAAGTAGAGCTTCAAAAATATTTCCATAGAGAAAGTAGGGAGGAAGAAGAGTTCTGGAGATAGAAGTCCAGAAATCTTTGGTTGCAAGCTGGAGAAAAAAATACAAGTGTCTTCCATAAACAAGGAGAGTACCTCAAGCAATTCAAAGTAGTAAATGAAATTTACTATCAAAACACCTTGGTTAAAGACTTTAAAGGCATAAAGAGAGCATCCCATTCCTTCTTCGAAGATCTTTTCTCGGCCCCATAAGATCCCCCTTTCGATACTCACTCCTATCTGATAGATCTAATCCCTCAGCATGTTCAAGATGCAGATAATTTTATGCTGACTGATCTGATAAGTATGACTAAGCTTAAAAAATATTTGGATTGCATGGAACCTGATAAGGCACCTAGCCCTGATGGGTTCACTGCAAGGTTCTTCTTGACTTGCTGGTCTACAATTAAAAATTATGTTCTGAGAATGGTCAGGAAATCTCAGAAATTCTCCAAGCTTGGAGGCAGTACCATTTCGGCCTTCCTTGCTCTGATCCCGAAAGATAAAGGAGCCACCAACTTCAGCAGATTCCGACCCATTTCCTTGTGTAATACAAGGTATAAGCTAGTCACCAAAATCATAGCCAACCATCTTAAGAAAAATCTGTTGGTTATGATTCCTGAAAACCAAGGAGGTTTCATCAAAGGGAGAAATATTCTTGAAAATATTGTGCTGGTGCAAGAAGAAATTCATTCAAGCTGTCAATGGAAAGAAAAAGGTATGGTTATTAAGCTAGATTTGGAAAATTCTTTTGACAGGGTGAGACATGATTTCCTTTTTATTGTGATGGAGAAGCTCAGCTTTTTAAAAGAATTCATAAGTTGGGTGAAAGCCTGTATAGCCTCTCCTTGGATAGCTCCATTGGTAAATGGTCGATGAATGAAGTTTTTACAAGCCTTCAGGGGGCTAAGACAGGGTTGTCCAATGTCCCCACTTCTTTATGCCATACAAGCTTCTATGCTCAGCTTCCAACTAGACTACTGCCAACAGATTCAAACTCTTTCAGGCCTTAGGATGGCTCATAATGTTAAAGACCTCAACCATGCCCAATTCACTAATGACACATTACTTCTTGGAGGAGCAAGCATAAATTCAGGAAGGTCCTTGAAGAAGGAGTTGTACATTTATAAGGAGGTCTCGGGCAGCAAGATCAACTATATGAAAAGCACGATTTATGCCTGGAATTATTCAACAAGGGAAATGATAGACATTGCAAGGCTGTTAGAAATGGAAATATCCTTGACCTGGGAGTCTTTCAAATATATTGGGATCCCTATCTTCAAATTAAATCCTATAGTTGCTCACTAGATGCCTCTGGTAGACAAACTAAAACATAGAATACAAGCTTGGGGAGAATCATGGCTAAAGACTACGGGAAAGGTGATCCTCTTGAAATCTATCCTCATAAGCCTCTCCTTATATCAGAACTCAATTCTTCTTGCCCCTAAAACCATCATTAGTAAAGTGGACGGTCTGTTGAGAAGATATTTGTGGGAGGGTGGGAAAATCAATGAAAGAAGGCTCCATTTAGTAAGCTGGGACAAACTAAAGAAGCCATTCTTGGAAGGACTCCAAATTCATAATATTTTAGCTCAAAACCTTGCTCTAGGCTCCAAGCTCCTTTGGAATATTGTTTCTGGGAATTCTAGTTGGAGCAAGAGAGTTTTGTGGAAAAACTATTTTCATGGGCAACGCACAAGATGTTTGGACCAACCTCCAAGAACTCTTATAGGATCACCTGTCTTCAAGCTATGACTCACAGCAATGGAGCACTTCAATCCCAAGCTTTACTAGATTACAGGTAATGGGAAAAAAAATAGAATCTAGGAAGATTCGATCCTTGGGGATCAGCCCTTTAATCAGAAGGAAGATCTGGAAAATATCAGAATTTGGCTTCAATCCAGCAACCTGATAACCCTTTGGGAAATATCCAAATGAGCTAATGATGTAGAGAATATTTGGGATGGTTGGAATCTGGGGGTTGTCCCTTAGTTGCTGGATGATGAAGCCACCTTATTGTTAGATTTTCTTCAAGGGAAAGCTCCCTTAAAGGTCTCTTCTAAGGAAAAAAGAGGGTGGGGCTCAACCTTTGGCATGTACTCTGTAGCTGAAGGATAGAAAAGCATCATGGCTATACCAAACGCTGCCCCTGATCCATCACAATGGAAATTTGTTTGGTCCTTTCCTTCTCTCCCCAAAATCGATTTATTTTGCTGGACTTTGGCTCATAAAAGTGTCCTCACTAGAGAAAATCTTAGAATACATGGAATGGAAGGACCCTCTAGGTGTCCTCTGTGTGTTTCAAATGAAGAAATTGAAAACCATCTGCTGCTAAATTGCCCATTTGATTGAGAAGTTTGGAGGGATGTCCTGATGATAGGTCCTGATAGAATCAATCTCCCTAAAAATATTCTGGACCTGCTAAAAAATTGGGCCAATCTATATCCATTTTTCCTCACCAAAAAATACCTCCTCAAGACTAGATGGATGTGGATTCCCAAATTCACTTGTTGGAAATTGTGGCTTGAGAGAAATAATAGATTTTTTAGGGAGGAGAGCTGTAATCCGATTAGAATAGTTTCTAAAATTAAAGCTCTTTTGGGAGAGGCCTTAGACATCAAACCTGCCATAATAAATGTTAGGACACTGTCCATCGAGGAATATCAATGGAAAAAAGAGTTGGTCCCAAATGATAAGGATAGATCCATCCTTCCAGCAAAATATTTTATTGACTGGGAAATTCGATTGGAAGAACATGAATTCATTAAATGGAGATTGGCTCTGGAAGATCACTGCCTATTCTTTACGGGGCCTTAAAAGGAAACCCACGAGCGGTTGGTGGTGGAGGAGTGATCCTGAGTTGTGGAGACTCTATTGAGCTAGGCTTCGCCTAGGGTCTGGGTCATGAAACTAACAATAGAGCAGAGGTGCTCACTCTCTGGCAGGGTCTTAATTTAGCTCTTGAAAGGAACTTCCTCTCCATCTTCATCTTTGCAGATTCTAGATTAATCATTCAAGCTATGAACTTGTAGAAGAACCCCTCTCAGGTGCATCTAACTTCCATTATCAAAAAAATTATGTTAGTGCTGTCCAAATTCCACAAAATTAGTTTCTTTCACGTCCTTAGGAAATTAAATTCAATGGTAGATCTGGAAGCCAATCTAGGCACTCTCCAGAGTAGGAGATATTTGTCAGTTAATGGTCTTGACTCGATTTGCAGCATTCCCTAATATTGAAGGAGACTGCACCTATGTCTCTGCTATCACTTTTGCGTTTCAGGTCTCACTCCATTGGCCAAATCTACGGGATTGGTCCGTCATGGACTACCAAATGGTAGTGGACTCGGCTTCTTCTTCTTAAATTAATGTAGCGTGAAATTCTTCAGGCCTCGACCTCTGCTTTCAATGGGATCCCAAAGCAGTAAAACTCTTCAAAACACTACGTAGTCTCTGGGAGGATAACACTGACTCCAAGGAAGCAAGACTCGAACTCAAGGAGGAATCCATTGTGCTCTTTAATGAAGTGACAATCAAAGGAATTAATGGGATTCCTCTTTCCAATATTGGAAAAAAAGTAAGGACTCTGCAAGCACACAAAAAGATGATCCAAGAGGTGGTTTCTAGATCGAATTTAGAACAAGTGTATTAGCCAGTCTTGGCCAAATCCTGCACTCATATTGAAAACACATTAGCGCACTCATTTGAAGCTAATGAGAACCTCCATGACCTCTATCAAAATAAAATCAATAGATGTAACAGTAAAATGAAGAACTGCCATGTAAAAGCCCTCGGTAGCTATTTTACTGAGCCATAAATAAAACATAGTCGTTATTGTAAAAAAAAAAACAATATAAGATTTTGCAGTAAGTCACCATCAACATCTCATGAACTCATCATAGTGTTGTAATTATGGTTGGTGTGTTTAATTTTATGTCAAATTGGATCGTGGTCTTGTCCCATTATATCATAATGAGCTTTTCATGCTATGACAGCTGTCATATTATGTCATCATGATCTTGTCACAATATGACATTGTTGGTAAGTGTGCGAAATTGATGTGCCTATCTAGGTCATTGTTGGATGATGTCTCTTAAGGACTGGAGAGGATTTGCAGGATCCTTGATGATTTCATAGGAGTTCTAAAAGGTTACACAGGGTTTGGAACAATTGCAAGAGCATGGATAAGATTTGTATTTCTTTAAAGTGTAGAAATTTGAGGTAACACAAGTAACTAATTGAGGAAGGTTTACTAATTTTTTACAGAGTATTTTAAGGTGTAATATATATTTTTCATGGCATGAGTAGGTACTACGGGTGTTGAATAATATGCCAAAATTTGGATGTATTTTTTACTAAGCATTGATTAAATTTAGGGCTTAAAAGTAGGGTAACACAAGTCTCTTATGTAGGAGTAGCATTATAATATAGGTCTCCATAGGAAAATGTATGTTATAACACACTTCCTAAAAGGAGAGGACATGTCACCACTTATAAGTGAAGAAAAATAAAATGTCGAGGAAAAATTGTGGAATACCTCGAAGTATTCTTATGTAGAATGTTGATTAACATCTATTTGTTCCCATGAAAGATTAGCATCAAACAATCACATGGTTTTTTCTATGGTATTGGAAAGAAAATTTGGATATAAAATTGAAACGAATTGGATCAACTAAGTGTGAATTTTGATGATTTATTTGTGATTTGTGATTTTCTCGGATCTAAGTACTCAATGAGATATCTAAAGGATATCTAATATGATTGTAGAGATATGCGACATATAAACAATGTACATGAGCAAAATGGTTGTATGGGGCAGAGGTTGTGTTTACTGTAGGAACTATGAATATTGACCCATGATTTGCAGGCTTAATGAATATAATGAGGGGTTTTGCAAAAGTTATTGATCTTGGTAACATGTCTCATTGTTGTTGTACTAAAGAGGGATTTGCAATGAATTATTGCAGCGTTCCATTAGGTATCTAGAGATCAGAGATTAGCTAAGGGCAGAGACTTATTCTATAGAGTATAGAATATGAAAAACTCAGTAACATAGGCTTATTTAACATGGTTTGTAGTTTCTACTTGACTTTTCTCCAAAGATTGATCTTGATTGTTATGCGTAGTATTGACCAATTTTTTGTGCATTTTGTGTGACTATGATGAAGGTTTTGCGGGATACTTGTAAACTCTTAACCTTGTATGTTGTATTGATAGAAATATTCTTCATTTATTAACTTTACATGTTTGATATTTCCTTGTTTACTTGATGACAATGCATGTCTCTAATATGCCTTTCTTATTGATCAGCGGTTGTCATTGATGTCAACCCAAGCAGCACCAGGGGCTAACCCAATATTGCATGGGAATTTTAACTTACCAAATTAATATATTCTGGGTCAATAATGTTTTTAATGATTTCTACCTGTCGAGATGTTTCCATTGATATATGGCATGCCATGTAATTCTTCATCGTTTGAGAGATATTCATGTTTGAAGTTTGTACCCCCAGTTAGTGGGCTAAAACCCCATGGGGTTGGGGCATGGGTCATTGAAAGTCATAATTAATATTTTTTATGCTCCTAAGACCCCTCCCACATTCAATTTTTGAAGCCCCTCTCAACTTAAGCATTCATATAAATTGTGATCTTCATTTCCTCCTTATGCAAGGGATTTGACCATCTGAAACAGGTCATCATGGAATTTTCGCTCTAAATTTTTTTCTACAAGGGCTCAGAAGCTGAAATTTGTATGATGCAAATCTGAAATCCTGAGGAAGCTTCAGTAAAAATTTCAGATCAATTTGCGCAATATTTTTGGAGATATGATCTGTGGAAGTAAGGGTTTTTGCAGGCTCCTGAAATTCATCTCAAAGAAGTGACCTTGGTGAAATCATCATAACTCTCTCTCTGAGTATTGGATTGAAATTCTGTAAAAAGTGGCAGATAGGGCATAGTCTATAGTTTTTTCTATATCAATTTCATAGGAAAATTAAGAAGCAATGACACGTGGCATGCCAAACAAGTGCGCTCTTCTGAAACAGTCCATAATTAGGGTAGTGTGAGAAATTGGGTATAACTCTCTCTTGAAGAATCCAAATTGGGTCAGACCTGTGGCATTGGAAAGAAGACTGGGAGGAATACTACAGGTCCAAAAATCGGATATTGAGGATCTGAAATAACAGAGATACACCAGATTCAATATCGAGCTCCTAGAAGGCAAGAAAAAGCTAGATCATGTGTTTTCAAGGGTTGGAAAGGACCAGAATTTCTATGGCAGAAAAGAAAAGCAAGGTGCAGCAGAGGGTAGCATGACAAGAGCAGCAACCAATGTGCATAACAGCAGCAATAATTTCATCATATGAAGTCTTCAAGTGGGGGGCACTGCATACACTCATTGTAAATGTATCATTGTACTTAGTCATTGTAAATACATTATTGTAGAAATTGTACTAGTATATTTCTGCGAAGGGTTGAAGAGGCAATGTTGGGAGGTCTAGGATCATCATTAGGTGGTTGTGTCAAAGTTGGGTTTATGGTCTATTATATCTTCTTCTTCTACATCATTCTATATCATTGTAAAGTGGACCATTTTGCCTGGTACGGGAGTCCATTCTTCTTTTATTCTTCTATAGGGTGGTAGGGTGGTGCTAGGGTGAGTTGTAGCTCATTGGGTGTTGGGGCATCCGTTCAGTTGACTACTGAAGAATCTCAAGCATTGGAGCGTCCATCCGATGGGAGCTGGAGAAGAATGATTTTCTAGATTCTAGGAAGTTGGAGCTTTATTTTCAATTGGAGTTGAATATTAAAGAATTATTAGAAAAGCATTAGGTGGTTTTTGTCCTGGAGTGGGTTTCCACCTTAAAAACTGTGTGCATTTGTTTTCCTCTTGTTTACTACTATCATTGTACAAACACTGATAATAATTGAATATTAACTAATGCTCTAATTGAAAGGAATACTGATTCACACCCCCCCCCACCCTCTGAGTATTTATAATAATTGGTATCAAAGGTTGATTCCTTCAATAGCAGTTTAACAGCTAGAAGGAGGTCATGGAGCATACCAAGAATGGTGTACCTCTATTCAATGAAAATAATTATGCACTCTGGAAAGGAAAAATGGAGGTCTATCTCTTGGCACAAGGTTATGAATTATGGGACATTGTTCAAAATGGATTTACATCAACCGCGGATGAACAAGGTAAGAAGAATTTGGTAAATGATGCAAAAGCAAAGAATATTATTATCAGTGGAGTTATTGAATCTGCTTATCATAAGGTGTTGGGTTCTAAAACCACCAAAAAGTATGGGACAAGATTGAGAATATATATGCAGGTGACTCAAATGTCAAAGAAGAAAAGCTTCAAATCTATAGAGCAAAATTTGAGCAACTCAGAATGAAAGAAGATTGCAACATTGCTGCATACTTCTAATACGTTGATGAAATAACCAATACTCTGGAAGGATTGGGAGAGCCAGTTGATGAGAAGACTATTATATGGAAGATTCTTAGAACGTTACCAGGGAGATTCAACCCAAAGGTATCGATCTTAGAATACAGTCCAAATCTGGACAAACTCAGCAAGGAAGAATTACATGGAGTTCTCATAGCATATGAAATGAGACTTGATGAAGAAAAGGGTACTTCAAATATAGAAACTATGTTCATTGCATCTAAGCAAACCAATAAGGACAAACAACCTTCAATTGAAATGACATGCACCTGCAAGTGTGAAGAAAAGGGAGATGATGGAGAAGGTATTTCAGATGAATAATATGCTTACTTTATAAGAAAACTAAAACCTGGTAAGGGAAAATTCAAAGGTAAACTTCCATTGATATGTTTAAGTTGTGGTGAGGTTGGGCCTTTTGTAGCAAAATGTCCAAACAAAAGTGATGGAAACTCAAAAGGAAAGAAAGGCTTTAAGAAATTCAACAAGCAAGGCAAAAATAAAGGATCCAAAAGGAAATTTCTCTCTAAAGAAGAAAGCTCCTCATCCGATGAAGAAAGTGACAGCAAAGAAGAAGCCAATGACAAAGTATTGTTTATGGCCAAGCACAATAAACAAGAAGTATCAAACAATGAAGAAGAAGGGTTGACCATTGAAGAATTTTATGAGGAGGCAATCAAGCTTATAAAAGAGCTCAATGCTGAGAAGATCCGTTCCAACACTCTTGAAGAACAAGTTCAAGCTCTCAAAATTGAGGTTGAAGAACAGAAACGTATTGAAGAGTGACTTCAAAATAAGTTGGAAGAAAGTAACCAAGAAAGGGAAGCATTAGAAGCCAAAGTAGTCTCGCTGCGTAGGGAAGTAAAGAAGGGAAAAACTGTCCAAGACTATGCCAACAGCTCAAGGGCATTGGAAGAACTCATCAACAATCAATGATCTTACAACGACAGAACTGGCCTCAGTTACAAAGAAGAAGAAGCAGGACCTTCTACAACAAAATACAATGAACCTATGAGATCTGACATACATGGAGACTTCATTGGACAAGATTCGCAAGCACATCCTTGGAAGACGATTCCTCGACAAAGATTTTCATCCAGGTACCAACATATTTTTCATGGCTATTTTTATTCATGTAGAAAATTTGGTCATAAAGCTGTAGAATGTCGCACGTACCCTATGAACCAATACAATTCCAAGAGATTCTTCAAATATGAACCTCCCAGGGCTCAACGAAACATCAATAGATTTGAAAATTTAAGAAATAATTTGGAATGTTACAAATGTCAGAACTTTGGACACATAGCCAGAGATTGTAGACTTGAAAATCCTCCAAAAGAATCTTTGAAGCCATAGAATGAATGAACATGGAAGAAGAAGAAGACTGATAACTGTGCTCTTGCTCTCAAGGCTCAAAAAAGGAAAGATGTGTGGTATGTTGACAGCGGTTGCTCAATGCATATAACTGGAGATAGAAGGAAATTCGTATCTCTGAAAGAGAAGAAGGATGGAACCATATCCTTTGGAAATGATGGATCTTCAAATTTTTTAGGATCAGGTACCATCACTCTCGGAAGGAAAGATGTTATAGCCAAGAATGTTCTATTGGTCGAAAACATGAATCACAATCTGCTCAGTGTTAGACAAATGTGTGATCAAGGACACACAATGCTATTCAACTCCACAAAACGTGAAATCAGGAAAGGTAGGTATGGTAAAATTGTGGCTACAGCAAGTCGAGCTCCAAATGACATATATGTTTTGGATGAAGCAACTAAAGCATGTCTACTAGCTAAAGAAGATGAAAGTTGGTTATGGCACAAACGAATGGGTCACATAAACTTTGACAATCTTGTCAGGATAAGAAAAAAGGAAGCAGTACGAGAAATGCCGAAAATCTCAAAACCCTCCAACACACTATGTGAGGCATGTCAGCATGGCAAGCAGACAAAAGTCCAATTTAAAACAAAAGAAAAATTTTCATCACATCCACTGGAATTGATACATACTGATCTATGTGGTCCTGTGAGAACAAAAGGCTTAGATGGAGAATTGTCTTTCATGTTAGTGATATATGACTATACCAGGATGACAGTCGTCAGTTTCCTAAAGAAAAATCTGAAGCATTTGAGTGCTTTAAGATCTACAAGGAGTTGGTTGAAAATGAAATTGATTTGAAAATAAAGTGTTTAAGATCAGATAATGGTGGAGAATTCACTTCTAAATTATTTCAGCAATACTGTGACGAAAATGGAATAAAAAGGAAATTTTCAACAGCACGAACACCTCAGAAAAATGAAGTTGCTGAAAGAAAGAATAGAACTATCTGAAGTGATCATTAATGTTGAGACAACGGATCAAAAAAATTAAGTTTAGAAATTATCGTAGTGGTGTTATCAACAAGTCTTCTTAAGTAATGCAACAAAATTATATATGAATTGAAGAAACTGCAATATAAAAAATGTTGCAGAAAGAATGATGTTATATTAAAGAAGATCAAAATTTGGGTAAGTTTGAATCACGTGTTGATGAAGGTATCTTTGTTGGTTACTCAAGCAAAAGAAAGGCCTATAAATGCTATAATCAAAGATGAAAACAGATAGTGGAGAGCATAAATGTTACATTTGACGAAGATGGTGTTCTAGTGAGTAATGACGAGGATCTAGAATCTTTGAAACTTGAGACAGAGGCTAAAAAAAACACAGATAAAATTGTATAACAAGAAGCAACTATCAACGAGGAAGAAGTAAACAATGATCATCAAGATATACCATAACAAGAACAAGAAGCTCCTCCAAGGAGAACAAAAGAGTGGATTCAAGAGAACTATCCATCAAATCAAATCATTGGTGACATAAATGAAGGTCGATAGCTTTGTTCATCACAACAATCTCACGTTGCTTTTCTAGCAACCTTTGAGCCTAGTAGTTTTGAGGAAGGCAGCCAAAATGAACATTGGGTAGCAGCTATGAATGAAGAATTGGATCAAATTGAGAAGAATAACATGTGGGAATTAGTTCCATGACCAAAAGATAAAAACATCATTGGGACTAAATGGGTGTTTAGGAACAAATTGAATGAAGATGGGATTACCAGAAACAAAGCAAGATTGGTTTGAAAAGGCTATGCACAAGTGGAAGGAATTGATTTTGACGAAACATTTGCACCAGTTGCCAGAATGGAAGCCATCCAAATGTTTCTTGCCTATGCATGTTCAAGAAAAATCAAATTCTACCAAATGGATATTAAGTCAGCATTTCTGAATGGAGAATTAGAAGAAGAAGTTTACATCGAACAACCTAAAGGTTTTCTACTATCACAAAAATAATACTATGTCTGCAGGTTAAATAAGGCTCTATATGGTCTCATGCATGCTCCCAGAGCATGGTATGCTCGTCTTGATGGATATCTACGTCAACAAGGGTACAAGAAAGGTACTGTTGATAGCAATATTTATGTACAAATAGATAAAGATAATTTAACAATTTTTTAGGTATATGTGGATGATATAGTATTTGGTAGCAATGATGACCGACTAAGTAAGAACTTTTCTACAAATATGCAAAGTGAGTTTGAGATGTCTTTACTTGGTGATCTGGCATACTTCTTAGGGCTTCAAATATCTCAGCAAGAGAAAGGAATATTTATACGTAAAATGAAATATCAATCTTTCAAGGAAATTCAAAATGAAGGTGCAAACGCATCTTTCCTCAATGGTATGGTTTTAGTGGTACAATGACTCTTAAGGATATTATCAATTTATGGGATCTATATGATTGGTAGTCTTCTATATATTAGCTCAACAGTGGATGTTGCAAGTAGTTGGACAAATAGCAAGGGTAGAGTACTTTCAAAGAATCACATATTGTGGTAAAGGAATTCTTGATATGTAAAGACTGCAGAATCATCCATGACATGGCAGCTCCAAAGGGGAAACAATCTTATTATTCAGAAAACTATTTACACATCACAGTCAATGAGGAAGCGTTGATGATGCAAATGGAGATACTGGTGGAGAAAAAGCATTCACTATCATTGGATTTGTCTCATTATCATGGATTGAGGAAAACGAAAACTTCAATACGGCCTCTACGGTGAAAAGCAGGAACACATTGCAATGACATCATGTTGTACTCAAGTCCTTTGGATGAAACAAGCTTTGCAAGATCTTCAAGTACAATTCAGTGAGCCTATTCCCATATTCTGTGACAACACTAGTGCCATCAGCATCTCCAAGAATCCTGTCATGCATTCAAAAACAAAACACATTTCGATCAAATATCATTTTGTTAGAGAACAAGTCACTGAAAATAATATCAAGAGCTTGGCATGTTTACAAGGAAAAACATTAATATCTTCCACTAAAACTTTACCACTGGTAAAACATTGAATATCCTGATAGAAAATCAACATAATCAACAGAGGTCTCAGTTTCATCTCAACCTGCTTTTCAAGAATATAAAGAGAGTGGGAAGTTGTAAAGGTCTAGACAATTGTGTGTGTGTTGAGGTGGAATTGTGCTCTGGTCTGCCCAGGATGGTTGTGTTTCAGGGGGAGTTACCCTTTGCCATTGATGTCAAAGGGGGAGAGAATGTTGCAGGAAGAGGTGTCATGATCGCAGGGGGAGTACTTGTGTTGCCATCAATGCCAAAAGGGGAGATTGTTGATCAGCGATTGTCATTGATGTCAACCTAAGCAGCACCAGGGGATAACCCAATATTGCATGGGAATTTTGACTTACCAAATTAATATATTCTGGGTCAATAATTTTTTTGATGGTTTCTACTTGTCGAGATGTTTCCATTGATATATGGCACGCCATGTAATTCTTCACGATTTGAGAGATATTCATTTTTGAAGTTTGTACCCACAGTTAGTGGGATAAAACCCCATGGGGTTGGGGCATGGGTCATTGAAAAGTCATAATTAATCTTTTTTGTGCTCCTAAGAGCCCTCCCACATTCAATTGTTGAAGCCCCTCTCAACTTAAGCATTCATATAAATTGTGATCTTCATTTCCTCCTTATGCAAGGGATTCGGCCATCTGAAACAGGTCATTGTGGAATTTTTGCTCTAAATTTTGTTCTACGAAGGCTCAGAAGCTGAAATTTTAATGAGGCGAAGCTGAAATCCTAAGGAAGTTGCAGTACAAATTTCAGATCAAGTTGCGCAACATTTTTTGAGATATGATCTGTGGAAGTAAGTGTTTTTGCAAGCTCCTGAAATTCATCTCAAGGAAGTGACCTTGGTAAAATCATCATAAATCTCTCTCTGAGTATCAGATTGGAATTATGTAAAAGGTGGAAGATATTTCACAGTCTTTATTTTTTGCTATATCAGTTTCTGAGGCAAATGAAGAAACAACGACATGTGGCATGCCGTACAAGTGCACTCTGCTGAAACAGTCCATAATTAGGGCAGTGTGAGAAATTGGGTATAAATCTCTCTTGAAGAATCCAAATTGGGTCAGACCTATGGCATTGGAAAGAAGATTCAAAGGACTACTACAGGACTGAAAATCAGATATTTAGGATATGAAATAATAGAGATACATCAGATTCAATATCGAGCTCCTAGAAGGTAATAAAAAGCGAGATCATCTGTTGTCAAGGGTTGCAAAGGACCAGACTTTCTACGGCAAAAAAACAAAGCAAGGTACAACAGAGGGTAGCATGAAAAGAGTAGCAACCAAGGTAGAAGTTCATCATACGAAGTCTTCAAGTGGGCGACACTGCATACAATCATTGTAAAGGTATCATTGTACTTAGTCATTGTAAATAAATTATTGTACAAATTGTACTAGTATCTTTCTGCCAAGGGTTGAAGAGGCGGTGTTGGGAGGTCTAGGATCATCATTAGGTGGTTGTGTCAAATTTGGGGCTATGGTCTAGTATATCTTCTTCTTCTACATCATTCAATATCATTGTAAAGTGGACCATTTTCCCTGGTACGAGGGTCCATTCTTCTTTTATTCTTCTATAGGGTGGTAGGGTGGTGCTAGGGTGAGTTGTAGCTCATTGGGTGTTGGGGCATCCATTCAGTTGACTACTGAAAAATCTCGGGCATTGGAGTGTCCATCCGGTGGGAGCTGGAGAAGAATGCTTTTCTATATTCTAGGAAGTTGGAGCTTTATTTTCAATTGGAGTTGAATATTAGAGAATTATTAGAAAAGCATTAGGTGGTTTTTGTCCTGGAGTGGGTTTCCACCTTAAAAACTGTGTGCATTTTTGTTCCTATTGTTTACTGCTATCATTATACAAACACTAATAATAATTGAAGATTATCTAATTCTCTAATTGAAAGGAATACTGATTCACCCCTCCCTCTTAGTATTTCCAACATTTCTAATCAATATTTGAGCACAATTAATGAAAGAATATACTAGTAGTGATTTGATGTTTTATGCAAAGATCCATGGTCAATGAATATTTGTAGCAAGGATTTTTTTGTTTAAGTAGATATCTAATAATATATGTAGGGGCTACTCATGGTATGTGCACTAATGATTCAATCAATGGAGATTGGGTGATTTTCATGAGATATGTGTGGCAAAGACTCATATGGCCACTAATTTTATGGATATGTTTCGTTATTTTTCATTGATAAATATGAGCCTACTGCAGAGTTCACATCCCAAATGGAAGACTTCGTGATGATGTTGTTATGCCGAAGATTGATTGGTTAAAGATTTTGTTATGAAATTGTTTCTTACTAAGGAAGATAAAGTACTAAGTTCAAGAGTTTGGTGCTTATTTTTTTAAATAATTATTATTCTTTGAGTTTTTAGATTCTTGTATCATGCATAGATGGGCTTGAAAATGATGTTGAATATTTTCACATGACTTGTTGAAATGTATTCAGATTGAAATTAGTGTGTTGTTGATAGAATTGAGTTAATCATTTGTTTATAAGTGATCTTGTTATTGTATTTGTTACAAAAGAGGTTTTTGGCATGGTTGCAGGATTTTGATTGATGAGTATGTTGATGAGATTTTTCCTAGAGCAAAGGCTATGGTTTGGAATTCGATGGACTAGAGTTTGGTGATACATTTTATTGATCAAATATTTAATGTAGAGTGTTTAGGTTTGATGATTTATTGATAGGAGATTTTTTTAGAGAGGTTAATGATATTCAATTATTCATATTGAGAATACCATTTCTTGTGAATCCAATTTGAAAATTGGATGAAATGTAGCTTACAGGATTTTTGTTTTAGTCGGGTGGATCTACTGTGAAATAGTTTGAAACATTGTCCATAGAGGAACTACAGGTTGGAGCTTTTATTCAGGGATTAAAAATTCCTTCCAGTTGTGGATGAAGAAACAAGACGGGCTTGTAGCCTCCATAAGATAGGAGCTTGTACAATAGTAAGATTTTTCACCATTGGAAGATGTGAAAAAAACAAATTATAATAAGAATAAGGCAAAGACAAAAATGGTGGTTTTTCCAACTTGGGTTTTCCACCTAAAAATTTGGTGTCCCTATGTTTTTTTGTTTTAATGATGTTTTTCATTCTTATGGTTTACATGCTCTTATTTTTAATGCTACTCATGGTTTACACGATATTTATATATATACTACACTATGTCATACTAATTAAATGATGGTCCGGATAAGTTTGAGAATGAACGTATAAACTAAATAAAATTTTATTGGGCATGAAATACTAATTAACCCCACTCTTGGTATTCTTAATAATTGGTATCAGAGGAAAGTTCTCTCTAGTAAATATTAACCACATGAGAGTACATTAGGGACCATGGGAAGGAAGCATAAAAAGGAGACAACTCAAAGGAATAAGTCAATCCATGAAAATTATGACATTACAAGCGATGTATCACATGTACTGGAAATATATGCAATTATCAATCAGGGAATATATATATAAAGACATGTCAAGTCAGGTATATTTATACTTAATAATGAAAAATATCATGACTAGAAAGAAAGAATTAAATTTAGGATATAATATCTTAGATCTAATGTTTGGAATTTAGTATGTATTTGTTGTACTAAAACTCCCCTATAAGATCAAGGTTTCCAGAAGAATGGTCAAGAATTAAATGAAACCTTTTTTAGCTTACCTTATTCAGAACTTAAGAAAACTATGCACTATGAAATTGCAAAGGAGGTATGGCATAATCTACAGTACATCCATGGAGGAGAGGTAAAAATAGTAAAGAAGAAGTTTTTTCATTAGCTAAACCAACACATAATCTTTCTTTTGAAATATTTAATATATCAAAATAATAATCTTGTAGCCTATGAGAATATAAGTGTGGTCATGAAAGCACCTTCACCATATTAGATTAAGTTAGTGATTTAGAAGAAGAGATTTTAGAGGAAGTATTTAAGCTTAGAAGAAAACTTTTTTCTACTTTGAAAAGGATTGACAGTCTTAAGGTCAAGTTGTAGAAGTGTGAAAATAGGGACCATGATGAACCAGTAACCAATACAACCATAACTGAACAACTTAACAAAAAGAAACAATATTGTGAAGGACTTGAACCTGAAATAAACTCTCTGAAATCTAATCTTGAAAAAGAAACATATATGAGCTACTTAAAGTATTTGAAGAACAAGAAAATGACCTTAAAGAATAAATTATCAAGTTAAGAACATGATTAGAAGAAACAAGAAGAGAAAAAGAGGTTGAGGTAAGCTCATTAAAAGGTAAATTAGCAAAACGGTACAAAAATTTGAGATTTCAAGATAGTACAAAGATATTATACAACCTTATTAATATACAAAGGTATCCCTCCATAAAATATGCGTTCATTTCCATGAAACTGTGAAGGGAGAATTGAGCTTACAAGCATGTGTAGGAAATTTTAAAGATAAAAAATAAAATTATAAATATCCTATTAAGGAACTAAGAAACTGTAGTATAACTAAGCGGGAAATATGGGGTACAAAGGTAGGTACCCAAAGGAATAATATGATGTAATAATGATAAATAAATAGGTCATAGTTAAAAAATAAATTTGTTAACCCACATTATGCATGGGACAACCGTCTGATTTGGATTCCAGATGAGGGAGATATCGTTGATTTAAAATCAGTTGTGTTACAAAAAAAAATCCGATGACAATTCATGGACAATGGCTCTCCTATTAAGTTTTCCAGTTTGAATGCATAATTTCAAAAAATATATTATATATATGAGATCCTCTTGAAAAATTACCCAATTTCAATAAAAAACAAGTTGAATCATAGTTTGGATGAGGGAGGTATCATTGATTTAAAATCATCCTTTTTTTAAGAATTGTTTGTGATAGTGGGTAGTTGCAGCGCAAACATTAGTATCAAGAGTGTCGAGATCGTGATTTTAACAACGTCGAAAGATTAATAATGGATGTTCCATTTCTAAAAATTGGTTATAAGAATGATTATGAGCCATATTAATTGATTTGTGGCCATTTTAAATTTTTCGCACAAAGTAGGTGATTTTTTACAAAACCCTCATTCTGTTTTAAGGGTTATAGCAATATGAAGTTTACAGGAAATGATGATGGCCCTAATATTGAAGCATTTATTCAATATCACAAGTATTAATCACCATATTTTTGGAAAATTCACATAGTTCCTCATATGGAAGTTGAGCCTTATAAATGGTGGTTCTCATTGGAGAGTTTAGTGGGGCAACTTCCCGGTGAAGAACTTGAAAAAATCCTTTTGGACAAATGGTCTCATACTCAAAAGGGGGAAAATAAGAAATATAAGGGATTATTTTCTATTGATATATCCATATTACACGTCCATGGATGTATTCAAAAATAGAATATCATTGTCTCTATTCTACCTAGTTCCACGAAAAATCTAATTAATCTCAAATTGGCAACACACTTGCAAGTTCCAGCACAACGTATTGAAAGAACACAGTCTTATAGGGCACATATTCAAATATTTAAGGAATTGAAGGTGCCCATGGATAAATATGTGTTACATGTTGACTTTTATACTTTAAACATGGATGAGTCAAATATTTTTTTGGGTTATCCATCCATGGCTTTAGTTGGTACCATAAATATTAATGTACAAAAGAAATTCCTGAAGCTTTGGTATAAAAAAAAAGAAAATTACATTGTAGGATATTTGCATTAGGAACTAGTCATAAAATGTGGAGGTAAAAGCACCAAATGACAATGACGCATCAGATGATGAGCCTTTGATGGTAGACAATCAAACACATGCATCAAAGAAGGTACCCGAAAACGTACCAGACAACACTTAGACACCAATAATGGAGAAATTGACGAAAGATATTCCATCAATTAAAACTACAACATATCACCACTCGCCTCACCCAATAAGACAACAACTAGCAAGGTGGAAATGAAATAGAAACAAGGAAAAAAACCCATGGACATCACATAGAGAGGTGCGATGATCCACCCACAACACATCAACATAGAGGAACCGCCAGAGCCAGCTTCCATCTCAGGCAACCAAGACACTTACTAGATCGAGTTTTCACCTTTCCCTAGGATGGCTAGATTCACATGCATGGTACAAGTGGACTACTCTTTTGAGTAGATCTTATTAATTATTTTCTTCTCATGTTTCGGGGACAAAACATGGTTAAGGGGAGTGTCATGTAGTATACCTAGGGGGATAATATAGGGCACAGAGGTAGGTACCCAAGGGAATAATATGATGTAGTAAAGTAAGAACGATAATAAATTGGCCATAGTTAATAAATAAAGTTGTAAACCCACATTATGCATGGGACCACAATTAGTGAGATAATAAATTGATAATCCCATTGTATTTAATGTATGGTAATTAGAGACCCACAGTATTGGATTTATGAAGAATATATAGAGGCTAGAGACTCTCCATTGAGGGATTTCAAGGATTATTTTACTGAAAAGCATATGGCTTGTGGAGTGATCTCCTTCCTTAAGGAGTAGTTGTATGGTGTTACACCACCTCAAGGGTTTTGAAATTAATGAAGATATGGGGTTTTATATTCTATTGTCTTATTTCTTCGGAATATTTCCATTTTAATATATTTGTAGCTAAAATTCATTACGAAAAGAAGTTGAGCCAACAACCAAGTGAAATATGTTTCATAGATAACCATTACCTCCCATTGAATATTGCAGAAATAGAAACAACAATGAATTATCTCCCTTGATCAATGATATCAAATTCTTCATTTGTCACAATTTTTAACACATTGCAGATGATTTCGAAAGCATAGTCTTCAAACGTTAAGAAAATAGTCTCCCCATAGGAAGATCTTGAATTACGAGGTACTCAATTTTCTTTAAAGGGTATGGGTTTGAATGCAATTTAATTATTCATAACTCTATTTATTGCAGATCATATATAAATGAAAGAAGCATGAAGCATAACTATATGATACTATTTCCCCCTTCTTTGGACACATAAGGTGATATACATAGAAACATAAAAGTCAACGAATTCATTTAAATATTTCAAACAAAAATTACATCCTAACCAATAAAAGAAAATGGACAATAATATATTATTAAAATAACTAAAGAACATGAATCCATCAATGATCCGAGAAATTTTCATGAATGATTTCAAACATAAATACCCATTTTATAGTACCTAACACTTACATTTTCTTGTCATATTATGAGAAATGCATATTCTAAACAACTTTAACAAACCATTAATATGAAACAATAAGAAAAAATTATGAATAACCATAAACACATGATACGATAACAGAGCTCACCCAGTGTGGGTTAAGCCTCCAGGACTGATATCAAGAATGGGGAGGTCACTTCATTAGTTTTTGCAATAATATTATGAGTACATGATGTAATCTCTATCAATACAAGGATGAAACCATTTATCTAGAGTGGAATTTCTCTCCACGAGACATTATCCTATAGGAACTCTCACTCGTAAAATCTCTCCTCCATCATGAAAAAGGAACAATATCTCACATAAAGTGGCATACAATGATCCTCTCACAAAGTAGCATACATGGATCTCAAATTCAAATCATCATCTCAGCAAAAATAAAATGAACACATGGCAACAATGGACCTTATACATCTAAGTATGGGTATAATTTGAAAATAAAATACTTAGATGAAGAAACAACATGCGTCATCACGTTCCTTACAAATTTCCATAAAATATAAGTATAAAATCTACCCATTTTTGTCTCTGTCAAATTTGGGATTCTCGATAATCTCAAAGATTCATCAAAGATTATTTTTAGTGGGTTGAATGAAATTCATCTTCTTAGATGAAGAAACTGATCATGTCATCATGTTCCGTGTGAAAATTTGAGTTAGATGAGTATAAAGTTCTCCTAGTTCTGCAACTATGAATTTTAGGCCTATAGTGAATCTAAAAGATAATTTTCACATTCATGTGTCAAGGCTCCACCTTTATGGTTCTACTCTCAACGTTATGCTTCTGAAAAAAAATGCTACTGAAATAAAAAAAATTGATCACACCATCAAACTCATGGAAAAAGTATGGTTAATCTGAGTATAAAGTTGGCATAATTTTGACTCTCGAAAAAATCAGCTCCAAGGAAATCAAAATATTCCTCTAAGATTCCTTTAGTTCATGGTTATACCTCTTGGAACTTCGTGCCTACCCAAGAATCCTCCATGCGGTTCCTTTCGGCTCTATTGTTGTGTGAATGGAAAATTGGGGATCATATCTAATTTTTCAAGCCGAGTTGCCCCTCTATATATCAGAAATAATTATTTATAGAGAAGTGACATATTCCAAAGTTCGTAAATAAATTACTTTGGAATTAAAAAGGTTGTCTAAGAGGTTGTAGCCTTAATTTCTAGTTCAAACTAGATTTTATTCTCTTCAAAATTTTATGCATGTAAAAAATGAGTGAATTCCTTTTAATGCTTTGAATTTTGCTACTATTCCCTTCAAATTTCATGATCCATTTAACATCATTTAGAATATAACTTCCATTGTTGGTATCATAAAGTATATTAATGAAATATTTGTAAATGACAATATATTCAAGGAATTTCTTTCGTATCAAGAAGTATGTAGGAGAGATGATGATTTATCTCCTAAACATTATCAAGCTTTTATAATATATGGAGACATTAGGAGAGCTCCATTTCCACTAATATTATAACATGCAGAAGGAGAATTTGTTGTGACAAAATCTCCTAGCCCCTCTTCTCAATGTGAATCTAGCAAAGCACTCCAATATAGGCAATTTTATCTACAAAGTAGACAACTCTTGTGCAAAATAAACCAAGTATACCAGCAAGCAAAGTAGATTCTATTAATATTGATAAAGTAACAATTTTAGTGAAAACACTAGGAAGTGAAATGATTAAATATTGGTAGGTTTTTCAGGAGATAACCCCACAACCTCCTAAGAAAGTAGCAAAAAGCATAAGATGTAACCATGATGTATAGAAAAAACATTATCAAGTAATGGTTGACAACACCTCCATCAAATACTCTAGAAACAAGTCTCTCAAATCCCAAAGTGTTAGTAAAAACACCTATTAGTGTATTACCTATTTCTGAAAAAATCCCTAATCCAAATCCTCAACCTCATTTCAGAAAATTAGAAATTCCACATGTTGAGGTATTTTATAGTCCAAAAAAATAGGCTATATAAAGGAGGAGTAAAAAAAAAAAAAGTAATATTGAAACTAAGGCTTTAAAATAGTCAATAATATTAGAAATACTAAGAGGGAGGGGGTGAATCAGTGTTTCGCGCAATTAGTAATTTTACGTTTATTTTTCCATGTTGACTAAATCATCATATAATTCACAACACATTATGTAGTAATTCTAAGCACGAGCAATAACCATGAGAAAAATTTAATCATAGGGCTTATAAAACATAATAATGAAACACATCATCAACACATAAACACATAGGTACATTGGATATTAGGTGGGAAATCCAGCTGGGAAAACCATTGTTTCTATTATCTATATATTATTCTTATTGTCTGAATAAAATATCTTATTACCAGCGTGTAAGTTCCTACTTGTTGGAGGCTACCGCCTATTCTTATTTCTCCAGCGATTATTGGAAGGAAGTTGTCACTCCCAGATCAACTTTACCATCCACTACCCGAAGGAAGCTACAACTCCCTTATTGAAGGCTCCAACCCTAAGTCCCCCCGTGTGCCTCATTTGAAAATATGTCACGCTGGATCCACCTAACTCAAACACATATCCTATAGGTCATGTTTCATCCAATTTTCAACCTTGCCCAAAATACATCATTATGCTCAATCTAAATAACAATATACTAAAATCACTTTGTAATAAATCTATTACCAACAAATAAAATTGATCACTCGACCATTAAAACCTAGCTCATCAATATTGTCAAATGTCAAGCCATACTCTTTGCTCAAAAATAAATCGCATCGACATACCCACCAACACATTCCTTGTTCATAAAAAAATACCAACAATGCCAAAACCATCTATGTAGCAAATAAAACCTATGAATGTATAATAATATGCCTCATAAGCTAGACATTAGCTTAACACAACCATAACTCAATAATTCTCAACAAACATGTGACAATTCTGTAACATCTCTATCAAACCTATATTTTTGTAATATTGTTGACCATCAAAGAAAAATTCTTAGCTCAAGATTCTAAAAAAAACCCCAAGCCCTAATGGCTCAATACATCACCTGTAATACTACACTTTTATTAATTAGTAAAGGCCTTCCTTTCCTTGCAATCTTCAATTCATATCTTTGCAGAGTACAAATAACAGCAAAATGAAAGTAGCATCATCATATACATCTAAACTTTTTTCAAGTAATAATAGTCTATGTGATCATCAAATTAATCAATATATAAAATTTATCTCATAAACCTCCATTGTTCATCCAAAGTCAAGAATATATGAAAACCTTATGAAAATCACAAAAAAATATTGTCAATACAACAGATCAACTTCTTCCTTTATGAAGTTGTTGATCTTTGCATAATGTATAAATCCCTACAACAAGTCAATATAAATATTTCTCTAGTAAAAATCAAATTCATAATGAAATTCTTTGAATATAATCTCTTTACACTACACTATCCATTTCAACTTAAAATAATAGACAACATGGTTAAGTATAACTTCAATCTTTTATAAATTACATTATAGACCCTTTGCATATAGACCTTTTCACTTTGCACTCGACCTCTAAATCTAGCAAAGCAAACATTAGAGAACAACAACAACATAGAGGAATATATATAAAAAAAATACTATATACAATCATATGCCTTCATCCCTTTCAAATCCTATAATGATACAATATTTATCAGATAGAATTATCTCCAATCAATTAATTATTAGTCTCCAAAAAACCGTGAACGCAGTGATTACTAGAAAATTGAACAAAACCTTTGTCCAAGTCCATTCATCCTTCAAGCATAATTTACAACCAACCATGACAAAAGTTTCTTCTATTGTTATTAGTCTTTACATATGTAGTATTTCATGTGCACAATGAATTTAGATCAACCTTGCAACTCATTTCTTCATCATTCACAACAAATATGTTAGAACCAAAATGCCTTGCATCACTATCTCCATTTTTGTATTAGATCATATCAACAAATATCTTTCCAATATCTCATTTCCAAACTATGTTGGAATCAATTTCTAACATACTAGAGACAAGCAAGCATATGAATAAAAAAGAATTGCTTTGGCTTATAAAATGAAAATAATAAAGAAAAAATAGAATCTAAGTAATTATCCTGTAATCATACTCCATATATTTTTATGGCATCCTTGATATTAGATTTCCATACTTTTAGATCCCTTGCACCCTAGTACAATCACTTGTTAATAAAATAATTCATTAAGAATTCACACAAGAATGATCAAACTCCTTTCCCTTTTATAGCTTATTTTCCTTGTGATTACCATTTGAAAAAATAGGGATTTGTTGATGGTATTATTTGACAAGATCAAATTAATGTTGCACAACCTTATGCACATGAATACCTCAGGAAATTCCATGGTTCTACCAAAGGTTTCTCAATTTTCATTCATTAACAGTAGTAACAAACCCTCTCTATTGGAGAAGTGCATTATAAATCAGCAAATTTACTCTTTAGGGTGCATTATAAATCTCGTTCCTATATTAGGAACTTTCATTACCCAATTTTCTACCGATAATTTCACTTTCAATCATTTTCAAACCTTGTCCACCCTCCTACAATTTCTCTAGACTCTTTGTAACCTTCTACACCTCCTATGCAATAATAAAGACTCTTGTAGATCCTATGTAACCATCAAGAAACCATCTCAATTCATCATCGATTCAATAATTAAGGCATCATCATAAGTCATCATCCAAACATGAACATTTGCCTCCTACAACTCTACTACTAATTAGAAAACGATCGAGGTTGACATAGCATGATAATATCACAATATAGGTTGAAATCAAGGCAGAAAATCTAGTAATAATGCCAATGATCTCCCCCTTTAGAATTCATGTCAACCTCCTGCAAAGAGCCAATTCCTTCTCTCCCACTTTAAAATCAAGGGAAAAGGAAATTACCATACTAAGAGATGTACTCCCATGAAAGAATCATCATCATACTAACTACAAAACTAATATAGATTGATATTCTAATAGAATTTGATAGTTTTGGTGAAAGTATGTGAAATAAAGAACTCGGTTGCACAACATTCCTCTTATGCTAATCATGTTCCCCTGAGAATGTCTTGGGGCTGTAATAATGCTCTATTTTTTACTCTACCGATAATTTTACTTCTACAATACAAGTGAAATTCTTTGTGGAGAAAATACATGGCTTGTAATTAGTACATATGACTATTATATGAATCTTCTATAAGCATGTCTATCATGACCAATCACTCATTACAACATGGAATCAAGTTACATCATCCCATCAAAGGACCATACTTTTACAATTCATGTTGGACCCAGTCTGTCTCTCAAGGATGAAATAATACTGGCTTATACATATGCTCTTGAAGTATCATAAATGTATTGTTAGAGAGATATTTTTATAGCGTCTAAAGCTCTCATAGGCCATCTAAAAAATTAATCATGGATATATAACAGATATAAAAAATACAATGACATATCAAAATTCACATATGAGTAATCCCCATCAATGAGAGTGCCAACTAATAACATCCAATGCATCAAATAAACAAATAAAATTGATCTGTATAACAACAACAACAATATAGGATTTTACAGTAAGTCACCATCAACATCTCATGATCTCATCAGAGTGTTGGAATTATGGTTGGTGTGTTTTCTTTTATGTCAAATTGGATCGTGGTCTTGTCCCATTATGTCATCATGAGCTTTTCACGCTATGACACTCGTCATATTATGCCATCATGATCTTGTGACAATATGACATTGTTGGTAAGTGTGCAAAATTGATGTGCCTAGCTAGGTCATTGTTGGATGACGTCTCTTAAGGATTGGAGAGGATTTGTAGGAGTCTTGATGTTTTCATAGGAGTTCTAAAAAGTTACACAGGGTTTGGAACAATTGCAAGAGCACGGATAAGGTTGGTATATTCTTTAAAGTATATAAATTTTAGGTAACGCAAGTGACTGATTGAGGAAGGTTTACTAATGTTTTAAAGAGGATGTTGAGGTGTAATAGATATTTTTCATGGCATGAGTAGGTACTACGGGTTTTGAATAATATGCCAAAAGTTGGAGGTAGGTTTGACTAAGTGATGACTAAATTTAGGGCTTAAGAGTAGGGTAACACAAGTATCCAACGTAGGAGGAGAATTATAATATAGGTCTCCATAGGAAAAGGTATGTTGTAACACACTTTTAAAAAGGAGAGGACATGTCACTACTTGTAAGTGAAGAAAAATAAAATGTCGAGGAAAAATCATGGAATTCCTCAAGGAATTCTTATGCAAAAGGTTGATCAACATCTATTTGTTCCCGTCAAATATTTCCATCAAAAAATCTCATGGATTTTTATATGGTATTGGAAAGACAAATTGGATATAAAAGCGAAACGAATTGGATCAACTAAGTGTGAATTTTGATGATTTATTTGTGATTTGTGATTTTATCGGATCTAAATACTCAATGAGATATCTAAAGGATATATAATATGATTGTAGAGATATGCAACATATAAACTGTGTACATGAGTAGAGTGGTTGTATGGGGCAGAGGTTGTGTTTACTATAGGAACTATGACTACTGACCCATCATTTGCAGGATTAAAAAATCTAATGAGGTGTTTTGCAAAATTTATTGATATTGATAACATGTCTCATTGTTGTTGTAGTAGAGAGGAATTTACAATGAATAATTGCAGGGGTCCATTAGGTATGTAGAGATCATAGATTAGTTAAGGGCAGAGAATTATTTTGTAGAGTATAGAAGATGAAAAATTCAATAACCTAGGCTTATTTATCATGGTTTGTAGTTTCTACTTGACTTGTCTCCAGAGACTGATCTTGATTGTTATGCCTAGTATTGAGCAAAGTTTTGTGGATTTTTGTGTGACTATGATGAATGTTTTGCGGGATATTTGTAAACTCTTAAACTTGTATGTTGTATTGATAGAAATATTCTTCATTGATTAACTTTACATGTTTGATATTTCCTTGTTTACTTGATGACAATGCATGCTGCTAAGATGTCTTTCTAATCAATATTTGAGCACAATGAATGAAAGAATATACTGGAAGTGATTTGATGTTTTATGCAAAGATCCATGGTCAACGAATATTTGTAAAAAAGAATTTTTTGTTTAAGTAGATATCTAATAATATATGTACGGGCTACTCATGATATGTGCACTAATGATTAAATCAATGGAGATTGGGTGATTTTCATGAGATATGTGTGGCAAAGACTCATATGGCTACTAATTTTATGGATATGTGTTGTTATTTCTCATTGTAAATATGAGCCTATTGCAGAGTTCGCATCCCAAATGGAAGACTTCATGATGATGTTGTTATGCCGAAGATTGACTGGTTAAAGATTTTGTTATGCAACGATTTCTTACTAAGGAAGATAAAGTAATAATTTCAAGAGTTTGGTGTTTATTTTTTTAAAGAATTATTATTCTTTGAGTTTTTAGTTTCTTGTATTATGCATAGATGGGCTTGACAATGATGTTGCATATTTTCACATTACTTGTTGAAATGTATTCGTATTAAAATTAGTGTGTTTATGATAGAATTGAGTTAATCGTTTATATATAAGTGATATTGTTATTGTATTTGTTACAAAAGAGGTTTTTAGCATGGTTGCAAGATTTTGATGGATGAGTATGTTCATGAGATTTTTTTTAGAGCAAAGGATATGGTTTGTAATTCGATGGACTAGAGTTTGGTGATACATTTTATTGATCAAATATTTATTGCAGAGTGTTTAGGTTTGATGATTTATTGATCGGAGATTTTTTTAGAGAGGTTAATGATATTCAAATTTTCATATTGAGAATACCGTTTTTTGTGAATCCAATTTGAAAATTCGATGAAATGTAGCTTGCAGGATTTTTGTTTCAATCAGGTGGATCTAGTGTGCAATATTTTGAAACATTGTCCATAGGGGAACTGCGGGTTTGAGCTTTAGTCAGGGATTAAAAAATTCCTTCCAGCTGTGGATGGAGAAATAATAAGGGTAGGTAGCCTCCAGAAGGTAGGAGCCTGCACACTAGTAAGATTTTTCACCATTGGATTATGTAAAAACAAAAAATTATAATAAGAAGAAGGCAGAGACAAAAATTGTGGTTTTTCCAACTTGGGTTTTCCACCTAAGAATTTGGTGTCTTTATGTTTTTTTGTGTTAATGATGTTTTTCATTGTTATGGTTTACATGCTCTTATTTTTAATGCTACTCATGGTTTACTCGATATTTATATATATACTACATGATGTCATACTAATTAAATGATGGTCCGGATAAGTTTGAAAATGAAAGTATAAACTAAGTAAAATTTTAGCAGGCATGAACTACTAATTTGCCCCACTCTCAATATTCTTAATAATTGGTATCAGAGGCAAGTTCTCTCTAGTAAATATTAACCACATGAGAGTATATTAGGGTCCATGGGAAGGAAGCATAAGAAGAATAAAACTCAAAGGAATAAGTCAAACCATGAAAATTATGACATTGCAAGCGATGTATCACATGTACTGGAAATATATGCAATTATCGATCAGGGAAAATATATAGAAAAACATGTCAAGTCAAGTATATTTATAGTTAATAATGAAAATTATCATGACTATAAAGAAAGAATTAAATCTAGGATACAATATCTCGGATCTAATGTTTAGCATTTAGTTTGTAATGGTTATACTAAAACTCCCCTATAAGATCAAGGATTGCAGAAGAATGGTCAAGAATTTAATGAAACTTTTTTTAGCTTACCTTATTCAAAACTTAACAAAATTATGCACTATGAAACTGTAAAGGAGGGATGGGATAATCTACAGTACATCCATCGAGGAGAGTTAAAAATATTAAAGAAGAAGTTTTTTCATTAGCTAAACCAACACATAATCTTTCTTTTGAAATATTTAATATATCGAAAGAATAATCTTGTAGCCTATCAGAAGATAAGTGTGGTCATGAAAACACCTTCACCATATCAGATTGAGTTAGTGATTTAAAAGAAGAGATTTTAGAGGAAGTATTTAAGCTTATAAGAAAAAAATTTTCTACTTTGAAAAGGATTGACAGTCTTAAAGTCAAGTTGCACGAGTGTGAAAATAGGGACCATGATGAACTAGTAAATGATACAACCATAACTAAACAACTTAATGAAAAGCAACAATATTGTGAAGGACTTGAACCTGAAATAAACTCTCTGAAATCTAATCTTGAAAAAAAAAATATGAGGAGATACTTAAAGTATTTGAAGAACAAGAAAATGAGCTTAAAGAAGAAATTATCAAGATAAGAACATGGTTAGAAGAAACAAGAAGAGAAAAATAGGTTGATGTAAGCTCATTAAAAGGAAAATTAGCAAAAAGTTAAAAACATTTGAGGTTTCAAGATAGTACAAAGATATTATACAACCATCTTAATATACAAAGGTCTCCCTCCATCAAATCTGCCTTCATTTCCATGAAATTGTGAAGGGATAATTGAGCTCACAAGCATATGCAGGAAATTTTAAAGATAAAAAAAAAAATTATTAATATCCTAGTAAGGATCTAAGAAACTGTAGTATAACTAGGGGAAAAATATGGGGTACAAAGGTAGGTACCCAATGGCATAATATGACATAATAATGATAAATAAATAGGTCATATTTAATAAATAAAGTTGTTAACCCACATTATTCATGGGAAAACCATCTGATTTGCAGAGGTATCATTGATTTAAAATCAGTTGTGTTACAAAAAAAATTCTGACAACAATTTGTTGATGATGGTTCTCCTGTTAATTTTTATAGCTTGAATGCATAATTTCAAAAAAAATATTATATATATGAGATCCTCTTGAAAAATCACCCAATTTCAAGAAAAAAACGAAATTTAATCATAGTCCAAATGAGTGAGGTATCGCTGATTTAAAATCATCCTTTTTTAAGAATTGTTTGTGACGGCGGGCAGTTGCCACGTGGACATTAGTTTTGACAGTGTCGAGATCTTGATATTAACCATGTTAGAAGATGAATAATTGATGTTCCATTTCTGAAAATGGGTTATAATAGTGATTATGAGCCATATTGACCGAGTTGTGGCCATTTTAAATTTGTCGCACAAAGTAGGTAAATTTTTACAAAACCCTCATTCTATTTTAAGGGTTATAACAAGATGAAGTTTACAAAAAATGATGATGGCCCTAATATTGAAGAATTTATTCAATATCACAAGCATAAATCACCACATTTTTGGACAATTTGCATAGTGCCTCATATGGCATATGAGGCTTATAAATGGTGGTTCTCACTGGACGGTTCAGTGGGGCAACTTCCTAGTGAAGAACTTGAAAAAATCCTTTTGGACAAATGGTCTCTTACTCAAAAGGGGGAAAATAATAAATATAAGGGATTATTTTCTATTGATATATCCATATTACAAGTCCATGGATGTATTCAAAAATATAATATCATTGTCGCTATTCACCCTCATTCCACAAAAAATCTAATTAATCTCAAATTGGCCACATGCTTGCAAGTTCCAGCACAACATATTGAAATAACATAGCTTTATGGGGCACATATTCAAATATTTAAGGAATTGAAGGTGCCCATGGATAAACATGTATTATATGTTGACTTTTATGCTTTAAACATGGATGAGGCAAATATTGTTTTGGGTTATCCATCGATGGCTTCAATTGGTACGATCAATATTAATGTACAAAAGAAATTCCTGAAGCTTTGGTATAAAAAGGAAGAAAATTACATTGTAGGATATTTTCATTAGGAACCAATCATAAAATGTGGAGGTAGAAGCACCAAATGACAATGACGCATCAGATGATGAGCCTTTGATGGTAGACAATCAAACACATACATCAAAGCAGGTACCCGAAAACACACCAGACACCACTCAAGCACCAATAATGGAGAAATTAATGAAATATATTCCATCAATTAAAACTTCAACATATCACCACTCGCATCACCTAATAAGAGAACAACTAGCAAGGTGGAAACGAACTATAAACAATGAAAACACCCATGGACGACACATAGAGAGGTTCGATGATCCACCCATAGCACATCAACATAGAGGAACCGCCGAAGCCAACTTCCATCTCAGGCGACTAAGAAAATGACTAGACCAATTTTTCACCTTTCTCTAGGATGGCTAGATGCACGTGCATGGTACCAGTGGACTACTCTTTTGATTAGATCTTATTAATTGTTTTCTTCTCATGTTTCGAGGACGAAACATGGTTAAGGGTGCTGTCATGTATTATACCTAGGGGGATAATATAGGGTACAAAGGGAGGTACCCAAGGGAATAATATGATGTAATAAAGTAATAACGATAATAAATGGGCCATAATTAATAAATAAATTTGTTAACCCACATTATGCATGGGACCACAAGTAGTGAGAGAATAAATTGATAATCCCATTGTATTGGATGTATGGTGATTAGAGACCCATGGTATTGGATTTATGAATACTATATAGAGGCTAGAGACTCTCCATTGAGGGATTTCAAGGATTATTGTATTGAAAATCATATGGCTTGTGAAGTGATCTCCTTCCCTAAGGAGTAGTTTTATGGTGTTACACCACCTCAAGGGTTTTGATATTAATGAAGATCTAAGGTTTTATATTATATTTTCTTATTTCTTAGGAATATTTTCATTTTAATATATTTGTAGCTCAAATTCATTACAAAAAGAAGTTGATCCAACAACCAAGCGAAAATATGTTTCATAGATAACCATTTCCCCACATTGAGTATTGCAAAAATAGAAACAACAATGAATTATCTCCCTTGATCAGTGATATCAAATTCTTCATTTATAACAATTTTGAACACATTGCAGATGATTTCAAAAGAATATTGTTCAAATGACAAGGAAATAGTCTCCCCATAGCAAGATCATGAATTACAAGGTACTCAATTTTCCTTAAAGGGTATGGTTTTACATGCAATTTAATTATTCATAAAAATATTGATTGCAGATCATATATAAATGAAAGAAACATGAAGCATAACTATATCATACTCTTGCCCCATTATTTGGCCACATAACATGCTATACATAGCAAAATAATGTAGGACTAAGTCAACGAATTCATTTAAATATTTCAAACAAAAAGTAGAGCCTATCCAATACAAGAAAATGGACATGAATATATTTATCAAAATAACTAAATAACATGAATGCATCAATGATCCTAGAAATTTCCATGAATGCTTTCAAACAAAAATACCCATTTTACAGTACCTAACACTTAAATTTTCTAGGGAAATTATGAGAAATGCATATTCTAAACAAATTCAACAAACCATTAATATGAAACAAGAAGAATTAATAATGAATAAGCATAAACACATGATATGATAACAGAGCCCACCCAGTGTGGGCTAAGCCTCTAGGACCGATGTCAAGAATGGGGAGGTCACTTAATTAGTTTTTTCAATAATATTATGAGTACATGATGCAATATCTATCAATACAAGGATGAAACCCCTTATCTAAAGTGGCATGTTGCTCCACGAGACACTCTCCTATAGGAACTTTCACTCATAAAATCTCTCCTCCATCATGAAAAAGAAACAATCTCTCACATAAAGTGGCATACAATGATACTCTCACAAAGTAGCATACATGGATCTCAAATTCAAATCATCATCTCAACAAAAATCAAATGAACACATGGAAACAATGCACTTTATACATCCAAGTACGGGGATAACTTGAAAATCAACTAATTAGATGAGGAAACAACATGCGTCATAACATTCCTTGCAAATATCCATGAAATATGAGTATAAACTAGACCCATTTTTTGTCTCAGTCAAATTTTGGATTCTCAGGAATCTCAAAGATTCATCAAATATTATTTTCAATGGGTTGAATGAAATTCATCTTCTCATATGAATAAATTGATCATGTCATCATGCTCCGTGTGAAAATTTGATTTAGATGAGTATAAAGTTGGCCTAGTTCTGCAACTATCAATTTTAGGCCTACAGTGAATATAAAAGATTATTTTCACATTCCTGTGTCAAGCTTCCACCTTCATGGTTCTACCCTCAACAATATGCTTCTGAAAAAAATGCTACTTAAATCAGAAAAATTGATCACACCATCAAACTCCTAGAAAAATTATGGTTAATCCGAGTATAAAGTTTGCATAATTCTGACTCTCGAAAAAATCATCTCCAAGGAAATATAAAGATTCCACTAAGATTCCTTCAGTTCATGGTTATACACCTTGGAACTGCATGCCTACTCAGGAATCCTCCATGTGGTTCCTCTTAGCTATATTGTTGGGTGAAGGGAAAATTTGGGATCATATCTAATTTTTCCGGCAGTATTTCCCCTCTATATATTAGAAAAAATTATTTTCTGAGAAGTGACATATTAGAAAGTTCATAAATGAATTACTTTGGAATTAAAAAGGTTGTCTAAGAGGTTGTAACTTAATTTCTAGTTCAAACTAGATTTTATTCTCTTCAAAATTTTACGCATGTAGAAAAAGAGTGAATTCCTTTTAATGCTTTGAATTTTTCTACTATTCCCTTCAAATTTCATGATCCCTTTAAGATCATTTAGAATATAACTTCCATTGTTGGTATCATAAACTATATTAATGAAATATTTGTAAGTGACAATATATTCAAGGAAGTTCTTTCGTATCAAGAAGTATGTAGGAGAGATGATGAGTTATCTCTTAAACATTATCAACCTTTTATAATATATGGACACATTAGGAGAGCTCCATTTCCACTAAGCTTTTGACATGCAGAAGGAGAATTTGTTGTGACCAAAGCTCCTAGCCCTTCTTCTCAATGTGAATCTAGTCAAAACACTCCAACATAGGGAATTTTATCTACAAAGTAGAAAACTCTTGTGCAAAATAAACCAATAGACTAGCAAGAAAAGTAGCTTCTATTGATCTTGATAAAGTAATAATTTTAGTGAAAACACTAGGAAGTGAAATGATTAAATATTGGTAGGTGTTTCAATAGATAAACTCATAACCTCCTAAGAAAGCAGTAAAAAGCACCAGATGTAACCATGCTGTATAGAAAAAGCATTATCAAGCAATGGTTGACAACACCTTCATCAAATACTCTAGAAAAAATTCTCTCGAATCCCGAAGTGTTAGTAAAAACACCTATTATTGTATTACCTATTTCTGAAAAAATCCCTAATCCAAATCCTAACCCTCATTTGAGAACACTAGAAATTCCACATGTTGAGGTATTTTATAGTCCAAAAAAATAGGCTATATAAAGGAGGAGTAAAAATAAGAAAATTAATAATGAAACTAAGGCTTCAAAATAGTCACTAATGTTAGAAATACTGAAAGGGAAGGGGTGAATTGGTATTACACACAATTAGTAATTTTACTTTTATTTTTCCATGTTAACTAAATCATCATATATTTCACAACACATTATGTAGTAAATATAAGCATGAGCAATAACCATGAGAAAAATTTAATCATAGGGCATATAAACCATAATAACGCAACACATCATCAACACATCAACACAGGTACATTGGATATTAGGTGGAAAATCTAGCTGGGAACACCATTGTTGATATTATCTATATATTTTTCTTATTGTATTGAGAAAACTTCTTATTACATCTTGCACTGGATCAGACTCTTACCAGCATGCAAGTTCCTACTTGTTGGAGCCTACCGCCACTTCTTATATCTCCACCGATCACTGGAAGGAAGTTACCACTCCCAGATCAACTTTAGCATCCACTACCAGAATGAAGCTACCACTCCATTATTGAAGGCTCCAACCCTAAGTCCCCCTATGTACCTCATTTGAAAATAAGTCACACTGGATCCAACTCACTCAAACACATATCCTATAGGCCATGTTTCATCCAATTTTCAAGCTTTCACCAAATACATCATTATGCTCAATATAAATAACAATATACTAAAATCACTTTGTAATAAATCTATTATCAACAAACAAATTTGATCACTCAACCATCAAACCCTAGCTCCTCAATATTGTCAAATTTCAAGCCATACTCTCTGCTCAAAAATAAATCTCATCAACATACCCATCAAAACATTCCTTGATAATAAAAAAATACCAACAATGCCAAAACCATCTATGTAGAAAATAAAATCTATGAATGTATAATAATATCCCTCATAAGCTAGAAATTGACTTAACAAAACCATAACTCAATAATTCTCAACAAACATGTGACAATTATGTTACATCTTTATCAAACCTATCTTTGTGTAATATTGTTGACTGTCAAAAAAAACATTCTTAGCTCAATATTTTGACAAAAAACTCAACATACACATGAAATTCATTCATCATACATCAATATATCATCATTAATTTAACCAAGGAAGTTTAGAACAAATATATCAACAAATATAAAAATTTCTCCCAAACCCTAATGGCCCAATACATCACCTGGAATACTACACTTTTATTAATTAGTAAAGGCCTTCATTGCAATCTTCAATTCATATATTTGTAGAGTACAAATAGCAGCAAAATGAAGTAGCATCAGCATAGACATCTAAACATTTTCCAAGTAATAATAGTCTATGTGATCATCAAATTCATCAATATATAAAATTTATCTCATAAACTTCTATTTTTCATCCAAAGTAAAGAATTTATGAAAACCTTATGAAAATCACAACAAAATATTGTCACTGCAAACTTCTTACTTTACCAAGTTGTTAATATTTGCATAATGTATAAATCCCTACAACAAGTCAGTATACATATTTCTCTAATACAAATCAAATTCATAATGATATTATTTGAATCTAATCTCTTTAGGCATAACTTCAATTTTGCATAAATTACATTATAGACCCTCTGCATATAGACCTTTGCAATATGTAGTTGATCTCTTAATCTAGCAAAGCAAACATTAGAGAACAAGAAACAACATAGAGGAATATTTAATAAAACAATACTATATATAATCCTAAGCCTTCACCCCTTTAAAAATCCTATAACGATACAATATTTATCATATAGAGATATCTCAAATCAATTAATTATTAGTCTCCAAAAAACTGTGACTGCAGTGATTACTAGAAAATTGAACAAAACCTTTGTCCAAAGTCCATTCATCCGTCAAGCATAATTTTCAACCAACCATGAGAAAAGTTTCATCTATTGTTATTAGTCTTTACATATGTAGTCTTCCATGTGCACAATGAATTTAGATCAACCGTGCAACTCATTTCTTCATCATTTGCAACAAATATGTTAGAACCAAAATGCCTTGCATCGCTATCTCCATTTTCGTATTAGATCAGATCAACAAATATCTTTTTGAGATCTCATTTCCAAACTATATTGGAATCAATTTCTAACATACTAGAGACAAGCAAGAATATGAATAAAAAAAAATCGCTTTGGATTAGAACATGAAAAGATAAATAAAAAATAGATTCTAAGTAATTATCCTCTAATCATACTCCATATATTTTTCTGGCATCCTTCATATTAGATTTCCATACTTTTAGATCCCTTTCGCCCTAGTGCAATCACTTGTTAATAAAATAACTCATTAAGAATTCACAAGAGACTGATCAAACTCCTTTCTCTTTTATAGCTTATTTTCTTTGTGATTACCATGGGAAAAACCAGGGATTTTTTGATGGTAGTATTTGACAAGATCAAATTAATGTTGAACAACCTTATACACATGAATACAAAGGAAATTCCATGGTTCTACAGAAGTTTTCTCAATTTTCATTCATTAACAATAGTAACACACCCTCTCTATTAGAGAAGTGCATTATAAATCAGGAAATATACTCTATAGGGTGCGTTATAACTCTCATTCCTATATTAGGAACTTTCATTACCCAATTTTCTACCGATAATTTCATTTTCAAGCATTTGCAAACCTTGTCCACCCACCTAAAATTTTTCTATACCATTTTTAACCTTCTACAACTCCTATGAAATAATCAAGACCCTTGTAGCTCTTATGTAACCATCAAGAAACTATCACAATTCATCATCCATGCAATAATTAAGACATCATCATAACTCATCATAAAACCATGAACCTTTGCCTCCTCTGACAACTCTACTACTAATTACCAAACGATCGATGTTGACATAGCATGATAAGATCAAAATCCAGGTTGACATCAAGGCATACAATTTAGTAATAATGGGAATGATATACCCCTTCAGAATTCATGTCAACCTCTTGCAAAGAGCCAAGCCCTTCTCTCCCACTTTAAAATCAATGGAAAAGGAAAGTACCATACCGAGAGATGGACTCCCCCTAAAAGACTCATCATCATACTAACTACAAAACTAATACAGACTGATATTCTAATATAATTTGAGAGTTTTGGTGAAAGTATGTGAAACAAATAACTCGGTTGCACAACATTCCTCTTATGCTAACCATATTCCCCTGAGAATGTATTGGGGCTACAATGATGCTCTGTTTTTTACTCTACCAATACTTCTACTTCTACAATACAAATGCAAATCTTTGTGCAAAAAATACATGGCTTGTAATTAGTACATATGGCTATTATATGACTCTTCTATAAGCTTGTCTATCACAACCAATTACTCATTACAACATGGAATCAATTTACCTCATTCCATCAAATGAACATACTTTTACAATTCATGTTGGACCCAATCTGTCTCTCAAGGATGAAATAATATTGGCTTATACATATGCTCTTGAAGTATCATAAATGTATTGTCAAAGAGATATTTTTGTTGCATCTAAAGCTCTCAAAGGCCAGTAAAAAACTTAATCATGGCTATATCATAGATATAAAAAATCCAATGACATATCAAAATGCACATATAAGTACTCCTCATCAATGAAAGTGCCAACTAATAACATCCAATGCATAAAATAAACAAATAAAATTGATGTATATAACAACAACAACAATATAGGATTTTGCAGTAAGTCACCATCAACATCTCATGAACTCATCATAGTGTTGGAATTATGGTTGGTGTGTTTGCTTTTATGTCAAATTAGATCTTGGTCTTGTCCCATTATGTCATCATGAGCTTTTCACGCTATGACACTCGTCGTATTATGTCATCATGATCTTCTCACAATATGACATTGTAGGTAAGTGTGCAAAATTGATGTGCCTATCTAGGTCGTTGTTGGATGACGTCTCTTAAGGACTGTAGAGGATTTGCAGCAGCCTTGATGATTGCATAGGAGTTCTAGAAGGTTACACAGAGTTTGGAACAATTGCAAGAGCATGGATAAGGTTTGTATATTCTTTAAACTATAGAAATTTTAGGTAACACGAGTGACTGATTGAGGAAGGTTTACTAGTGTTTTACAGAGGATGTTGAGGTGTAATAAATATTTTTCATGGCATGAGTAGGTACTACGGCTGTTCAAGAATATTCCAAAATTTGGAGGTAGTGACTAAGCGTTGACTAAATTTAGGACTTAAAAGTAGGGTAACACAAGTCTCCAATGTAGGAGGAGCATTATAATATAGGTCTCAATAGGAAAAGGTATGTTATAATGCACTTCCTATAAGGAGAGGACATGTCACTACTTGTAAGTGAAGAAAAATAAAATGTCGAGGAAAAACCATGGAATTCCTCGAAGCATTCTTATGTAGAAGGTTGATTAACATCTATTTGTTCCCATAAAATATTACCATCAAACAATGACATGGATTTTTTCTATGGTATTGGAAAGACAAATTGGATATAAAAATGAAACGAAATAGATCAACTAAGTGTGAATTTTGATGATTTATATGCGATTTGTGATTTTCTCGGATCTAAGTACTAAATGAGATATCTAAACTATATATAATACAATTGTAGAGATATGTGACATATAAATCATGTACATGAGCAGAGTGGTTGTATGGGACAAATTTTTTGTTTACTGTAGGAACTATGACTATTGACCCATGATTTGTAGGATTAATGAATATAATGAGGGGTTTTGCAAAATTCATTGATCTTGATAACATGTCTCATTATTGTTGTACTAGAGAGGTATTTACAATGAATTATTGTAGGGGTCCATTACATATGTAGAGATCAGAGATTAGGTAAGGGAAAAGACTTATTTTATAGAGTATAGAATATGTAAAACTCAGTAACATAGGCTTATTTAACATGGTTTGTAGTTTCTACTTGACTTCTCTCGAGAGATTGATCTTGATCGTTATGCCTAGTATTTACCAAAGTTTTGTGCATTTTTGTGTGACTATGATGAAGGTTTTGCGAGATATTTGTAAACTCTTAACCTTGTATGTTTTATTTATAGAAATATTCTTCATTGATTAACTTTAAATGTTTGATATTTCCTTGTTTAATTGATTACAATGCATGTCGCTAAGATGTCTTTCTAATCAATATTTGGGCACAATGAATGAAAGAATATACTAGCAATGATTTGATGTTTTATGTAAAGATCCATGGTCAACGAATATTTGTAGAAAGGAATTTTTTGTTTAAGTAGATATCTAATAATATATGTAGGGGCTACTCATGGTATGTGCAGGAATGATTCAATCAATGGAGATTGGGTGATTTTCATGAGATATGTGTGGAAACAACTCATATGGCTACTAATTTTATGGATATGTGTTGTTATTTGTCATTGATAAATATGAGCCTATTGCAGAGTTCACATCCCAAATGGAACACTTCATGATGATGTTGTTATGTCAAATATTGATTGGTTAAATATTTTGTTATGCAATTGTTGCTTACTAAGGATGATGAAGTACTAAGTTCAAGAGTTTGGTGTTTATTTTTTTAAAGAATTATTATTCTTTGAGTTTTTAGTTTCTTGTATTATGCATAGATGGTCTTGACAATGACGTTGCATATTTTCACATGCCTTGTTGAAATGTATTCAGATTGAAATTAGTGTGTTGATGATAGAATTGAGTTATTCATTTGTTTATAAGTGATCTTGTTATTGTATTTGTTACAAAAGAGGTTTTTCGCATGGTTGCACGATTTTGATTGATGACTGTATGTTGATGAGATTTTTTTTAGAGAGGTTAATGATATTCAATTATTCATATTGAGGTTATCGTTGTTTGTGAATCCAATTTGAAAATTGGATGAGATGTAGCTTACAGGATTTTTCTTTCAGTTGGGTGGATCTACTGTGAAATAGTTTGGAACATCGTCCATAGAGGAACTACGGGTTGGATTGTTTAGTCAGGGATGAAAAAATTCCTTCCAGCTATGGATGGAGAAACAAGAGGAGTTTGTAGCCTCTAGAAGGGAGGTGTCTGCACAGTATTAAGAATTTTTTCCATTGGAAGATGTAAAAAAGAAATTAAATAATAAGAAGAAGGCAGAGACAAAAATGGTGGATTTTCCAACTTGGGTTTTCCACCTAAAAATTTGTTGTCCGTATGTTTTTTTGTGTTAATGATGTTTTCCATTCTTATGGTTTACATGATCTTATTTTTAATGCTACTCATGGTTTAATCGATATTTACATATATACTACACAATTTCATACTAATTAAATGATGGTCCGAATAAGTTTGAAAATGAAAGTATAAACTAAGTAAAATTTTATCGGGCATGAAATACTAATTCAACCCACTCTCAGTATTCTTAATAATTAGTATGAGAGGCAAGTTCTCTCTAGTAAATATTAACCATGTGAGAGTAGATTAGGGACCATGGGAGGGAAGAATAAGAATAAGACAACTTAAAGGAATAATTCAATCCATGAAAATTATGACATTGCAAGCAATGTATCACATGTAACAGAAATATATGCAATTATCGATTAGGGACAATATATATAAAAACATGTCATGTCATGTATATTTATACTTAATAATGAAAATTATCATGACTAGAAAGAAAGACTTAAATATAGAATATAATATCTCGGATCTAATGTTTGGCATTTAGTATGTGATGGTTATAGTAAAAATCCCCTATAAGATAAAGGATTGCAGAAGAATGGTCAAGAATTAAATGAAACCTCTTTTAGTTTACCTTATTTAGAACTTAAGAAAATTATGCACTATGAAACTATAAAGGAGGTGGGATAATCTATAGTACATCCATGGACGAGAGGTAAAAATAGTAGAGAAGAAGTTTTTTCATTAGCTAAACCAACACGTAATCTTTATTTTGAAATTTTTAATATATCAAAAGAATAATATTGTAGCCTATCAGAAGATAAGTGTGGTCATGAAAGCACCTTCAACATATCAGATTGAGTTAGTGATATAGAAGAAGAGATTTTAGAGGAAGTATGTAAGCTTAGAAGAAAAGTTTTTTCTACTTTGAAAAGGATTGACAGTCTTAAGGTCAAGTTGTAGGAGTGTGAAAATAGGGACCATGATGAACGAGTAAACAATACAAAAATAACTAAACAACTTAACAAAAAGAAACAATATTGTGAAGGCCTTGAACCTGAAATAAACTCCCTGAAATTTAATCTTGAAAAAAAAAATATGAGGAGATACTTTAAGTAATTGAAGAATAAGAAAATGAGCGTAAAGAAGAAATTATCAAGTTAATAACACGGTTAGAAGAAACGGGAAGAGAAAAAGAGGTTGAGGTAAGCTCATTAAAAGGTAAGTTAGCAAAAAGGTACAAAAATTTGATATTTCAAGATAGTACAAAGATATTATAAAACTATCTTAATATACAAAGGTATCCATCCATCAAATCTACCTTCGTTTCCATGAAACTGTGAAAGGAGAATTGAGCTTACAAACATGTGTAGGAAATTTTAGTGATAAAAAAGAAAATTATTAATATCCTAGTAAGAAACTAAGAAAGTGTAGTATAGCTAGGGTGAAAATATAGGGTACAAAGGTAGGTACCCAATGGAATAATATGATGTAATAATGAGAAATAAATAGGTCATAGTTAATAAATAAAGTTTTTAACCCACATTATGCATGGGAAAATCATTTGATTTCGATTCCAGATGAGGGAGATATCATTGATTTAAAATTAGTTTTGTTACAAAAAAATTCCGACAACAATTCATGGACGATGGCTCTCATGTTAATTTTTATAGTTTGAATGCATAATTTCAAAAAAAAATATTATATATCTAAGATCCTCTTGAAAAATGACCAAATTTTGAGAAAAAAATAAGTTGAATCATAGTCCGGATGAGGGAGGTATCACTGATTTAAAATCATCCTTTTTTTAAGAATTGTTTGTGATGGTGGGCAGTTGCAACGTAGGCATTAGTTTCAAGAGTGCCAAGGTCATGATTTTAACCGAGTTGGAAGATGAACAATGGTTGTTCCATTTCATAAAATATGTTATAATAATTATTATGAGCTATATTGACTGAGTTGTGGCCATTTTAAATTTGTCGCACAAAGTAGGTAAATTTTTACAAAACCCTCATTCTGTTTTAAGGGTTATAGCAAGATGAAGTTTATAGGAAACGATGATGGCCTTAATATTGAATAGTTTATTTAATATCACAAGTATAATCGCCATATTTTTGGACAATTCACATAGTGCCACATATGGCAGATGAGGCTGATAAATGGTGGTTCTCACTGGACAGTTCAGTGGGGAAACTTCCTAGTGAAGAACTCGAAAAAATCCTTTTGGACAAATGGTCTCTTAATCAAAAAGGGGAAAATAAGAAATATAAGGGATTATTTTCTATTGATATATCCATATTATAGGTCCATGGATGTATTTAGAAATAGAATATCATTGTCTCTATTCTCTCTAGTTCCACAAAAAATATAATTAATCTCAAATTGGCTAGACGCTTACAAGTTCCAGTGCAACGTATTGAAAGAACACAGTTTTATGGGGCACATATTCAAATATTTAAGGACTTGAAGTCACCCATGGATAAATATGTATTACATGTTGAATTTTATGCTTTAAACATGGATGAGGAAGATATTGTTTTGGGTTATCCATTGATGGCTTCAGTTGGTAGCATCCATATTAATGTACAAAATAAATTCCTGAAGCTTTGGTATAAAAAAGAAAAAAAATACATTGAGGATATTTGCATTAGAAACCAGTCATAGAATGTGGAGGTAGAAGCACCAAACCACAATGATGCATCATATGATGAGCTTTTTATGGTAGAAAATCAAACACATACATCAAATCAGGTACCCAAAAATGCACCATACACCACTCAGGCACAAATAATGGAGCAATTAACGAAAGATATTCCATCAGTTAAAACTTCTACATAGCACCACTCACATCACCCAATAAAACTACAACTAGCAAGGTGGAAGTGAACTAGAAACAAGGAAAGCAACCCATGTACGACACATAGAGAGGTGCGATGATCCACCCACAACACATCAACATAGAGGAACTGCCAGAGCCATCTTCCATCTCAAGCGACCAAGACATTGACTATATTGAGTTTCCACCTTTCTCTACGATGGCTAGATGCATGTGCATGGTACGAGTGGACTACTTTTTTGAGTATATCTTATTAATTTTTTTCTTCTCATGTTTCAAGGACGAAACATGGTTAAGGGGGGTGTCATGTAGTATACCTAGGGGGATAATATAGGGTACATAGGGAGGTACTCAAGGGAATAATATGATGTAATAAAGTAATAATGATAATAAATGAGCCATACACTACAAGAAAAAAGGAGATTGGTGAGGGTCATGCTTGTGAAGTACCTCTAAGGTCTGTCACCAATGTCACATATGGTGACGGTCCTTAAAAAATCATCATTGTAAGTGTATATAGTGATGGTCCTTTAAGGTCTGTCACCAAAGCCATTTTCAATGACACTTTTGGTGAGGGTCATTAAAGGCCCATCATTAATTATCTCTTTGGTAACACTTATAGTGACAAACTTTTAATGACACTCATCGATGCTCTTTTTGTTACTTTTGGTGACAGTAAAAAAATTTCCATCATCATAGATCATTTCAATGAGTTTTTTATGACATTATGTGCTTGTTAATATATTTTTGCCAACATATAATGTTTTAATATCATTATTGTGGAGTCTTTTTTATAATATGTCCAAGGCCATAATGGTTAGAGTTAGTCAATTTTTTAAGAAGTAATTACTGTATATCATTTCCCTCAAGTAATGATTACTCAAATAGAGTTTTCCTATGAGTCAACACATGATTCATATCTATTAATTTTATTATCTATAAAATTCCCACTAGTTTGTGTAGGAAATATATTATTTAATACATAGCCAATCTCTGTCAATTTTATTAATGAGAAAGACCTAAAACTCTTCAACAATCCAGACACACCTTAACTTAATGCTTTGGAACACAATAACATTTCTTAGCACTTTGCATGTCTTGGAACATATTTGTACCTAGAACAACTTGTCATGAAAATGGCGCCCAAGCACATGGTGGCATGCGTATCATCTGTTGGCATGCATGTAGTCCCTACCATTCCCTGGAACACCTTGGTTGAATGCATTGACATACATTAGCACTTGGCACACAATGCAACTTGGCATGTATTGGGACCTATTATTAGTGTGGCTAGAATGCCCCTTTTGAAAAGTCCCGACTTATTAACCCTCTTATTGGTTCTTCCTTTTGTTTCCTTGAAACTTCTTGACACTTATTGACATACCCTAGAACCCTGCACATCCTTAGCACCTGGCATGTATTGGCATATCTTGGCACTATTTGGCACATATTATTAGCACACCTTGGAACTCCTAAGCACAATTTGAGACTTTTGGGCATGCCTTGATATTCCCTACCATGCCTTACCAATCCTTAGCATACCTTGTCACTCCCTCCTTAGCATGACAACTAGCACTCATTAACACTAGTCCCTGGCACATGTTCCTCATATTCATAAAATTCCATGAATTTTGACCTAGTTCTCCCTTATTTTTTTGTCATATTACTCCTTAACACTCCTCAACATGCATTAGCACTCTCTAGCACACCTTAGCACTCTTCAACATGCCCTTCCACTTCATAGCATGCATAACACTCTGTGAGAAATATTGGCACTTGGAACGTGTTGGCGTTTAGAAATTCTTAGCATGTATGGAATACGTTGACATGCCTTGGTATGATTTGGCATGGTTTAATATTAAATTTATTTGATATCAACTATTGGAAAGTAGATGAGAAGCAACAAAGGAATACTTGGCACTTAGAATGCACTAAGACTTTTCACTTGGCACCTATTGGCACCTAGTGTTGGTGTGCCTAGCATGCCCCTCTTGGAAAAGGTAAATTGATGGCTTATTAACCCTCTTATGTGTTCATTTCCTTGTATTTTAACTTTTTTTCCCTTTTGTTTACTTGACACTACCTGGCACACATTGATCCACCCTTGTACATATTGGAATTTCTTATCACTTGGCACATCTTAGCATGTTTGACATGCCTTTGGACTATCTGACACATCTTAGCATTCCCTAGCACGCCTTGGCACTCATGTCCTCACATCTAGCCTTTACATTTTTTCATGACTTGGGAACCCAATCAATTCCTTGGCTACTGCAGTTCATGTGACAATATTGGCTTGCTTCAACTAAAACAACTTCACCAATTACACCTAATACAAGTAGATTGTGACTTATTCACCTAAGAACTGCCTATAACTCATCTTCTGCCACTCATGTCCAAGCTCAGCTCACTAGTACAAAATGGGTAATTTGTTACTAAAAAAATACTAAAATTTGCATATAAACGACTATTTTTTGGTCGGTGACCAATAGTAGCTTATTTACAGTATCTTATAATGTGACCAAATTTTAGCTGTTTTTAGCTTAGTCATTAATTGGTTATCTCAATTTTTTTATCTAGTTGTATATTTGGTATTTGATTTGGTCATTTATTTAGTCACTATTTGGTCACTAATTTAGTCATTCATTTGGTCTTTCATTTTGTGACTGATTTAGTCATTCATTTGGTCACTGATTTAATCATTCATTTAGTGATTTATTTTTTCTTTGATTTTTTCATTAAATGTCACAATTAATGACCAAATATACAATAAAATATATTACTATATGATCACCCAAGAAAACCAATTAATGACCAAAGAACTATGATGAATATGTTGGTCGTGTTATAAGATACTATAAATTAGCTACTAATAGTCATATATATGAAAATTTTAGTCATTGTTTGAAACCAATTAATGACCGAAGAAATGTGACTAAATTTTAGTCATGTTATAAGATACTGTAAATTAGCTATTAATAGTCGTATATATGCAAAATTTAGTCATTATTTGTAGTCACAAATTTATCATTTGCAGTAGCCATTTATTCATTATATAAATGACTAATTTAGTATTTTATATTCATTTCATTAATAATCATTATAAATGACTAATTTAGTCGCATATTCGTTTTATTTGTGTTCATTATTAATCAACATAAATTAATTTGTATGATTTAAAAAATGTCATACAATGTGCATGTTCATCTAATATGAAAACACAAAGTCGCATATTTTAATTAAAATACTAAACAACATCAAGTGCAACTATAAATAATTTCAACCACATAAATTATATTATATGAAATGTTAAAATATTACAATATGAGTTTCCAACTTTATATTAGTTGGACTACAATTTACACCTGAAATGATGTTTCATCACTTCAAAACATTATCATTGTGTTTTCAAGGCATTACAGGTCTATTCACCAACTCTAAAGACTTGATCATCAGTCTTTATATGTGTGTCTTATGCGAGATATTGGTTCTAAGGGTATCACCAGACAAGTTCTCCTCTCTCTTTTTGCATTTGTCGCTCCAATGTTATTGCTCTTCTCTTTTTCCAATTCATGCTTCTTACCATCAATACTAATTTCATTTTATGAAAACAAAAGAAAATACAATGCACTGTAAGAAATGAAATACAATGAACACTAGAATATAACATAAATTAGACTATAAATATTTTATACAACATATACCTTAACATCAACAATGTCAAAGCAATTTTCCTTCAGCATCAATTTCTGCAAAATAAATGTCACGTTAGTCTTTCCCATTTCTCAACATGCTACATATGATAAATTGAAAATCACATAAAACCAAGAGAAAACCCTTTTCTAACCAAAATAAACAAAAAAAAAGTGCCTGTAATAAAAATTCATTATAATATTAGCAAATGAAAAGAGAGCTAGTGGACCATTTTTGTTGTTTGACTTTGCCTATTTTTGTTATAAAGTGCTCGAACTTCAGGAACCAAAAAATGTGATCACGAGCTAAAACTAACCAACCATTCACTTTTCAACATGAGAGATCACAAATAAATGACAAAATTGATGAGGCATTAAAATTGTGAGCAGACTACCTTGAAATTTTCTTCTTGAGAAATACCTCAAAATCCCCTCATTTATAATAAGATTCCTGGCTATGTACCTCCATCCTTGATTTCCCTATCTATATCTTAAATAAATAATATCCCTTCAACAGCCAATTTTGCAAGAATCCTACCAAGTAACTCAAGAGCCTTGTGCACATCAATAGTAGCATCCTCCAATGAAAATAGTACAATCTCGAACCTAGAAACATCAAAATTATATATAGTTATAATGTTGAAGAGTGTAACTAGGTAGTTCTTCCTTATAATGACTATGTAATTATGTACTTATGTAAAGATGAAGTCAATAATAATAAAATTAATTTTTGGTTTACATGCTTCATGGGTTTCATGAGCAAGATTCTTAGTATAGGTCTATAGACTTCTTCTTGATGTCTATTAGGTACATAAGTGTAATTAAGATTCATGTAAAAGGCATGAAGAATACCCTCCAGGACATTGCATAAGACTGGCTTACAAACATTGAAGATATGCCTATGAAGTCGGCCTACAAACAAATGTTAAAGTCGGACTACTTAATGGCTATAAGGTTGGCTTAATTACTTGACTAGAACTACTATATATACCCTCATATGTTGCGGTTAAGAGAACATATCTATGGATGATACTGAGGTTATAAAACATGCAAAAGAAGAAATTTTTGCGGATTCTACTGAGGAAATACAGCGTAAAGAAGGGAGAAAATATTAAGTTAACGTCTGGGGTAGAGCACATTAAAAGAAATAACAGATTTGCAGATCTGTCTTTGAGGTACTGCGGATATTTAAGTAACAATTACAGTCAAGTCTGAAGTTAACAAAAGGTGTAAGAAAGAAAAGGAATTATGTATTAGTTTGAACGTATAACAAATCAGATCTAAGGACAAGATTGTCTACGTATAAGTCTGAAGGTGACAACGTTTGAAAGATAGAAAATACAAGAACAGTTTTGATTGTAGACTTATCTAAAGGAAGAACTGAACGATACACCTTCCAAGGCAACTGAAAGACGTATTCTACAAAAGCAGCTAAGGGTTAGTAATTGCTGAAGTAACTGGAATATTCAGATATTGACTAAAGGATATGATTAATTTATCTCTGAGGAAAGAATTGTAAAAGTCCGAAACCTCAAGTAAGGAAGGTAAATTAGAGATTTACCTTCCTAACTTATTGCAAAATACTCAGTTACAAGAAAGATCAATTTTATCTCTACATTTGTATAAGCACTTTGATAATTGACTTGATGAAGGATTAAATCAGCAAGCTAACAAGTAGTTTTCAAGAAGAGAATTTGTATTAATATATAGCCCTTAAATTCTCATCATGGTGTCAAAGCTATGGTTATGATCAAAGGCAGTTTGAAAGGACTCAAAACATTCTAAAAGGACCTATGTCAAAAGGGATAAAATCATAGTAAGACAGTCCAATAATTAAACTAGGTGCAAGTTCACAAGAAAGGTCAATCTCAATGACATCACAGTGTTAAAATTACCTCTGTCTCAATTCAGTACTACTCTTATAATATTATTTCGATACCATAGCAATGAGGAGAATGAGTTATAAATGTTTATTTACAGTTAAGGCTCGGTGTGACAAAAATATATCAGTATAATCCGTATTACAGTGAAGATATTCAGTGTTATAATCACAGGTCAACTACAGTCTTGGTATAATCAATCACATGATAAGTATGACACTATAATTTGGAACTACCAAAGTAAGAAATCTATCACTATTTCATGCTACCACAGTGAGAAAGGTCTCACCGGTTCGGTGCCATCACAACTTGATGAGAAGTATGCCATTTTAGTTTGATGGTATCATGACATGGGGTCTCACACAAATGGTCAACAGAAGTTAGAGACATGTACAGTGAAGTATTTACAATCGAAGCACAAAATAAGGTCAAAATAGTAATATGTATACACAGTGAAATAGTACATTCGAGGATCTCGGAATAGCTGCTTACATTGAGTTTGAAAGAATCTAAATTCTTTCCTATGAATTTGACAGTGCAAGAACCAACTAAAAGAAAGAACTAGTTTGAAGGTATAAAAAATCAGATCTAAGGACAAGATTGTCTACATATAAGTCTGAAGGTGACAGCATTTGAAAGATAGTAAATACAAGAACATTTTTTATTGCAAACCTATCTAAAGGAAGAACTGAATGATACAACTTCCAAGGTAACTGAAGGACATATTCTACAGAAGCAGCTAAAGGTTAGTAATTACTGAGGTAACTGAAATATTGAGATATTGACTAAAGGATATGATTAAGTTATCTCTGAAGAAAGAATTGTAAAAGTCGGAAACCTCAAGTAAAGAAGGTAAATAAAAGATTTACCTTCCTAACTATATTGCAAAATACTCATTTACAAGAAAGATCAATTTTGTCTCTACATTTGTATAAGCACTTTGATAATTGACTTGATGAAGGATTAACTCAGCAAGCTCACAGGTAGTTATCAGGAAGAGAATTTGCATTATTCTATAGCCCTTAAATTCTCAACATATAATTCATAATCGCACATGACCATAGACTGTAGTAGTCTTGAAATAAACTCGAACTTGAATAAGAACAAACACAAAATTTCAATTTTGCGGTTTATATGATAGCCATTTTATAATAGCTCACTCAGCATCAATGTTCAGGCAGTATTTGGTGTCTTTTTATGTGGAAAATTTTCCAATGGGGCGAGATGTTTTGACCTTTTCTGTTTGGATCTAAGCTTAATATGAATATGTATTGGATTTTTGTTTTAAATGAAAACATAGGTTCTTATTTTTCCTTTTTTTTTTCTCCCTTTACATATATATGTTGTGACTTTGCGTAATTTTAAACAAAATAAATAGTCATGTTAATATGTTTTAACATATTGCAATTTTAAAATTTATAGCTAGAGCTTTGGAGGAAGCATGAGAATTCTACCTTCTTTAGCCAACATTCTTGATGCTTGTGCTGATATATATCTAGAGAATAGCAACTAGGTTAAAATGGACAGTAAACCCAAATGTTACACTTCTTTTCACCTTTTGATTGGTCTAAGAAAGCTTGACAACAATCTGCAGCACTTTCTTTATGGTGCATCAGACCCCATTTAACTGTCACTCCGTCATAGTCTATATGTGGTTCTACATGGCATTCAGAAGGAAGTGGCCTCCCAGGTATGATTCCATCTTCTGCAGAAATAATATCAAAGTATGCATCAAGCTTTAATTGCACCATTTTAAGCTAGGATTCTCCAAAACCTTGGTGCCCTTGGTCAAATTGAACAAAGAAACAATATAACTCATTCAAAAATAACACACCTGGTAAAATGTGGAAATGAAAATAGATGTTAAAACAAAATGCTTTGAATTTTAACATCTCTTCACTGCAAAATGCTAAATTCCATTCTCCTGCATGTAAGTAATCAAATTGTTAAATTTAGCAACATAACAATAACCTTAAATATGCTGAAAAAAGGAACCTAGAGAAATTGTCAGGAAACCATAATCCTCAAGTCATAAACTTAAAAATAGATAAGACTGCTATATGAATACTTTGTAAAACATGCTCTCAAGACATAATGCAGTGAAGAGGACAAAATAATTTGGTGATGCTAACCTAGTAGTGAAAATCCCAAGAAATCAAAAGCACAAACACCAAACTAAGATTGCCCATATATTCATTACTGATCTCAGTTCCATCCTCCAACATCTTTCCACTATCCTCGCTTGAATCTTCGGGAGGTAATGAGAATCTAGCTTCCTCCAACACAGGGCCCCAGTGAGTCTCCAATACTTTTTCCACCATCTCTGTTCATGGGAACCCCAATACGTAATGTATAAACACACGCCCAAATTTGGTAGCTGTGGACCAAAAGGAGCAGGGAGGAAAAGAACCTGATGTCACAAAAAAATACTATTCAATCACAACTAACAAACAAGCCATTAGTTGAAGTCACACATAAGCTGAATAGAAAAAATGCATACCAGTATCTTTGGCTTCTGTGGAGGAATTCACATTGGCTTTCATTGCTTCACGTTTCTTAGCTTCTTAATTCTTTTTCATCCGCCATTCTTCAAGGGATATCACTTCAAAATATGTAAGCATTAACAACATATTGATGTAGCTGCCAAATTCTAAAACAGTCGATATTCAGTAGTCAATATTTTTCATTGTTACTGAACTAGGTAACACTTTAATTTTACATTATTACTCAACTAGTGGGTTAACAATTTCTAACTTTTGAGGAATCCAGAGCTAAAAAGTCACTGAGATTTATATATTGAGAAAATGTATGAGCTCCCACATTTCAATTGTTACAAGCTATGTGAATGTTGAAATATATGCTAGAGCACTCATAGCATATAGTAGAGGGCATTCATGATGTTATATTCCCAAGGGTGAATGATATCGATCCTTTAATTTGATTATGTGAGGTCTCTAAGCACTTCAATGATTTATAATTCCCTAGTACCTCTGCAAGAATTTCCCCTGATATTTGATTGCCCTGGAATTCAAGGCAAAGCTCTGAAATTTCTGTTATGAAGCAAAAAGGGAGCTATAAATATCCCCTAAAAATTGGTTTTCATTTAATAATAATCTATAATATTTTTGTTCTTTCATTATCCCTTCATCTATTAGTGGTGGAGAAAGAAAACTAGTGAAGTTGTTACTGTTTGAAATCATGAAGCACCGTCAGACCCTTAGACAGAATGGAGGTGACTGGATTGCTTCCCCAAAGACCATACATAAAGAGATTAGATAGAATGGAAGTATTTGGATTTCTTACCCAAGACCACACATAAAGAGAGATGAATAAAGAGCGGCAAAGGTGACCTGAGCTTGCGAACTATCGAAAAAATCATTTATTCAAAGCAGTGGTGGTTTGGTGAAGCTATTATTCAAGAAAGTTGAAATGTTGCTAGATAATTTGTTTCCACTAACATTAAATAAAAGCATAAAATAAACTGGAAATTCAGGAATTATCCCTCTAAGTTGATTTCCTCTCAAGCCATAAATACGAGTTCCTGCATCTACATAAAACTATAAGAATTCGACTAGTCAAAAGATTTTGACACAAATTAAACATTCAATCCAACCCTTAGGGAAGGTTCCATTTTGAGTTTTCTATAGAGCCCAAATAATATTAACACGAGGAAGTGTGATAACATCGGCAGGAATATCTCCTTGAAAATAGTTGAGCTCCAATTTTTCAATGTTTGATAAACCACTAGTAGGCTCAAAATCAATATAATTTTTTTCCAAGGGTGTAGTCCAATAGATTTGTGAACACAAGTACATAATGCTCATGGAAATTTCCCAGCTCCTTGTGAATCTCATGAGTGAGGGAGTTCCTTAAAACATCTAGAATTTCAAGCATGGATTGTTTGCCAATATCTATTGGGATAACTCCATCTAAAATATTTGGAAACAGGGAAATGAAACTAAGTATAAAACAATTCCCCAACTATGAAGCTCCAATTTTTCACTATTTGATAAAGGTGACAATGTTTGAAAGATAGCAAATACAAGAACAACTTTTATTGCAGACTTATCTAAAGGAAGAACTGAAGGATACAACTTCCAAGGTAACTGAAGGACGTATTATATAGAAGCAGCTAAAGGTTAGTAATTTTTGAAGTAATTGGAAGATTGAGATATTGACTAAAGGGCTCAAATCATAGTAAGACAGTCCAATAATTAAGCTAGGTGCAAGTTCACAAGAAAGGTCAATCTTTGTCACTATGAAAAGAAGGATCTCGGTAACATCTCAATCTCAATGACATCACAGTGTTGAAATTACCTCTGCCTCAATTTATTACTACTCTTATAATATTATTTCGATACCACAGTAGTGAGGAGAATGAGTTATAAAGGTTTTTTTACAGTTAAGGCTGGGTGTGACAAAAATATATCAGTATAATCTGTATTACAGTGAATATATTCAGTGTTATAATCATAGGTCAACTACAGTCTCGGTATAATCAAGCACATGATAAGTATGACACTACAATTTGGAAATACCACAGTAAAAAATCTATCACTTTTTCGTGCTACCACAGTGAGAAAGGTCTCACTGGTTCGGTGCCACCACATCTTGATGAGAAGTATGCCATTTCAGTTTGATGGTATCACATAGGGTCTCACAGAAATGGTCAACAGAATTTAGAGACATGTACAGTGAAGTATTTACAATTGAAGCACAAAATCAGTTCAAAAAATTAATATGTATACACAGTAAAATAGTATGTTCGAGGATCTCGGAATATATGCTTACATTGTGTTTGAAAGAATATGAATTATTTCCTATGAAGTTGACAGTGCAAGAACCAACTAAAAGAAAGAACTAGTTTGAAGGTATAACAAATCAGAGCTAAGGACAATATTGTCTATGTATAAGTATGAAGGTGACAGCGTTTGAAAGATAGCAAATACAAGAAGATTTTTTATTGTAGACCTATATAAATGAATAACTGAATGATACAACTTCCAAGGTAACTGAAGGACGTATTTTACAGAAGCAGCTAAAGGTTAGTAATTGCTGAAGTAACTCGAAGATTGAGATATTGAATAAACAGTAGAACATTTGCAAGATTGAGATATTGAATAAACATTCATGTTAATATGTTTTAACATATTTCAAATTTAAAAGTAAACATACAATTTTAAAATTTTAAAATTTATAGCTAGAGTTTTGAAGGAAGCATGAGAATTCTACCTTCTTTAGCCAACATTCTTGATGCTTGTGTTGATATATATCTAGAGAATGGAATCTAGGTTCAAATGGATAGTAAACCCAAATGTTACACTTATTTTCACCTTTTTCTTGGTCTAAGCAAGCCTAACAACAATCTGCAACACTTTCTTTATGGTGCATTAGACCCCATTTAACTGCCACTATGTCATAGTCTGTATGTGGTTCTACATGGCATTCAGAAGGAAGTGGCCTACCAGGTATGATTCCATCTTCTGTAGAAATAATATAAAACTATGCATCAGGCTTTAATTGCACCATTTTAAGGTAGGATTCTCCAAACCCTTGCTGCCCTTGGACAAATTGAACAAAGAATCAATATAACTGATTCAAAAATAACACACCTTGGAAAAGGTGGAAAAGAAAATAGATGTTAAAACAAAATACTTTGAATTTTAACAGTTCTTCACTGCAAAATGCTAAATTCCATTCTCCCGCATGTAAGTAATCAAATTGTTAAATTTGGCAAGATAACAATAACCTTAAATATACTGAAAAAAGGTACCTAGAGAAATTATCAAGAAACCATAATCCTCAAGTCATAAACTTAAAAATAGATAAGACTACTATATGAATACTTTGTAAAACATGCTCTCAAGACATAATACAGTGAAGAGGAAAAAATAATTTGGTGATGCTAACCTAGTAGTCAAAATCCCAAGAAATCAAAAGCAAAAACACCAAACTAAGATTGCCCATATATTCATTACTGGTCTCAGTTCCATCCTCCATCATCTTTCCACTATCCTCGCTTGAATCTTTGGGAGGCAATGAGAATCCAACTTCCTCCAACACAGGGCGCCAGTGAGTCTCCAATACTTTTTCCACCATATCTGTTAATGGGAACCCCAATACATTATGTATAAACACACGCCAAAATTTGGGAGCTATGGACCAAAAGGAGTAGGGAGGAAAAGAACCTGATGTCACAAAAAAATACTAGCCATCACAACTAACGGACAAGCCATCAATTGAAGTCACACATAATCTGAATAGAAAAAATGCATACCAGTATCTTTGGCTTCTGTGGAGGAATTCACATTGGCTTTCATTGTTTCGCGTTTCTTAGCTTCTTCAAGCTTTTTCATCTGCCATTCTTCAAGGGCTATCACTTAAAAAAAATGTAAGCATTAACAACATATTGATGTAACTTCCAAATTCTAAAACATTCAATATTTAACAGTCAATAGTTTGCATTGTTACTGAACTGGGTAACACTTTAATTTTACATTATTACTCAACTAGTGGGTTAACAATTTATAAATTTTGAGGAATCTGGAGCTAAAAAGTCGCTGAGATTTATATAATGAGAAAATTTATGAGCTCCTACATGTCAATTGTTAGAAGCTATGTGAATGGTGGAATATATGCTAGAGCACTCATAGCATATGGCATAGGGCATTCATGATGTTATATTCCCAAGGGTGAATGATATTGATCCTTTAATTTGATTATGTGAGGTCTCTAAGCTCTTGAATGATTTATAATTCCCTAGTACCTCTGTAGGAATTTTTCCTAATATTTGATTGCCCTATAATTCAAGACAAAGCTCTAAAATCTCTATTATGAAGCAAAAAGGGAGCTATAAATATTCCCTAAAAATTGGTTTCCATTTAATACAACCATCTGGCTAATCCCATGGCCAAAATGTAGTAGACTCATATCAACATTCTACAAGGTCCTATTTGAGGCAAGTTCCACATTCTAAAAGGACCTATGTAAAAAAGGACTCAAATCATAGTAAGACAGTCCAATAATTAAGCTAGGTGCAAGTTCACAAGAAAGGTCAATCTCTGTCACTATGAAAAGGAGGATCTCGGTAACATCTCAATCTCAATGACATCACAGTGTTGAAATTGCCTCTGCCTCAATTCAGTACTACTCTTATAAGATTATTTCGATACCAAAGTAGTGAGGAGAATGAGTTATAAAGGTGTATTTACAGTTAAGACTCGGTGTGACAAAAAGATATCAGTATAATCCGTATTACAATGAAGATATTCAGTGTTATAATCATAGGTCAACTACAGTCTCTATATAATCAATCACATGATAAGTATGACACTACAATTTGGAAATACCACAGTAAAAAATCTATCACTGTTTCGTGCTACCATAGTGAGAAAGGTCTCACTAGTTCGGTGCCATCACATCTTGATGAGAAGTATGCCATTTCAATTTGATGGTATCACATAGGGTCTCACAAAAATGGTGAGATATGTGCAGTGAAGTATTTACATTCGAAGCACAAAATAAGGTCAAAACAATAATATGTATACACGGTAAAATAGTACATTTGAGGATCTCAGAATAGCTGCTTACATTGTGTTTGAAAGAATATGAATTCTTTCCTATGAAGTTGACAGTGCAAGAACCAACTAAAAGAAAGAACCAGTTTGAAGGTATAACAAATCAGATCTAAGGAAAAGGTTGTCTACGTATAAGGCTAAAGGTGACAGTGTTTGAAAGATATCAAATACAAGAACAGTTTTGATTGTAGATCTAACTAAAGGAAGAACTGAATGATACAACTTCCAAGGTAACTAAAGGACATATTCTACAGAAGCAGCTAAAGGTTATTAATTTTTGAAGTAACTGGAAGATTGAGACATTGACTAAACAATCGAACATTTTCAAGATTGAGATATTGAATAAATATTCATGTTAATATGTTTTAACATATTGCAATTTTAAAAACAAATATACAATTTTAAAATTTATAGCTAGATTTTTGGAGGAAGCATGAGAATTCTACCTGCTTTAGCCAGCATTCTTGATGGTTGTGTTGATATATATCTGGAGAATAGCATCCAAGTTCATGTGGATAGTAAACCCAAATTTTACACTTCTTTTCACCTTTGGCTTGGTCTAAGCAAGCCTGACAACAATATACAACACTTTCTTTATGGTGCATCAGACCCCATTTAACTGCCACTCTGTCATAGTCTGTATGTGGTTCTACATGGCATTCAGAAGGAAGTGGCCTGCCAGGTATGATTCCATCTTCTATAGAAATAATATCAAACTATGCATCAGGCTTTAATTGCACCATTTTAGGGTAGGATTCTCCAAACCCTTGCTTCCCTTGGACAAATTGAACAAAGAAACAATATAACTCATTCAAAAATAACACACCTGGGAAAAGGTGGAAAAGAAAATAGATGTTAAAACAAAATACTTTGAATTTTAACAGTTCTTCACTGCAAAATGATAAATTCCATTCTCCCGCATGTAAGTAATCAAATTGTTAAATTTAGTAACATAACAATAACCTTAAATATGATGAAAAAAGGAACCTAGAGAATTTGTCAAGAAACCATAATCCTCAAGTCATAAACGTAAAAATAGATAAGACTGTTATATGAATACTTTGTAAAACACACTCTCAAGACATAATACAGTGAAGAGGACAAAATAATTTGCTGATGCTAACCTAGTAGTCAAAATCCCAAGAAATCAGAAGCAACAACACCAAACTAAGATTGCCCATATATTCATTACTGATCTCAGTTCCATCCTCCATCATCTTTCCACTATCCTCACTTGAATCTTTGGGAGGCAATGAGAATCTAGCTTCCTCCAACACAGGGCCCCAGTGAGTCTCCAATACTTTCTCCACCATCTCTGTTCATGGGAACCCCAATACATAATGTATAAACACATGCCCAAGTTTGGGAGCTGTGGACCAAAAGGAGCAGGGAGGAAGAGAACCTGATGTCACAAAAAAATACTATGCCATCACAAATAACGAACAAGCCATCAGTTGAAGTCACACATAAGCTGAATAGAAAAAATGCATACCAATATCTTTGGCTTTTGTGGAGGAATTCACACTAGCTTTCATTGCTTCACGTTTCTTAGCTTCTTCAAGATTTTTCGTCTACCATTCTTCAAGGGCTATCACTTAAAAAAATGTAATCATTAATAATGTATTGATGTAACTGCCAAATTCTAAAATATTCAATATTTAACAATCAATAGTTTGCATTGTTACTGAATTGGGAAACACTCTAGTTTTACATTATTACTGAACTAGTGGGTTAACAATTTATAAATTTTGAGGAATCTGGAGCTAAAAAGTCGTTGAGATTTATATAATGAGAAAATGTATGAGCTCCCACATGTCAATTGTTAGAAGCTATGTGAATGGTGGAATATATGCTAGAGCACTCATAGCATATGGCATAGGGCGTTCATGATGTTATATTCCCAAGGGTGAATGATATTGATCCTTTAATTTGATTATGTGAGGTCTCTAAGCACTTCAATGATTTATAGTTCCCTAGTACCTTTGCAGGAATTTCCCCTGGTATTTGATTGCCCTGGAATTCAAGGCAAAGCTCTGAAATCTTTGTTATGAATTAAAAAGGGAGCTATAAATATTCCCTAAAAATTCGTTTTCATTTAATACAACCATCTGGCTAATCCCATGGAAAAAATGTAGTAGACTCATATCAACATTCTACAAGGACCTATTTGAGGCGAATTCCACATTCTAAAAGGACCTATGTCAAAAGGGCTCAAATCATAGTAAGACGGTCCAATAATTAAGCTAGGTGCAAGTTCACAAGAAAGGTCAATCTCTGTCACTGTGAAAAGAAGGATCTCGGTAACATCTCAATCTCAATGACATCATAGTGTTGAAATTAACTTTTCCTCAGTTTAGTACTACTCTTATAAGATTATTTCGATACCCAGTGAGGAGAATGAGTTATAAAGGTGTATTTACACTTAAGGCTCAATGTGACAAAAAGATATCAGTATAATCCGTATTACAGTGAAGATATTCAGTGTTATAATCACAGGTCAACTACAGTCTCGGTATAATCAAACACATGATAAGTATGACACTACAATTTGGAACTCCCATAGTAAAAAATATATCACTGTTTCGTGCTACCATAGTGATAAAGTTCTCACTGGTTCGGTGTCATCATAGCTTGATGAGAAGTATGCCATTTCAGTTTGATGGTATCGCATAGGGTCTCACAGAAATGGTCAACAGAAGTCAGAGATATGTACAGTGAAGTACTTACAATCAAAGCACAAAATAAGGTCAAAATAGTAATCCGATACACAGTGAAATAGTACATTTGAGGATCTCAGAATAGCTGCTTACATTGAGTTTGAAAGAATATGAATTCTTTCCTATGAAGTTGACAGTGCAAGAACCAACTAAAATAAATAACTAGTTTGAAGGTATAACAAATCAGATCTAACGACGTAACTAGGTAGGTCTTCATTATAATGACTATGTAATTATGTACTTATGTAAATATGAAGTCAATAATAATAAAATTAATTTTTGGTTTACTTGCTTCATGGGTTTGACCCAAGACTTGGGGGAATTGACCCATTTTGCATGTTTCCTGCTAGATTTAATATTTGCAATTTGTGACATATGCCAAGCTCCATAGGAATGCTTCCACTAAGGAAATTATACCCAAGGCTAAGTGCACATAAGGTAATTCCAATACTTTTGCCACCATCTCTATTCATGGGAACCACAATACATAATGTATAAACACACGCCCAAATTTGGGAGCTATGTACGAGAAGGAGTAGGGAGGAAAATAACCTAATGTCAAAAAAAAATAGTATTCCACCACAACTAACAGACAAGCCATCAGTTGAAGTCACACATAATCTGAATAGAAAAAATGCATACCCATATTTTTGGCTTGTGTGGAGGAATTCACACTGGCTGTCATTGCTTCACGTTTCTTAGCTTCTTCAATTTTTTTCGTCCGCCATTCTTCAAGGGCTATCACTTAACAAAATGTAAGCATTAAAAAAATATTGATGTAACTGCAAAATTCTATAATAGTCAATATTTAACAGTCAATAGTTTGCATTGTTACTGAACTAGGTAACACTTTAATTTTACATTATTACTCAACTAGTGGGTTAACAATTTATAACTTTTGAGGAATCCAGAGCTAAAAATTTCTTGAGTTTTACCTTGTTAGAAAACTTGAAGGCATGCCTGAAATGGGTTAGAGTATCAACCAGTCTTCTCTTCTCCACCGTAATACTCGGCAACTCTTTTCTACTTCGTCAGGCCAATATTTCAGGATCACACCTTTGGTGGGAATTCCATATGGGAAACTCCATAGGAACTTTAGATGCACACTCAAGGTATAACAAATCAAATCTAACTATATAACTAGGTATGTCTTCATTGTAATGACTATATAATTATGTACTTATGTAAAGATGAAGTCAATAATAATAAAATGAATTTTTGGTTTACTTGCTTCATGGGTTTGACACCAGCTTGGAGAGGAATTTATAATATTTTAAATGAGTGCTCATACACATCCTAATTCCTTTTCATTGAATAAAAATTATTTTTTTAAGATCATACATGAAAGACTACTAGCTTACATATGTACGCATGACATGCCTCTCCAATAATCATTTACCTCCATTGTGGAAGACAAATATATAAAAACCGATGTTCAAATTAAGTAAGCATCAATTAATATCATATTATCTTGGTGAAGAGAAGCTAAAGAATAGTGTAGGAGAGAAAATAAACGAGATGTATTTTTAGACCCCTGGATGGAATTTTTGGACCTATATTTTTTCTAACCTGTAGACCTGTAGTAAGCACATTAATCTCTAAATTTAGGGCAATGTAGCATCCACAATTTTGGCCTATTTCAGGCCTGAAATTCAGCCCTATGGCCATTGTAATTTTGGCCTATTTTAGGTGTAGGATACATATAGAATCATATCAACATTCTATAAGGACCTATGCGTAGGATACATATAGACTCCTATCAACATTCTAAAAGGACCTATTTGAGGCAAATTCAACATTCTAAAAGGACCTATGTCAAAAGGGCTCAAATCATAGTAAGACAGTCCAATAATTAAGCTAGGTGCAAGTTCACAAGAAATTTCAATCTCTGTCACTATGAAAAGAATCTGAATTCTTTCCTATGAAGTTGACAGTGCAAGAACCAACTAAAAGAAATAACTTGTTTGAAGGTAAAACAAATTAGATCTAACTATGTAACTAGGTAAGTCTTCATTATAATGTCTATGTAATTATGTAATTATGTAAAGATGAATTCAATAATAATAAAATGAATTTTTGGTTTACTTGTTTCATGGGTTTGACCCAAGACTTGGGGGAATTGACCCATTTTTCATGTTTCCTGCTAGATTTAATATTTGCAATTTGTGACATATGCCAAGCTCCATAGGAATGCTTCCACTAAGGAAATTATACCCAAGGCTAAGTGCACATAAGGTAATTCCAATACTTTTACCACCATCTCTGTTCATGGGAACCACAATGCATAATGTATAAACACACGCCCAAATTTGGGAGCTATGTACCAAAAGGAGTAGGGAGGAAAATAACCTAATGTCACAAAAAAATAGTATGCCACCACAACTAACAGACAAGCCATTAGTTGAATTCACACATAAGCTGAATAGAAAAAATGCATACCCATATTTTTGGCTTGTGTGGAGGAATTCACACTGGCTTTCATTGCTTCACATTTCTTAGCTTCTTCAATATTTTTCATTCGCCATTCTTCAAGGGCTATCACTTAAAAAAATGTAAGCATTAACAACATATTGATCTAACTGCCAAATTCTATAACAGTCAATATTTAACAGTCAATAGTTTGCATTGTTACTGAACTAGGTAACACTTTAATTTTACATTATTACTCAACTAGTGGGTTAACAATTTATAACTTTTTAGGAATCCAGAGCTAAAAAGTTCCTGAGTTTTACCTTGTTACAAAACTTGAAGGCATGCCTGAAATGGGTTAGAGTATCAATTAGTCTTCTCTTCTCCACCGTAATACTCAGCAACTCTTTTCTACTTCATCAGGCCAATGTTTCAGGACCACATCTTTGGTGGGAATGCCATATGGGAAACTCCATAGGAACTTTAGATGCACACTCAAGGTATAACAAATCAGATCTAACTATATAATTAGGTAGCTCTTCATTATAATGACTATGTAATTATGTACTTATGTAAAGATGAAGTCAATAATAATAAAATGAATTTTTGGTTTACTTGCTTCATGGGTTTGACACCAGCTTGGAGAGGAATTTATAATATTTTAAATGAGTGCTCATACACATCCTAATTCCTTTTCATTGAATAAAAAATTATTTTTTTAAGATCAAACATGAAAGACTACTAGCTTACATATGTAGGCATGACATGCCTCTCCAATAATCATTTACCTCCATTTTGGAAGACAAATATATAAGAACCGATGTTCAAATTGAATAAGCATCAATTAATATCATATTATATTGGTGAAGAGAAGCTAAAGAATAGTGTAGGAGGGAAAATAAACAAGACATATTTTTAGACCCCTGGATGGAATTTTGGACCTATATTTTTGCTAATTTGTAGACCTGTAGTAAGCACATTAATCTCTAAATTTAGGCCAATGTAGCATCCATAATTTTGGATTATTTCAGGCCTAAAATTCAGCCCTATGGCCATTGTAATTTTGGCCTATTTTAGGTGTAGGATACATATAGAATCATATCAACATTCGACAAGGACCTATGTGTAGGATACATATAGACTCCTATCAACATTCTACAAGGACCTATTTGAGGCAAATTCAACATTATAAAAGCACCTATGTCAAAAGGGCTCAAATCATAGTAAGACAGTCCAATAATTAAGCTAGGTGCAAGTTCACAAGAAATGTCAATCTCTGTCACTATGAAAAGAATCTGAATTCTTTCCTATGAAGTTGACAGTGCAAGAACCAACTACAAGAAATAACTTGTTTGAAGGTAAAACAAATCAGATCTAACTATGTAACTAGGTAGGTCTTCATTATAATGTCTATGTAATTATGTACTTATGTAAAGATGAATTCAATAATAATAAAATGAATTTTTGGTTTACTTGCTTCATGGGTTTGACACCAGCTTGGAGAGGAATTTATAATATTTTAAATAAGTGCTCATACACATCCTAATTCCTTTTCATTGAATACAACTTTTTTTTTTAAGATCAAACATGAAAGACTAATAGCTTACATATGGAGGCATGACATGCCTCTCCAATAATCATTTACCTCTGTTGGAAATATTGTCATTGATGGAAAAAGAAGTTGCAAAGAAGGAGCATCTGAAATAGTAACTAGGAAAAGAGAAAATCAAAATAGCAGAGAAGAAGAAAGAAAGAGTGCATTTACAGCGAGAAGTATCAGTCAAGGAGCAAAGAAAAGCAGTGAATTGAAGCAGAGTTGTCCTAAGATAGACGAATAGAAAATCTGGCAAATTGAGAAGAATAAGTGAATTTTCTAGTAAATGGTAATTCATGTGAGAACATATGTATGCACCCTGATGGAATCCGTGATAAGTAAGAAACCCTGTGAGGGGATTAATGGTACTCTGCATGTGGTTCGAGGGACCGATGTTAATACGGTCGAAAGTGTATTCGTTGAATATATGATATGAACAAAGTTATGGTTTTAAGCTCCACATGGAAGGGTCTACGCTATTAGTAAAGAGCAGATTGGCTTTCATGGAGAAAGGAACAAGGAGCGAGAGAAAATCAGTTATAACACAGAAGATCTAAAACAGAGTATTTGGCATTGAACTTTCGGTGGAACACGGACTAACCCTTTGGAATCATGAACATAACCTGGAAAGAAAGAGGTGGAACATAACAAAAGGAAGCGTGACGGAACCCTACGAGGAAGAACGAAACCGTGACCGAATGAATAGTGAAGGTGGTTTCCAGGTTTCATCGCACCACCCTTTGGTGATAGGCGGTATTTCCTAGTTGGGGAGCGATTCCATTGAAGCATTAACACGTAGCAAAGGTGGACCCATGAAAACCACTATCAAAGCATGCCATCACACGCTAACGTTCAACCAAAGAAGCCGAGCGGTATTATTGAATGCCGTTGATCTGGGAAGGGGTCATCAGACGATGTTCATTTGCTATATATGCACAAAATTTACCCAAGGTACGGCGCACCATCGTGTGTTATGATTCGTGCATCATCAATGAATGATATCCATCAGATCATCTGAAGCTGAGCGATGTGCTCTCCGCCATTGGATGAAAATTATTGTTAGCAATGGGCTCCAGTTTTAAATTATATTGATTGGGAATTTTCAAATTAACGTTTGCGGGCTTAACCAAGGATTGTTATGACGAAAAGTGATTGGACCGTCATCTTTGAATGTTATTCCAAAGTTGGTGGAATGAATAAACTGGGGGTCGACTTATAAAGGTCTATTTAAAAGCCATTTGATAAAAGCGTTGGTGATTAATATAAATTTATATTTGCCAAAGGTTGTGAATAATGTTTATTTATCAAATTCCACGAATTTGATAAATAAAATTCCAATAAAAGAAAGAAAACCATCAGCAGTTGGTGGTTTTGACTCATGGTTATAATAAAGGAGAAAAATATATAAGGAGAAGACGATTATAGTACTCGGTGTGCATGCAGAGGGGTTGTTAATGAATAAATATTTTTTAGAGATATCTGCGTGACTGAAATCTGTTTTCTAAAAAGGCTGAATCAATGATGCACCTATGAAGTTGACGAAGGATCAAGGTCTCTAGATTTAGAAATGATGAATGCCTAGGAAGAGATGCAAAGAAATAATGAATACCTGATGTTAGTCTGATGAAGAAAATGAAGAAATTTGGTGGATCTGAGGGTTGAAGTCTTCTGCATGAAAGTGGAAGCTTTCTGCCAGTACAAGCTGGTGTCAAGATCAGGGGGTTGGAGCTCCCTTCCAGTAGTGACTGGAGAACGAGAGAAGGTTGTAGCTTTCTGTAGGTTGATGCCTGCATGCTGGTATAAGTCTGCGCTAGCACAAAAATTGTAAGAATTTTTCTTTATAATAAACATTGAAGACAGAAACGAAAGCAGCGGTGGTTTTCTCCCAAATTGGGTTTCCACCTTAAATACTGGTGTTCATATGTGTTGCTTATGTGTGATGGTTTATTCTATATGCTTACTACTTACTAACCTTATGATGAATGAATGAAGCAATAATCTAAGTAAACAATTGAATGCAAAAATTTTCTGCCAGATTTAAATACTGATTCACCCCCCCCCTCTCAGTGTTTTTCCCAACAACCTCCATTGTGGAAGACAAATATATAAGAACCAATTTTCAAATCGAATAAGCATCAATTAATATCATATTATCTTGGTGAAGAGAAGCTAAAGAATAGTGTAGGAGAGAAAATAAACGAGACATATTTTTAGACCCCTGGATGGAATTTTTGGACCTATATTTTTTCTAACCTATAGACCTGTAGTAAGCACATTAATCTCTAAATTTAGGCCAATGTAGCATCCATAATTTTGGCCTATTTCAGGCCTGAAATTCAGCCCTATGGCCATTGTAATTTTGGCCTATTTTAGGTGTAGGATACATATAGAATCATATCAACATTCTACAAGGACCTATGTGTAAGATACATATAGACTCCTGTCAACATTCTACAATGACCTATTTGAGGCGAATTCAACATTCTAAAAGGACCTATGTCAAAAGGGCTCAAATCATAGTAAGACAGTCCAATAATTAAGCTAGGTACAAGTTCACAAGAAATGTCAATCTCTGTCACTATGAAAAGAATCTAAATTCTTTCCTATGAAGTTGACAGTGCAAGAACCAACTAAAATAAATAACTTGTTTGAAGGTAAAAAAAATCAGATCTAACTATGTAACTAGGTAGGTCTTCATTATAATGTCTATGTAATTATGTACTTATGTAAATATGAATTCAATAATAATAAAATGAATTTTTGGTTTACTTGCTTCATGGGTTCGACACTAGCTTGGAGAGGAATTTATAATGTTTTAAATAATTGCTCATACACATCCTAATTCCTTTTCATTGAATACAATTTTTTTCTTAAGATCAAACATGAAAGACTACTAGCTTACATATGTAGGCATGACATGCCTCTCCAATAATCATTTACCTCCATTGCGGAAGACAAATATATAAGAACCAATGTTCAAATTGAATAAGCATCAATTAATATCATATTATCTTGGTGAAGAGAAGCTAAAGAATAGTGTAGGAGAGAAAATAAATGAGACATATTTTTAGACCCCTAGATGGAATTTTTGGACCTATATTTTTTCTAACCTATAGACCTGTAGTAAGCACATTAATCTCTAAATTTAGGCCAATGTAGCATCCACAATTTTGGCCTATTTCAGGCCTGAAATTTAACCCTATGGCCATTGCAATTTTGGCCTATGTTAGGTGTAGGATACATATAGACTCATATCAACATTCTACAAGGACCTATTTGAGGAGAATTCAACATTCTAAAGGACCTATGACAAAAGGGCTCAAATCATAGTAAGACATTCCAATAATTAAGCTAGGTGCAAGTTCACAAGAAAGGTCAATCCTCTGTCACTATGGAAAGAAGGATCAGGGTAACATCGTAATCTCAATGACATCACAGTGTTGAAATTACCTTTGCCTCAATTTGTTACTACTCTTATCAGATTATTTTGATACCACAGCAGTGAGGAGAATGAATTATAAAGGTGTATTTACAGTTAAGGCTTGGTGTGACAAAAAGATATTAGTATAATCCGTATTACAGTGAAGATCTTCAGTGTTATAATCACAGGTCAACTATAGTCTCGGTATATTCAATCACATGATAAGTATGACACTACAATTTGGAACTACCACAATAAAAAATCTATCACTCTTTCGTGCTACCACGGTGAGAAAGGTCTCACTGGTTGGGTGCCATCCTAGCTTGATGAGAAGTATGCCATTTCAGTTTGATGGTATCACATAGGGTCTCACAAAAATGGTCAACAGAAGTCGAAGACATGTACAGTGAAGTATTTACAATCGAAGCACAAAATAAGTTCAAAACAGTAATATGTATACACAGTGAAATAGTACATTCGAGGAACTACTACTTACATTGAATTTGAAAGAATATGAATTATTTCCTATGAAGTTGGCAGTGCAAGAACCAACTAAAAGAAAGAACTAGTTTGAAGCTATAATAAATAAGATCTAAATATGTAACTAGGTAGGTCTTCATTATAATGACTATGTAACTATTCACTTATGTAAAGATGAAGTCAATAATAATAAAATGAATTTTTGGTTTACTTGCTTCATGGGTTTGACCCAAGACTTGGGGGAATTGACCCATTTTTCATGTTTCCTGTTAGATTTAATATTTGAAATTTGTGACATATGCCAAGCTCCATAGGAAATTATTCACTGTAAAGTAACCTATGCAAACTTTAATAAGGTTTCTTGGAGAATAACTAGAAATGGGGGCCTGCTTGTAACTCCATGTTTGATTGATTGCAGGGTGGTTTTACTTTGCTCTGTCTTACCCTCCTGTGTGGCCATGCATGCTTGTGTTTAAATAAAACAGAGATATTAATAGTCGGATAAACCTATCTTGTGGGGTTTTGGAATTGCTTTAAACACTACAAAATCTCCTTCCCTTCACTTCTTCCTAGTATTAGTATTAATTACTTTGGAAAAACATTTGTAAACCTCTTAGAATTGTCTTTGAAAAAAACTTAACAAATGACTCGCATATAGCTGTGTCACCAACTTGCAATTGCATCGATTGAATACATGATGTCACCGCTTCCAGAGCATACATCTTGCTGTTATTATTAGGCCAAAATCGAAACTGAAAGATCCACTCCTTACCTTTGGCATCTTGAATTTTTAGAGGTATCCCTTCTGGTTGTGATATTGGAGAACATTCTAATTAAAACAATAGAAATCCCTCAGAAATAGGAAAATCAAAGGCCTACTCTGCTAACAGTTCTGCCATGCAAACACACAAAGATTTCACTAGTTGCTATATAATTACACACATATACACATACTCACAAAGTTGCAGATAGAAGGGAGAAAGAAAACATGATTCATTAAGCATAGGGCATGAGAAACATTACATATACTTCATCTAAATGAAGGAGACACAAGTTACATAAAACCTTCAACGCCCAACTACCAACATGTGACTTAATTAATTTAAACCATTGTAGCTTAACTTTATTACATCATAACACAACTCTATAAGATAAAGTACTCCTAAATTAAATTTCTTAAGCTAATCTATGGTACAAATTATGACCATTATAAAGCCTCTATCCCAACAAATACAGAGAACAATATCATCTTCAAGTTTTTAACAGAAACAGACAACAATATATTCAAAGTCTTTTGTGAAACGCAAGTTGTTTTAATCAACACCAAAAAAGAGGCCTACAAGGTCCCTGAAGATATCCATGTTGTAGTGAGGCTGAAGAGGAAATGAACCACCTGCTGCTAATTTGTCTATGAACCAAGAATATATGGTAACCAGTGGCAGGTCTTTGCATAGGGTAGGTTCCAATGTTTGGGAAGATAGATCAATTGATATTTTATGTTGGGATTTTTTATTTTCTTTGACTTGATCCAATAAAGTTTGAACCTTGAATCTTATGATAAATGTGTTTTAACTACGGGGACTTGACCAATTGAGGGTGACTCAACCAATTGAGCTAATCCTCTGGGTTAAGGGTGGGATTTCCATTGTGATGGTGGAAGGGGAAAAAAATTTGCAAAGATAAGTATTTGGTCCACATAGATAATAATTCATATTTGATAAGATGATGAGCCTCATGTTTTCATATTTATTTTGCAGAAAATGGATAATGTAATTTGTTTATTTATTTCCTCCAATATAAACATTGAAACTAGTCATAACTCAAATATGTTTAATAGAGAAAAGTTTAACAGACTATCTAATGGTAGAGACTATTTTATTCCATAAAAAATCATGTAAAGGATGGAAAGAAAAACGTGTACGGTAAAAAAATTGACGGTAAGATTTTTATGCATATTCAGTTAGAGCACGAGCTAAAAACTAACCAACCATTCACTTGTCAACATGAGAGATCACATATAAACCACAAAATTGATCAGGCATTAAAATTGTACAGACATAATTGAAGAGTTAAAGAGCACCTGAAATAAAATTCATATCTAGAAAACAACATTAACACAAATATGATCACAGAAGAAACTGTCTGTGAAAATATTACCCATCTTTTTCTAACTAATGATCTGAGTAGAAACACCACAAGTTGACTTAATATAATGGGCATTATCTTATTGTTGAAGTAAGACACCTTGTATCTATCTCAAACAATTGATTTGTCACAATAGACTCAATATTATCCCACATTTCCTTCAATAGATGTGTGAATATTCAGCGGGGAAATTTTTCTCCAATTACCATTATGGAAGAATCATATATGAAAAAATAGTCATATTATGTAAATGTAAAGAAAATCCAAAACCTTCCTCTCAAAGAAGAAACACGGTTTTGTGGAGGATACAAAGTATATGAGATTGGAAATCATGCAATATTGCCAAATCCATGTTTTTTTGAAAATAATGTGATGACCAAGAAGGCACAAAATAATTTTGATGCTAGTTGGCCCACAATATCTTGGACTAGAGTTGTAACATCTAGAGATGAGTCATAGACACATTTAGCAAATTCAGGCATAGCTCAAGATAGCGTAAGACTAGACATAGCTTTGTTGTTATAGAGAACACTCATGTATCTCAACTAGACATTTTGAAGTGGATTGATGAACAACTTGTTACAAAGATGGATTTGATGTTTCACTTGTTTTAGCCATGGCCTTCAAGCTTGTTAGCACATGACAGGGAAGCTCTATCTAGATTTTCAAGAATATTATCATGTTCTAACTGCTTTTCTGCTACTAACTTTACCTCCAACATCATTGCACAAGAAATTAATGTCCAATGTGCTAGAAATTTCTATTCTTACAAAGATGAATGGTCAAAGTTGAACTATGTCTGATTTGAATGAAAGTAAAACATAAACATAAGATAATATACTCATTATATGTCATTTGGAGAATTGAACTTGTCATAAGTAAAATTTTCTTCCAAGATCTCATGAGTATGCTAGAATATATCTCAATCATTGCCAACTTCTTTGCAAATCCCATATTGGCAAAAATTTTCAATGTGACTAAGGATATGTATAACTTGCAATTCATGGTTCTCTTCTAGTGTTAAATGTGATTATTAGATGAGGAAACTTGTTCTAGTAGATACAGGTGCTTTTGGCCTATCATATAACTTCAATGGAGTTATTATTATAGCACAAGACTTGATACAAATCACTAAACACTAGCCATCTTCATGCGTAAGATATTAGGAGAGAATGAGAGCTCTATTCTGCTTTTACCAGTGTTTTCTTAACACATTAGAGGAATATATATTTTTGAGAAGGAACTAAAGACACACTATGCTATAAAGAGAATTAATTTCTTAGGCAAGATCTCAAGAACTTGTGAGGTAACATCTTGTATTCAGATAATTAGAAAAAATAATTGTTGACAGACTAGAGGTAGGAAACTTAGAGTTAATACAATCAATGCCCAAATTTAAGCTTCAGTTTCCACCCCACTCCTAACTATAAAGGACGAATGAGGATATCATTGTAAAGAACTTAAGAGTAGATCCCTGTTATGACCAGATGGTTTTCGTTGGGGCAAGAAAATGAGAAAAAGACAACTGACAAATCATACAACAGGAAAGGACAACCTTAAAGTAACCGACCTGTTTCATGCAATATATTTAATACGCTACCAACAGTTTGGGGAATAAGTATTGGTATTAAATTCCAAGGTAAAATAAAAATATTTGCATCATTATAAAGGTCTCTTGTGGGTGTTTCACACTTTCTTGAAGCTGTCTACAGTAGTAACATATATGATCTATTAATATTCAATATTCTAGAGTTTTTTGATATATATTGACTACAGTAACTGTAGATACTCAACTGAGACCAATGCATATCATGACATGTCATCCTCTTTATGTATATGAGAAGAATTTTTTACTCTGCCAATGGTAGCCTAAGTGTTGGTTTAGAGGCCAGAAGTTCGAGAACTCTCTGTTGCACCTACATTTTGTTATGAGAGTATGCTCAACCACTAATGAAGTAAAACTAAGTGAAACTTTAGTGATTATGTAGGTCATTATTTCAAAGTTTAGTATTGAAGCTTGCGACAACTGGAAAAAGGTAGCAAAGTTAGGATGAGAAAACATAGAAAACAAAAATTATTAAATCACAAACAAAAAAAATGTTAAAATCCCATATGTTTGATGTAAATTATAAAACCCAGAGAAACAACTAAGAACGAAGGTTTCATTTACTACTAGTGGACAGCAGTAGCCACCAATCATCACAATCTAAAATTCCACTAGGCCATTGCACTTGCAAACACTGTCAAACAAGAAGGTCTGCTACAATAGGAATGTGGCCACTCAAGCTTAGAAAGCTGACTAGTTAAGACAAATTGCACAAGTTCCCAACTTCCCATACTATGATGAGGAAAAATAATGTAAACAAAAAATACAACAAATCAGCCACAATCTATTTGACACCATGGTTACATGAAAATTTCTGATGTGCCCATATTGTGCGATTTATATGGTGGCTTATGATAATCTAGTGAAACCTTAGCCACATCATAGTTTCGAAGACAATGTATGATGCGCCCAAATTGTCGGATTTATATGGTGGCTTATGATAGTGTGGTCAAACCTTGGCCCAATTGTTGAGGCAAGTGCTAATTATTATCCAAATTCCCATGCAAGGTAACCATACGAGAATCTGGCAATGTTGGAAGCCTAGCCTTCTTCAACTTTGAAGTCAAAATGGAAAAAGAAAGTATTGAATGTAGAAGTGGCTTAAATGAACAGTTGAAATTCAGATATTACTAGAAAGGCACAACAGAGGATGCTGCAAATTAGCCTTTGCAGAGTCTCCTCACAAAACAAGTTAGAGGGAGGAGTCTCTTTTCACAAAGAAGGCTTCTATTAAAAAAGAAACGAGAAACTATGATGTTTAATTCTACAATCATGAAGAACTATTTATGAATAGTGAATGAGTTTGCACCAATGTTGTCATAATTTAGATTCTATAGTAGTGAAATGGAACTCAGTGTGATACATTGTTTTCAATTGAACCATTCAATGTACATTGTTGATATAAGGAAATATGAAGATAGTTCCAAGTCATAAAAAGTCCATTTCTTAGATCAAAATCAACATATACAGTGAGTGAATAAGGGCAATAAAACCTAGTTTGGAGGCTTATAAATAAGTGAGAAATATCATTTCTAAAGGTAGAAGTGGACCAACTTTGATCCATTGAATTATGAGCTTAATTTCTGGAGTACAACCAGCTCTTCCTCATTGTACAAACTCAACAACATTTATGGCTCCCTTTTTCTCCTAAATGACACCCTCTGCACACATGTAATTAATGCATCTCCATAACCCACACACAAAGATTGTGATAGCAGCCAGAAGAGGTTAAATAAACCCACAATAATGCTATAGCCAGCAAGGAAATTTTACTAGCAACTTGTCCTTCAACACAATGTCACTCTCAGCAGGTACAAAGTTCAAACTTCAGCAAATGAGAAAAATATCAATCCTGCCTTCCAGAAATACACCTAGAAGACAAAGACCATATTCTAGCTCCCTTGTAACTGGTTATTGTACTTCCTTTGTTACAAAATTCGACCAGATGAGTGTAAGAGTGAGTACGGCCCTCTTGAGTGGCAACTCAGCCCCTTGGAAAAATTGAACTTGACCAATAATGAATAAGATGAACTCAACCCTAAATGCAATGTTCACTTCATTTCTAAGAATTATTGAGAGGTTAGAGACTTAGAGGTTGATTTCAACATTCCCATCTACATTGATCCACACTTGATGCTAATGCCCAAAGATAGCCTTTCCAACAAGGAAGTTCTTTGTACATAGAACTATCAAATCAAGCACAAACTAGCATATATGGTCATTGATCATGGAAACCAGACTAACCTTCTCTTGCTTTAATTGGAAAAGGAACTCAAGTTACCAAAATAAAATCTTCACAACTCACATTAGCTTAGATGGGTCAAAGATGCACATTAGCTTGTGCTAATCACTTGAAAATAGATCAGAATGTTTCTACAATATGGCAAGATTTTTCCCAATATCTTATATGTTCTTACAAACAAAGATGAGAAGACTTACAGAAACAAGCTAATGATAACAAGTGTAACTAATTGCGTAAATAAGGGGCTTCTAGGTTCAACCTTAGGCATGTAGCCTCTTTCAATCCTAATATTACTTGGAATTATTTCTATTGTGCATGTCAAATGTTGGGTGATTATGTTGCTTGTATTTTCCTTCATTACAATTATGATCATTAATTCTAACTCAAGATTGGAACTAGTAGTGGTACTAGTATTCGTGCAATTTTAGTAGCCCTTTGGGCCCTATTAAAAATTTTTATCGTTAAAGGTGTTCAAAATCTTCAGGTTGTTGAAGACTCAAAAGTGGTAATGAGAGTTTTAAAGGTTATCTGCCATTCGATAGTCTGGTTCTATCTCACTGAAAACGCTAAGTTAAGGAACTCCAGGAAGCTTTTCATTTGGTTTCTATTCAACATGTTCATAGAGAATTTAATTCTCACACAGATAATTTTTCAAAGGATCCCATTGCGATCAACAAAGGGATTATGCATGGAAAATTAGAGGGAGGGTTTTGGTTTCATATTTCATAGAAATATTGTTTTAAAAGAATTTTACAGGCAGTTTTAAGATATTATTTTGGGTTGTCTGCAATGTTAGCACTATAGGTGGAAATGTCATTTTGATGTTCAACATTTATTAGAAGGATGTTTTGCAAAATATGATGATAATCAAGAAGTTGTCTGAAAGGAGATCTTATGCGTAGGCATAGTCAATGTATACTTTAATTTCTACTTGAAATAATAGATGCCAAATATACATTTGTTTTCTCGAAAGAAAAAAGACATAGAAATGAGGAAAATTTTATGTGGAAGAAGATAAGAAATTTTCTGTAGGTTTCCATTTTCAAACAGCTCTTTTTTCATTTACAAAACTGGCTCCTTTTTCCATGGTTCTTTGGATGACTGTAAAGATGGACTTTTATAGGCATGCTCTTTTTTCGCTTTAGTTATTATTGGAAGAAGTAGAGTGACTAGTCTTCTGGAAGAGCCAAACAAGGAATTTATTTTCCAAGAAAAAAACTTTACATTCAATATTTCAATTGTGAAATCAACATATACATAGAACCACCCACACATGATCACAAAATAAATATTCCTAAGGCTTAACTGTAGAAAGATCTGTTAATTGAAGTTAGAGATGGAAGAGTGATGCTAAATTTAGTAGTTTGGAAAAAAAACCCACATCTGAAGCAAAGGGGCAATCTCACTTTCTCTTAGTGTTGACTTAAGAAAAATCTCTAAATGGTCAAAAATAGTAAATATAGCAAATATAACTGAGCATGCATGGAGATTTTATCTCACTAAGACTTAATTTCAGTGAGGCAGTTTGACTCGAATTTAAAAGGCCAGTTTGCTTGAGTTCTAGATGTTAGTTAGGCTTGAGTTTGGTGAGGAAGTTGGACTTGGGTTCAAGGAGCTAGTTTGCTTGACTTGAAGACTAGATATATCCTATAAAGAGAAGAGTGCAAACTTGGTGAATACATCATTAGAGTTCTCATTCTCTTCTAATAGCTTACTAGGGAATTCCATGAGGGAATGAGGGAACTCAATTGAGATAATGAGCTTGAATAACTTAACTGAGTAATTGTTTACATTATGGACTGGCTTAACAGAAAAAGGTTTTGGCAGAGTTGCTATAGCAAAAAAGAATAAAAACTAAAGTCTAGAAATTGCAAAAAATGAAAGCAGGGATGCAACAGTTTAAATCACCATTAACTTTTCCAAATGTTCAACAATGAAGACTTCACTGAACTAATAAGTCTGGAAGATGATGTCAAGGCCTTTGAAACCAGGCTACACAAGGCTACAGCTAGGCCTACTTTTTTCCCCTATTCAGAATCAGTCAAATAAATTCCAAGAACAGATGGATAGTTGATCAAAAGGGATAACCCATCAACGGTTACCAGGAAATTGACCTTGCTGCTAGATGTCTATTCCCAACACCTGAGGCTATTCTCAACAATAAGTGGGTAAGGAAGGTTTATTATCATTTAGCCCCAAAAACAATCCAGTAGTTTAAATCACCATTAATAACCATATATTGAGCAGTAACAATTCATTGCAACAAATGTTTCCTTGTATTTCTAAATATGACCATCAACCCATCAACTGCATTTTTACTTCGTGCAACCGCTTGAAATAAATCAATGGTTCCCCTCTGGTCTCGTACAAATATCCCAAACATCATTCTATAGGATAGAGTTATACTCCTCAGTTATAGCCTCCTTCCACTCCTAATAGGTCTTCTCGAAGTCGCAGTAAGAATTAATTAGTAGTTTGGCAGACTTCACTCTAGTCCAGTGGCAACTTGTAATGGGTGGCTGAATATGGGGAATGGGTGCTACCACTTAAGAAAAGAGATCTACATAACTATTAAATTGCTATTTTATTTCTGATTTTTTAGACACATCATTTCATTTTTCTATAGGTCCCACCACTTATTCTATATTTTTCTTCAGATGTGAGCCCAGACATTGGATAGGATGAGATAAATATGGATGATACCATGAAAGGAATCCTAGCTAGCGACATTAATAACTATTTCCTGGTTATACTCCTCAGTTGGACTAGGACCTATTAAAGTCATTTTTTTATTCGATCTTGCTCATGTTGAACCAACTAGAGAGGTTTCAAATGGGAAGGCCTAACCTATGAATGACGGCAAAGCTCAACCATAATTTGGGGGCAGATTCGGGACAAAACATATCGTCTACACCTGGAAATGCTAGAAATGATAGTGATTTGCTTCCTTTAATGATGCATCTAATTAAGCAGGACTTCCCGATGGAGGAAGCGATTTGGTTGAATCCATTGATTAGCTAGTGAGTACTTGAAAAAAAAAAATCGGAGAACCAACAGCATCAAAAAAAAAAATCCTAGAACCAAGAGCATCATAGAAAAAATGAAAAAAATTCATTTCCTAATGATCCTTACCCCAAAAAAATCGTATGAATCAACAACATCTTAAAAAAAATAGAGCAAATACAAATGCAGGAAATAAAAAAATATAATCTTATAAATCCAACTAACCTGTGACTCCAAGTATGCAAACTTCAATTGTGAATTTACTACTGCCTACCTCTTCAAAAGCCTCCAATTTATTTTTAATGTGTCTTTATATATAAAAATTTGCTAACGCTAAAATTTTTTAATTACATTATGAATTTCTCTCGAAATATATCAAAACCCTCCCGCCAATAGCAAAAATCCTCCCACAAACAGCAAAAATTTGGCACCCGATCCACTTTTCATCCATTTTTTATCTTAATTTTAGAACTGTCTACTAAAATTGGGCGCCAAAGACTAAGAACATCGTCTCCGTGAACCATTTTGGGTAAGAACAATGAGTTTCTCTCTGTTCTTGGGCTTGTTATTGGGCTTCTAGATGACTGACAACTTTGACTTTCATACGGATTTGATATATTTTGAATGAAATCCACCCATCCCCTCCCCTGACTTCGACTTTGATAGACTTCGAATGTGCCATGTATTTTACAAATCTTCAAATAATTTTTTTTTAAATAATTAAAATATTAATATTAATATTTATTATTTTAATTATTAATTAAATACAAAACCACAATATATTTAAAAGTTAATTTCATATAATATAATTAAAACAAACAAAATATAAATATTGATAATTATTATTTTAATAAATTAATTAAGGTTCATATCAAATAATATATATATTAAATTGGTGTTGCACAATATATCTATGTCAAACATATTATAAATAAATTTTATATGTCTGTAAGTATTCACAACTTGAGTGGGTCTAATGGTTCAGAGCGTGTGTTTCCTCCTAAGAGGTCATAGGTTCAAAACTAGAGGGGGTAGAGTATGTATTGCTTCGTAGACTTAGCAGTGAAATCGCTACGTGGAGGTGGGTCCCTTGTCCCACAAACAAGGGGGTCTCATACACCAATTTGGTGTCTGGCTTAGCCATGACCTTAAAATTAGATTATTATTTTTATTATTATTATAACAAAGGTTCATACACTCTCCAATGGGAGTAAGGTTTGAGCAACACGTGGAAGTAGTCGCGTATGAGTAAATACAAGTGGAGAAAGGATGAGGGAGTGTCACACCCTCAACTTAGTGTTGCAAAAACCAAGTGGTGGGGGGGTGCACCTTGGCGTGACGGGCACCCAACTTGGGTATGTGCGACGACGATGTGCAATAGCCGCGCCATATTAGCGAACACCCACCTTGGGCACGTTGTGTAGCGGTGGGTGATTCGTGTGTTTTTTCAGACACGACGAGAAACAACATCAAATGGGCGTGTGCCCCATACCCGGCGGTCGAGTCAAAGGCGTCTAGCGAAGTTGTGTTAGTGAGCGTGTTCGGTGATACGAGAGTGTTGTGTAGCAATTGGGCGAGCTAGGCGGGACAGGGCGCGGGCGACCGATCAGTCGTCAGGGCGGATCAGGAATCCGTGGTAGCATGGGGAATCATGGGTATAATCACTCTGAGGTAAATGAGGGGCAGGGTATCCAGCATTAATGTTTCTTGGAGAAATTTCATCCAGTACTTATCAAAAACCTAATGGAAAGAGTATTGGTCATAGATGAGAGAATTTTAACACTGCAGATGGATTCAGAGAATCTTGTAGTGAAATGTAACACTTCGATATCAAAATTGCAATTTTCCATTTATGGCGTGACACAATTAAAAATTATTGACATAAATGAATAATTCATATACTTTTTGTACTGGTCATATTCTTATTCTTGGACTATAATAGTCATTTACATTAATCATTATTAATTTTGTCAATTATTATCTAGTCAGATATTTTAATCCTAGACTAAATTATTCATTTAAGTTAGTCATTTCTATTTTAGTCACTTAGTATCTAGTCGTATATTTTATTCCTAGACTAAATTAGTCATTTAAGTTAGTCATTTTTAGTTCGGCTACTTAAAATTGCTCAAATTTAGTAGTAATTCACTTGAAATAATAGCAGTGGCTAACTTTTTTAGTCACCTGGTCATTAATTTCATCATTTTTTACTAGTGGATTTTCCCACTTAACTAGTTACCAAGACAAGGATCACATGATCTAACCATGGCCATAAAACAACTAATAAACATAACTTACATAGGAAATATTTCACATGTATCTTCATTTCATATAAGCAGTAGAAAATTAACTAAGAGTTTTCAAGAACCACAAGATGCACAAGGCACACAAGATATAAGCCGGCACAAATCGAGTGCCCCAAAAATTATACACAAAAATTTACAATATGACATTATCTATAATAGTTTAAAACATGATCATGTATCCAAAGTGTGCCACATATCATATAAAAAAAATAGCTAAAGGAAAAACAATTTTGAGCCTAGCACAAAGTGACCTCCCTTTGTTTAAAACTTCTTTGTCAAGCCCCATATAAAAATAGTAGGCTCACCTCTTGTAAATTCTATTCTGAACTTCTCCTAACACACTTCATCCTTAGCACACTTAAATTCACTGACACTCCCTCGCACACACTCTTATTCATTCCTTTCCATGCATTTTGACCTAGTTATCCCTTGATATGCCCTGACACTCCCTAACACTCTTCAACTGCATGCATTGACATTGTCTGACATGTGTTAGCATGCCTTCTCATTCCTAATGTGCATGCCCTCACCCTCCCTAGCTATCTTGCCCTCACAACTACCCTTAATTAATTTTCAACTTGGTTACCCAACCAAGCCCTCACTTGACTACAAGATCTTGACCAAGTTACAGTTACTACAACTAGACTATGTTGTTGAATTGTGTATCTTGGGAGGTACTCCACAAGCCTAGTGATATGGGTTTGTGTGAGTTTAGTCACAAAAGGCTATGTTGGCAAAGAAGCCAAGAAAAGGGATTTTGGACCCAAGATGGGGTTTAAAATATAAAAGAAATTAAAAAGGAAAATTAATATGTCCTAAGGACTAAGTGGATAAAACCTGTAAGTTCTATAGGGTTCCTAAGAGCTCTAGGAAAAAATATTTAAGGAGGCCTTATGATGAAGGATATAACAACAAGTGAGAAGGATCTCATTTGATCAAGGTGGCGAAGAGAGATGTAGTCCTAAAGTAGGTCAAGTAAGAGGGATGAGTAAGGGTTGCTAAAGGGAGGCCATGATCATGCTCTAAGAGCAAGATCATCATGTGGGGGTACCCAACACTTTTTCATACCTTAATGGTCAGTTCGAGCTCGGAAGTAGGATGGCGTATTATTGGTTCTCTTATCGAAAATCAAGCTTAAGAGAGGTTTCTCATGCGAATCTGGGTATGTGATTTCAATGGTTTATTTATGTGAAGACCACATCAAATTCTGAAATGTTGAAATTTGCAACAAGAAACATTGAAATTAGAAACTAGAAAGGACAAAAAAAATTGCACCCACACTAGTGAGGAATTTTGGTGCACCGGGAGTGAGGAATGTGGGGTGTCTAATTTATTTTTCCCTTAAATAAATTGGACAATAAATTGTAATTTCATCTCATAACCACTTGTGTCAGTTAACTAAGTCATGATGACTGAGTTAGCTCAAGAAATTCAAGTTGAGGGTCTAAGATGAGGCATGTAGAGGGACTAATCTAATATTTTTTTGGTCCAGTTGTAGTTGATGCGTTAGTTGGCTGCATGTGTGAATTAGTTAACTCAATTAAATGATTTAAAATAAGTTTAAATATTTCTAACTAAGTGATGAGCTAGTGAGATGTCGGCTAGTGAATTAAATTAGATATAATTCACAATGAGTGATCAATCATAAAACTGATAATTCACTATTAATAGCTGCATGCATGTCAATTTCGAGGAATACCCAGTTGAGAAATAAGTTAAAGGGAACATAAATATCAGTTTTATTTATACAAAAGTTCCCATGTGCAATTATAAATTCATTGGGATGCCATGATGGATTGAGCAATCAAGGAACTCTGATTTTCCTAAGATATAGGGAGCTAATTCCCTAGGAACTGCATGAGCAATTCAAGCTGAGGATTGGCTAAGTACTAGATCGAGTTTGCCTAGATCAGCAATAAACAATTGGTAGAGTGTTGGAGAATCTCATGAGAGATTAAGAACTTTTTTGTTTCATGATTCCTTGACTTAATACACAATAGAGATAGAGTGGTTTTGAGTAGTTGATTTCCCTAGATACATCTTGTGTTGTGTGATTGATAATTTATTTCTCTTACTTATATGTGATTGTGCAATTGTGTTTTATTTCCGAAAATTGTAGGAAGGATTCAGTATCATGTTTTAGTACATTACAAGGTCAGATTGAATCTCATTGGTTATATTTTCTACATGGTATCAAAGCAGGATTTTTTTGGGCGGCGAGTTTGCAGAGATTATCTGAAGATTTTAGTGTAAAATTTTCAAAGAAAAAAATAACATATTTGTATTCCTTGCGAAAAACCACCCAATTTGAAAATCCGTTCGGAGCTAAGATGAGGAAGATATCGTCGATTTAGAATCAACTCTTTTTTAGGAAGTTTTGTAATAGCGGGACAATTACAATGTTCCTGAGTCAACAACCTATATGCACTTGAGGTACTAGATGAATCGAAAGCTTTGAGGAGAAAAGCAAAGGTTAGATACTTGGCTGTTGAGAGGGAGTACAAATTACCTCTCAACATGCAGCCTTAGAATCAGCCTTAGAAGGTTGTGGAGCAGCCACAATTGGAGAAGCAGAGAGGAGACCAAGTGGAAGCATCCACTCAAGAAAATACCTCCATGAGGGGTAAATTTTGAGCCAGATGGGTAGAGGGAGCACATGCAACTATACCTCCAAGTGAAAGGTGGGGTGATGTGCAGACATAATCCGAAGATAATAAATTTGGGTAGGTTCCATTGTGACAGTGTGTCTCATGTATTGATCCTAGCTACAAGGAGTCCATAGTACAACATTAGTAAGAAGGATCATTTATATGGATGCAGTCAGATGTCAAGAAGACACAAATGAGAGTGAGAAATGTCAGATATTGCAGCACAGATCAGAGTTGGAGACAATGAAAATGGCACTGATGCAGATTTCAACAGTAGCGTAGAGAGTTCACTAGAAAAGTGTAGTAGCTAGCAGGAGTCATAAGACTCTGATGACAAATGTATTATACTGAGTTATTTGTTCAGAGGCTATTCAGTTCCAAGATTTGCAAGCGCAAACAACACTAGAGAAGTGTTGCATGCAGAATTCCAAAGGTATTGGATTGAGATAGATTGAATTCATTTCTTTTTCAGAGGGAGTGTTGAAATTTGGAACAAGAAATAGTGAAATTGGAAACTAGAAAGGACAAAAAAAAATGCACCCACACTAGTGAGGAATTTTGATGTACTAGGAGTGAGGAATGTGAGGCGTTTGATTTATTTTTCCATTAAATAAATTGGACAATAAATTTTAAGTTCATCTCATAACAACTTGGGTCAGCTAACTAAGTCATGATGACTGCTTTAGCTCAAGAAATTTGAGTTGAGGTGATCTAGGTGTATATTAGTGGCCACCCACCTATTCCACTTGGGCCCTTGCCATTGTCTCTCTTAATTTTTCAGTTTCCTTAATTATAGCACAATTTACTATTTTTGTCAGTTTTTCGAGGCCTGAACTTCCAGATCTATTTTTAGAGAGATTATTATAACAAGGTATCATGTGCGTCAAAGTCAGATCATATGACCAAGTTACAACCCTAGAAAGTTGGCTGCCCAACTACCCCCAATGGGGCCCAGAAACTCTTGGTGTTACATCTCTTCGAGTTAGGGTTTTCTCTTATTTTTCAATAATAAAAAGGCCCTTGAGCCTTTTGTAACATAGTTCAGAGGCATGTAGCTGTCATATCGCTTCTCAAAGATAAGCTGCCATAGCCCCAGCTAGTTTCTTTTCCATTCTGTCTGTAAGAATTTTTCAATGTTTGATATTAATGAAATGAAGTGTTATTCCTACTGCATATCTTTGTTTATGTTTATTTATGTATCTTATTGTGTTCCTCTATATGTTCAGATCATGAGGGTCTAATATGAGGCATGTAGAGGGATTCTAATATTTTGGGGGTCCAAATGCAGTTGATGCATTAGTGGGGTCTAAGTGTGAAGTAATTAACTCAATTAATTGAGTTAAAATTAGTTTAAATGGTTTAGCTTGAGTGATGAGCTAGTGATAGGTCCACTAAATTAAATTAGGTTTAATTCACAATGAGTGATCAATCAGATAACTGATAATTCACTACTAATAGTTGCATGCATGTCAGTTCTAAGGAAGACCCAGTTGAGACATAGGTTAAAGGGAACATAACTATCAATTGTATTTATACAAAATTGCCCATGTGCAATTATAAAGTCATTGGGATGCCATGATGGATTTCACAATCAAGGAAGGTTGATTTTCCTAATTAATATGGATCTAATTCCCTATGAATTGCATGAGGAAGACATGTTGAAGGAAGGTTGAGAATCTGCCAAGTACTAGACCGATTTTGCCTAGATTAGTAGGAGACAATTGACAAAGTGCTGGAGAATCTCATGAAAGATTAAGCATTGTATTGTTTCATGGTTCCTTGACATAATAGAAAATAAAGATAGAGGGGTCTTGAGTAGTTTCTTTCCCCAGATACAACTTTTGTTGTGCGATTGATAATTTCTTTCTTTTACTTATATGTGATTGTGCGACCATGTTTTATTTCCGAAAATTGTAGGAAGGATTCAGTATATTGTTTTAATACATTACAAGATCAGATTTAATCTCCTTGGTTATATTTTCTACATGAAATAGAAGAGATGGTTGATATGATCTTGTCCTGTGGTGATTAGTAGGCCCCAAGGTTTGTGATGAATACCAACATAAATGGAGGAGGGCTTACACTGTAATTTAGAGCCAGAACAGAAGTAGACACAAGTGTAATATTGACTGACGTAACCCGATTTTGAGGGTCGACATTGAGATTTGAATTTCATGTCAATATTCAGTCAAAAAAATGCCCATAATATATGGATCTAGTTGTGGTTTTTCCTATGGGTGGATAGGGTTTGTTCTACAACAATTAGAAGTTTTTAAGTATAGTTCCCTAGTTAGGAAAATTTCCTAGCATGTTTAGTTCATAAGGTATGCCCTTAAGACTGTGACCAATCTGCGTAGAAGAAGAGCAATTGTGACCCTTAGAGTGAGGTTTATTTCTGAAATATAGAGCATAGATCTAGAATATGGTTTGCAGATTCAGTATGTGTGGAGATAACAGATCCAAAGGAGGGCGGAACCTAAGAAGAAGATTCAACATGCAGAAGAAATGTGCCATATGAAGAATGGATTGACATGTAGAGAAGTTGATTTTGGTGGAATATCCATAGAGTTATAGACAGAGATCTGAAGAAACCTATAAAAAATTAGTCAATGGACTGTTAGTGGCTGATTTATGACCCTAGTTTAGTTATCTACAAATTATTATAAGGATGATAAGAGAAGTAGTTCATATTTTTTCATATATTGGACAAAAAAGATCAAATTGTTGATACACAAGAAAAATGATTTTGAGAGGACTCGAACCATTTTTAGGTGGAATATTTAAGAGCCCTATATGAAGACAATATTGTGGGCCCTAGATCAGTAAAAATAATTGAATGTGGTTGGGAATATTGATGGTAGTCCAAGTACAGTTGGAGGGCTATTAGGTGACTATCAAAGAAGATCCCTAACTCTTGTACTTGTGAAGGACAACAAGATTGGTAGAAGGGAATGTGTATAGGGCATAAGGATGTGCAGACATTGAAGGACTAAAGTAGTAGTCAAGTGGACCAACCAACTAGCCCTAGTTCACCATATTGTAGAGGATTAATTCAGTAAGAATAAGGGAAACCTCCATAGCCCTAGACTTATCATCTGGGAGTCGTAGTATGGAAAAAGTGGGCATACCAAAGAGTTGTTCACAAATGGAGTTTTGAAAAACTTATTAGCACTCAAACTAGTAGTGGACCTAGAAGCGGTTCCTAAGAGGGCAACTGCTAGGACAAGGGAAATGGTGGATGTTTAGCCCATTGTCACCACAACTAGGGATCCTTGCTCTTCACGGACTTTCACTGATGGGAGGAGTCTTGGTAGTTTAGGAAGTCACTTGTAGAGTATTGGTCAATGAATAGGTGGGAAGTGACCCTAGAAACCATTTCCTTAAGATACAATAAAGAGTTGGACTTGCTTTCCTTTTAAGAAAGGGACTTGATCTTCTAGGGATAGAGCAGGGGGATTGAAGGATTGAGGGAGAAGAATAAGAATTATGAAGGAAGTTATCAATCCCTGGAATCTCTCCTTAGCACACCTAGAACTCGTTGATACTCACTATCACACACTCTTATTCATTCATTTCTATGCATTTGAGACTAGTGCTCCCTTGTTTTTCCTTGGCACTTCCAAACACTCGAGCTTGGAATGCATTGGCACACCCTAGCACCTGGAACATCTTAGCACATTTCCTTGGCCTCTAGCATGCCTTAACACTGCCTATCATGCCTTGACATCACTCCCTCCTTACCACACCCAAAACTCACTAACACTTCTCTCAGAAAGTCTTATTCATTCATTTTTAAATATAGTGTTACCTGGTTTGTTATGATGAACTGTCTAGTGGAATATCCATGATAGCTTACGAATCACCCCAACATATATCATTTATGCAATTCATATAATGATATTTCTTCACACTTATTTATCTCTAGGGGCTAGGGGTCCTAGAGGGAAGGTAACAAGAGAAATTGAAAGGGGAACCCTCAATAGTGGTGATAGGGGGATTAGGGGCCCCATTATCACAACCAATAAGCCATTAAACCATAACCACTAAATTCCCTATCCCTTAATCCTGAATCCATAATCCCTTAATGCCTACACTCATAAATCATAAGCCATCAACCCCTTAATGCATTACACCTTAAGCCACTAACTCCTAACCTAGAATCCATGAACCCCTTAAGCACTAACCCCTTATTCTTTTAACTTGTGACCGTTAAACCTTAATCCATAACCCTTAAACACCTTAAAACCTAACCCTTGAACCCCTAACACCTAAATCCCTTAATTATTAATCCCTTAACCCCTAAATCCCTTTCCCCACAAGCCCTTGGCCCTTAACTCTTAACTCTTGAAGCCCTTAACCACTTAGTATCAAAGGAAAAGAAAAAAATTCTTAAACCAACAAAATAACTTGTTAGTTGGAGAATCCTTCACCTCTAACTAATAATATTGGTACCATTTGATTTTTATAGAAATAGGTATTAGTTTCGAGGGTGTTTGTTTGTGGGTAATGCCCTTATTAAATTGTATACCAAATGTAGAATAACTGATAATTTGCAAAACCTCAAAAATAATTGCTTAGAATATCCACACTTCATGTTGACATGGAGCTTGTAGTGATCTCCCACATAAGGAGTTGGAAATGAATAGATCACTCATAATGATGAAAATTCTTCAACCCTAATGAACAAGGAGCTAACCATTGATACAAACATTTTCTCTTCTAAAAAAACGCAATTGTGTCAATGTAGAATACTATACATAAGAGAAAATAAAATCATATTATCCTTATCAATGCTTGAAATAGCCTCACATTTTCCATGAGTGGTGAGCCAAGGGGTGAATGTAGGGCACTATTAAAGTTACATCATGTTTAAATTCCTCTTACATCACAATATTGTTCTCCATTAGGGTTGATGCATCATCACAAGGGAGCATGACACCTTTTTGTGGGGGAGCAATTAAAGTTGTAACATGATTCAAGTGACATACACCTCCAATGTAAATGAAATAATTATATGTTTGTGTCAAGTTGTTAAAGAGGTTATTTATAAACAATAAATTTAGTAATTGGACATCATTTTTTCATGGCCTTGACTCTAAGATGGATTTTTACTAGGAACACTTCATGCAAATAAGAGGGGGGCTTATTTTTTAACTATAATACACACAAGAGCACTAGACACTCCCCTTCAGATCCCCCTTGGTGGTTTTAAAGTGGGTTTACATTAGTGTCTACTTGAACTAATGACATCATGAAATTCCTCTTCTCAATAACATATTATAGCTTTTCCATATACACAACATTGAGTTAGAGGATCACCTCATCTATAGATGATCCATTTATTATGGGATTAAAGGGATGTTATATTTTCTTTTATCAATATTCAGATGGTTGTTATCTACTTTCTTTCAATACATGTCTAACTATTTTTATGAGGGAGGTCCTTGGATTTAGATCTTTATATAAGACCTTATGTGGCCTTCCCCTTTTGAAGTTTTCCAAAGGGGTCACCTCCTTCCATGTTACCTTGCCTTCTTAGGGCCAAAATTGACAAGGCAATATTCAAACTTCTTCAACTATCAAATTGATGGGGCCTCATACCTCTTATTGAACCCCTTGATGGGACATTATTTCTCCAAAGAGACTGTTGAGGATTTCCCATTGCAAATCATACGTTGAATGTCATAGGACCTGTTACCCCACTTTATATATGAGTTTTTAGTAGATAATTTTAAATTTTGGTTGACATCTAAACCTTTGTGATTCTTGTGACATTAATCATTTTCCAACTAAGATATATGAATGGTTGTATAATTGGTTTGATGACACCTTGCCTTGCCCATCTAGGACACTAGGTGACATAGGAAGATGGTGCTTTAGCGATCACTTTAGCTTGATATACATGATCCATGTATATATCTCTAATGTGTATTATTTTTATTGTGATCACTTAAAGACTCTATTCTAACTCTTAAATGTTTTTTTCCATAAATTCTATGTTGAATTGTTCCATGGTGTTTCATAATTTTACTCATAAAAATGTGTCATCTTGATTGTCTAAATATATAAATGGTGGTTTGTTTCATAATTCTAGCAAGCCAATGTAGATTGATGCATGAACATTCCAATCATGACAATAATTTTCTATATCTTCTCAATAGAAAAAAGCAAGTAATATTTTTTCTCTTTACAACATAGACACCAATTTCCCCCATATTATTAGGATAAGTTTAATGATAAATATTAAAAATATTTTTAATTTGAAAAAATAAACTAAAATGATTTTTAATTGATTAAATATTTTATTTTTTAATATAAAAAAGAAATAAATTATTAAAATCTAAATATTTAGAAAAAAATGGAATTAAATTCCCAGCAACTTTTAACTAAATCCAACCCAAAACAAATAAAAACAAATTAGTGTTGCCCAACTAGATTTTGGCACCACTTTAAAAATATTTAAGCCTGCGTGAGGAGTTTATAAAAACCTTTTTTATTTATTTATGTTTAGGGCTTTTTATGTTTAGTTCTTTTGGAACAGGTCGGAGGAGGACCGTCCAAGTCTTCGATGTCAGTACATGGTTGCAATCTCTTCGCTGTAGTACATGCCAGTTATAGTCTAAGTTGAATTATTTTATGGATATGGTAATTTTAGTAGGTTCTGGTAGCTGGTTATGTTATACTGAAATCTAGATGTTTATGGTTTCTATTGAGTGCTCTGCAACTAATATATATTTATTTCAATCTGTAGCAGTGCAGTCTGTAATGGTAATTTATATGCTAATTTCTGTATTGAGGCAAAATAATGACTTTTATTAGCTCCCTCTGGAAAAAAATTAAAGGGTGTTGTTAATTCGGAGGAAAGACCACTCCTCCACTCTTCTTCGCCCTTGGCTTTCTAGGTTTCTTGTAGTGGAAGTTGAAAGATTCTTTCCGCTCTAGTTTTAACTTCATTGCATTTATTATAAATTAAACGCGAAGTTTTCCTTCTATATCAGTTTGCAGAGCAGGTTGGATTCCAGTAGTTTGGGAAGACTTGAGACTGATTTAATTTAATTTCAGATCACCGTAGTTCATTTTCGTTTCTTTGACAATGGATCGGGGAGGCAACTCTGGTGGAAGAGGAATAGGTAGAGGTGGAAACGGAAGCCGAGGCCAAGGCGAAGGTCTGGGTCAAGGCGAGGGACAAGGTCACGGAAGAGGCAGAGGTAAGGGTTCAGCGAATCAACCCGAGGTCCTCCGCTATTATATGGCACCGTGGAATGCAACCTCAGCATCTCCTTCACCACGCATTGCAGGTACTCCAAATTTGGTAGATCGCACTGCTTTAGCGACCCATCATTGCCCACCACTGACTCCAGCTCTTGTTGCAATATTTTCATGACAAGAGGATGCCTCAATGTCTCCAACATGGCCTATTCTAATGTTGCAACGGACGTATCAGTTCCACCAACCATCAAGTCTAAAAGGAGGGCCTTCATGTCATTCCAGCTCATTACTAAGTTGTCACTCTCCAATATGTCAAGCAGCACCTCTACAAAGCAATTAATTTCCCCCCCGTTTTGGGTTCTCCTCTGAATGTGTTCATCGATAATCTCATCAGTTAAACCGTCAAATTCCCTTTGAACTTTCTTCATGTGCCTTTTGATTCCCTCTAAATCCAACCACCCGAGACGAGGAATGTAATCTCCCATATAAAATGCACCCGCTAGAATTGACACTTCTCGCAACAGTTCTGGAAATCCTCTAAAGCCCTCCATCGTACATTTAATGCGCATCAACATTCTGCATATTATATTGGCAGTAAGGGATGAGAGCGCCTTGTTGAGATTGACAGGCTTGGTCCCTTTTTCGCTTTCTTGCCTGATGGAGCGAATAATTGCAGACAGTTCCTCCTCTCGTAGCGACTGGAATACGTTATTTAATAATTTCATGTACCCGATAGCTTTAAGAAATATTTACTTTTTACAACTCTATACATCATTTAATACACCGTAAGGAGAAGGATTTTCACAACTACTTTAATTGTCAACAGTGTGCATAATTTTGCCAGCGAACATTTTCCTTCTAAATGGTAATGGATTAACATTCATTATCTATGAAAATTTTCCACTATGACTTAGATATACAGAGAGTTGGTAATGGATCTGGGAATAAGGAAAAGGAAAAGAAACTTGGGAAAGAAGAAAATAAAGTGAAAGTATGTAGGGTTTCCAAAGAAGATAGAATGGAAGTTAAAATAAGTTGCTGATAGAAAATCAATCATCTATTGGTAATGCTAAAAAAATTTTTGATGGGAAAAAAACATATACAATAAGCAGTGTTTGCTTAAAGTCAAATACAATGTTAAACTACTGAAATATGAAGAGGCCACAACCAAAGAGTTTTCTATGGCACTGAAGTATAGTGGGCATGAGCTTAGTGGAGTGTCTTTGGCCCAATTCTAAACACCAATGATAAGAAACATGTAGAATTAAATGCAGAGCTTCTGTAGGCGTCATGAGGGAGCATCTGAATGAGACTCAAATTCTAGTGGGAAGAAGTCTCTATCCAAAAAAAATTGAATGAGATGGAGATATTGGCGGTGCAGTGGTGGCCTCAAGGGGATATTATCAAAGTCTTAGGCCCATGACTAAGGGATTGGTGTTGGACATGGACCTATCTACAATATGTTTTCACAAGAGCATTCATGTGCTTGAGTATTTATGAGAAAGTAGTAAAATTCACTGCAAAGACAACCAAGCTCTACCTCAAAGAGAAGCTAAGGGAAGCAAAGAAAGCTCTCAAGGGGCTGGAAATTAAAGTTATCCAAAGGAGGTGTTCTGTTCTTATTTATTTCTCCTTGTTTTCAAACTAAGGAAAGTGAAGTGATTCATTGGGGCCATCGGAGGAAAACATAAAAGACTGTGAGAAAATATTTTGGGTTTCTTGTACCTGAGGAAAGGACGGATAAAGGGCCTTTTTTCATGTGCCTTCCACTTTGCAAAAACAATATTGTGTCCTGCAACTACAAAAACCCCTCTTTTCATTGCTGTCATGTGCCTTTAAGTTAATAGTGAGAAAGCAAAAGCTTTCTTATATAGGTTACAATAAAGTTGATTCAATCCACTTTATGAATGTGAGATAGACTGAAACACACACTAAAGTCACAATAGGACATCAAACACATAAAATAAACTAAATTCCATCTGAATTTTTTAGTGCCTAAATCTAGTACCTAATTGACCATTATTGAACAGTGAACTAATATTTACTTTAATACCCTCCCTTAATGGTCAATCTACTAACTACACCAAGCTTATCCCAGAATTTTACATATTTTTCAGGATCCAAACCCTTGGTGAGAATGTCCGTAGTTTGATTCTTTATAGGACAATACTACAATTCGATAGACCCATCTTCTGCAAGCTATGTGATGAAGTGGTAATATACCTCAACATGTTTGGTATGCTCGTGAAAGACCAGATTCTTAGCAAGCTTCATCAAGCCTTGTTTCTCACATCACAGGGGCGTTGGCTATGTTTGTTGCATTTCGATGCATCCTCTTGAGCCAAAATGCCTAGAATGCTTCTTTCACTACTACTATATATTTTTCTTCTGTTGATAAAAGGGCTCCTGGCTTGTGCATGCTGCTTCTTACTGGTCCATGTGACTACACCTACGCCAAGGCTAACAACATATCCAGAAGTGGATTTTCTATTATCAAGAGGACCTTCCCAATTTGAATCTGTATACCCACACAGGCTAGGGTCTTTTCTTCTATTGTAGAAAATGCCAAAGTCAGGTGTCCCTTTCAGATATGTTCACACTCACTTTGTTGTTTGCTAGTGCTCTACCTTTGGCATTATCATAAATCTAGAAATGAAGCTCACAAGGAAGCTCAAATTAGGTCTAGGGACTCTAAGATATATCAAGCTACCAACTAGTTTCCTATACATTGACTCATTGAATGTATTAGAGTTAGTTTTGGTTGAAAGTTTCAAACCCTTTCTCCATAGGTGTAGATGAGAATTTGCAATCTGTCATTATAAACTTGTCCAGCAAACTCCTGGCATATTTGTTTTTTGAGACAAAAATGTTGTTACCTATTTTCCAAAATTCTATAACCAGACAGTAGTGTGGGAGGCCTAGATCTATCAAGTCAAAAAAAAATTCTCATATTGGATTTGATGAGTTATTGAACTTGCCTCACTACATAAGATAATGATATCATCTACATGTATGAACAGAAATATGATGTCACTACCAACTCTTTTCTGATACATGTTGGAATCTGAAGCACTCCACTGGAACCCTGTTCATCCAAATACCTATCAATCTTGATATATCATGCCCTAGGTGCCTATTTCAAACCATATAGGGCATTTTTTAGTCTGCAGACCAGATGCTCCTTCCATAAAACCTGAAAACAATATGGCTGATACATGTAGTCTTCTTCCCACAAATCTCCATTAAGAAAGGAACTTTTCACATCCATACAATGGTCATTCTAGCCAAATTGTGCTAGCGTGGCTAGAACCAGTTGGATGGTTCTCATATTTGTTGTAGGAGCAAAGGCATCCTCATATTCAATGCCCTATTACTAAGAAAACCCTTATGCAACCAACCGTACTTTGTACTTGTCAAATGTATCATTTTCCTTGTACTTGATATTGTACATCCCTTTGCAGCCAATAGGTTTCTTCCCTAATGGAAGTGATTTGAGACGACAGGTTTGATTTTTCATCAAACCCTCATATTTGACTACCATGGCTCTTTCCCAATTCGGTCTCCCTCGTGCTTCCTCAAACATCTTGCCTCATAGATTTCCTTAATATTTACCATGAGAGAAAAGTTGACTATGTTCTTTGTTTTCTCTTTCTAGTCAATAATCATCCCTTTATCATTTTACTTACTCACACATATCTAATGGTGTTGTGCCACTACTTGGGTCTCTTCTTGTGATCTTCCTCATCCAAGTCAGTATTCTCACCATGACCTAGACCACCTATATATAGATCATAAATTAATAGTCTAGGAGACTCATCATGCTAAAAATCTTCCACCGCCCTTCAAGTGCAGCTACCTAAAGCTTGACACCTAAATCCTCAACCTCTTCCATCTTCTACGTAATAAGTTTGGAAAAATCCAACCTCGTCATCAACAACAACTTTACTATTGAAGCTTACCCTATTAGTGTCAATATCAATCAATTGATAAACCTTATAGTGTTCGTGTACCATATAATCATTAGCTTTTCTCTTTGGATCTAGTTTGGTTATATTCTTAGTTAGAATCCAAGTGTAGGCAATACAACCAGAAAATTTAAGTTGACCTACTTGGAATTTCTTCCAAACCATGGTTCTTTGTGACCTACTTCATCACCATCATGGGAGATCTATTCAATAGGTATACTATTGTGAACATTGACTCAACTCAAAACTTATTTGGAATAGACTTCCTCTACAACTTACACCTAGCCATCTTTGTGATAGTACAGTTTTGCCTCTCAACCAATACGTTTTGTTGTGGAGTGTAAGGTGTAGTATATTGTCTTTGGATCCCATGTTTAGCACAAAATTTATTGAAATATTTTAAGTATAATTCCCCACCAGTATCATATCTAAGAGAGGAAATATGACAACCTAACTATTTCTCTATTAATTCTTTGAACTTTTGAAATTCATTAAATACATCATATTTTAATTATAGAAAATATACCCACAATTTTCTACTGAAATAATCAACAAATGGAAGGAAGTACCTAGCACCAGTGGTTGATGTCATGTTCATTGGTCCACATATGTTTGAAAGTACCAACTGAAGGACCCTCTACGCTCTCCAAAATTGTCCTTCATAAAATGGTATTCAATGTAGCATCCCTACCTCACAAGCTCTGCAAACTCTATGGATCTTCTATAGAATGTTTGGAAGTCCATCTACTAGTTTCTCTCATGCCAAATGAGAGAGATAGTTCAAGTTGAGGTGCCCATACCTATGATGCCATAGGGGTTCTAGATTTTGCAATAACAATTACCTTTAACTTACAATTTCTAATAAGATCAATATTCAAAAATCTTAAGACAGTGAAAACTAAGAGATTCATCTAAAATGGATCATTATAATCTTGGACATAGAAATCACTCATCATTTCATAGTTTCCCAAAAGGTCAAACAACCTCAATTATATGTTGAATCTACCACTTAATTTTAGGTTCAAATCCTAAGCCATCAAATTCTCAAGTGCAAAGGTGAAATAAGAAAGGTATGAGTCACTATAAGAGATCAATGTTTCTTTTCAAATTTCTTCTTCTTTCAACTAGAGGGAATGATGAGATCCTAGGAGTTTAAACTTTAGTGTTTTCAAACCTTGGGAACATATGACATGAATCATATGAAATGTTTATTTCCATTAAGCATGAGGGTAGAATGATTAACTTAAATGGCATTTAAAACAATCCCTCTAGATTTGTATCTTCAAATGTGAGGGCACCCACTCTCATAAAGCACATGTTGGGAGTTTAAACTTTAGTGTTTTCAAACCTTGGGCACATATGACATGAATCATATGAAATGTTTATTTCCATTAAGCATGAGGGTAGAATGATTAACTTAAATTTTCTTTAACACAATCCCTCTAGATTTGTCTCTTCAAATGTGAGGGCACCCACTCTCATGTTCACATTTATTGATATTAGCCTTTAGGAAAAGATAAGAAAATACAAATTGGACAAATGTATCAATCCATGTGAATATGATACCCGTTCACTCTCTCACACACTCAATTTGCATACTTTGTCTCCTAAAGGACATGATTTGGACAATATATTAGTTGTCTCAAAAACTTAGGTTCCAGTCAATTCTTCATGCAACATGATACTAAGAAGTTGCTAAGTTGTCTCCTACTAATATGCTAAATCGGTCAGCATTAGTTCAGCAATTCTAGACGACTCTCATGGTGTTGCAATGTTATTTAATCTTACAATTTGGCATACTTTCTTAGTCCCACAATGCTGAAAAACTTTCCTCAATTATTAATCCTAAAGAAGCCCAATAATGGGTGAACATGGATAGGCCATCCTGACTTTTCTCACATGCCTTCCATCTCGCTTAGACACTTATTTTGGGAACTCTTATACATTTACTATGTCAGTTTGATAAGCCCTAAGACAGGAAAAATAAATAACAAGTATGTGCAAACAGCAACACACTTGACTGGATTGAACTCAACCTAGTCTTATGATGGACGTACATTTTAACGGCTTCTTTCCTAATTCAAAATTGTTGAAGATATAAAATAACTATTTCATTTGTCCTACGATTCCAATAGTGCACATGGAAATATTCTCTGCAAATCTCTTTTGTTGCATATGGTAGGCCTGTGAATAGACTAAGCTTGTACTAGCATAATGCAAACATGACCTGCAAGTCACCACTATGTTTTGGTTTCTGAAGGCTGCTGCATTATTGACTAACTAGTGAAGTATCAACCAGTGAATAAGTTTCAAGATTTGGAGAAGTCACAATATATATTATAATTTTTTCTTGCAGATTGGCCTCTTGACCAATTTTTTCTAGGAATGCCTCTTATGAAAAAATAAGTTCTTTCCTAATAGGTTATGAACCTCTTGAAAATAACAGGTTCACTAGAACATTGGAAGCAAATATCTAATTCACACATCATGTTACCGCTACAATCCATTGCAGAAAATAGAAACCAAGGTGAAAAAGGATCTACAACTACATTGTAGATGTGTTACAATGACAATACTTTCTTGAATGTCTATTCTCCAACATCCATAGCATTACCAAAAATAATCATAGTTTGTATTTAACTCCAAATAATATACATTCCAATAAGAAGTTGTCAATCATAGTTTTACCTTGTGGCAATGATTTTCCTTATGCCATGCTCTCATTTTCAGTCAAAAACTAGATTTCTTATATTGATGACATTCCTACTATAATATGACCAACTATCAGACAACTATCTCACTGTAATTCTAGATAAAATGAGCAATGTACGCAAATAATAAAGAAACTGAAAATGATAGTAGATATTGCATGGTAAGCAACTAAATAGGTAGTCCACATGATATGCCATTCCATAATTCACTACCTTTCCCATATAAAATACTTTCTACAACAATTCCTCTGCATATTAGTTCTTTATGTTTCTATTTATTGAGATTTTGGCTTACACGGGGATTACAATCAGCCTTTCCATAGGAGATACATATGGATTATACAATTGGCATACCATTGTTGTTACTGTAACTAACATTTCCTAATAAGAATTTATAGTTGAACATTTCATTTACTTGTTTTGGCTTCCTAATTGTTATGTATGGCATATATAATACCAACTGTCCATTGGGATTCACACGTGAGAAAATGAAAAAGGATTTAACTACTGCTAAATCCAAAAATGTGAAAGGCTAGGATTGCAGGGATTTTGTGCAAATTATAATGAAAAATAAAAAAATGAAGGCCTGCACCTCCAATGCATTAATAGCAGGGTTTCTTATTTATAATATTCTAGAGTTATTATTATTCTTATTTGTTCATTTCTTTCTGACTATTTCTCCCTATTTAAGGTGTTTTTCAAGTTTGTCAGCTCTGAATGCTAAACATGTTGCTCGATGTCTTGCAGTGGAAACACCTCACATATTAGCATAGGTCCAAGATCTAGTTCTGGTACAATAGCGCAAATTGTGGAAGATTTGGTAAGTGCCTCCTACTGAAAGCCTTGCCACTATGACCCAAGTGCTATTTGGCCACAAATAGAAGGTTAGTGCACTGGGAAAAAGAGAATTTTGTGTGTGTTGATGCTACACATAGGGCATGTTTTTGTAAGCCCTTTTTCCCATCATGTGCAAGAGCAGTTTGCATCTGCAAGATGCACATAGCATTCTCTTTTCCCAATAAGATAGCTTCTAGTTTTGCATGATATTCTATCATATTTATACTAATGAACTGTCTAGAACTTTTTCACTCTTAGTTCATATTTATCCTGTGAGTTTAGTCTGATTGCAAGACTTTTTCCTTCACATTCCTTCTCAATGTTTTTGCCATAACCTCAGAACTACTTGATTTTGGGGTTGTTCCATATATATCTCTTGGGGTTGGGACCAACTTCCTAATCTCCTGGAAACATTTCTATACCTCCAGCAGGTATATCACTTATCATAGGCATTTTTGTTTCTCCAAAATTACGTTACTCACAAAAGGGTGCATTCTAATTAAGATTCCTTCTCCCACAACTCAACATGTTGTGTGCAATGTAGTGCCTATTGGGTGATTTCGATGGCTTCTACAAAATAGTTATTAGACATTGTTTCTAACCTCTTAGGAAGGAGCTACTTAGCAGTGGCTGCCTCTCTGACAATTGCTGGTATTTATTGTTCATTAGTATATTTAAAAATTCATCGTCGGGGGTTAATGTTTCAATTTTATCAAGTGTCTCTTGTTTCATATTCAACACAAGATGGAATTTGCATGCACTCAGTTTGTTGGAGCAAGGATTTTTGGATTGCCTTGAATATTGAAAGCAAGTTACAGAAGTGATCCCTAAAGATGGAACATCATTGACAACAATTCAAGCTCCTCTTAGTGGATGTTTTGTAATCCCTCTTCTTTTTCTCCTCCCCCTTTTCATCTTCATTTGTTTAGAAGGCATGACAAAGATACTCGTAAGTCTAAATTTTAGCCCAAAATCAATTGTAATGATAGTGGAAATGTTACGAGAATATTTTTATTATCACTAATGGTCTGCCCATTCTCATGAGGGATGTCTTAAGCAAAGAGTTCTCAACGCATATTTCAGTGGCTGAGAAAAAGGAAGGAGAGGGTTAAAGTTATTATAGTCAACAATCCTAGCTACATAAGTGGTTGTTGTGGACTTCCCAATCCATGGTGGGAATGCCTCTTCTACTAAGTACAGTAATTCTAACAATTCAAAAAAAAAAAATGGAAAAACAATTCTAAGCCTACAATTAGTCTTAATCATCACTGATTACTTCACTTTAGACAAGGACGCTTTGTTTGTGCAACCCTGTTGCATTATAGTTAATGGTAGTGATAAAAATCTTATTTCACAAGATCATGTGACTTTTCTTAATTTTCCTTCAAAATGTTAACCTTGGTCTAAAATTTTAGGGTTGGATGAAGGATAAGGAACCAATGCAACTTATGAAGGTCCGTCAATTCACTTTTTTTATTGACCACTCTCTGTTAGTATTAAGTATGATGGCACTCCTGTTGACTGATGTGGTCTTATTCCTTCGAAGGTTTTATCAACACGATTGCCATGCAAGCTATTATACATTGTCTTGAAACTTCCCTATTTTTGCAGAGAAGTTAGTGTCATGCTAGTGATTAATTTGAAACTGTATTTTAGTGGTAAAATTCACTGTTTTTTGGTGGAATAGTTCATAATTTATTCTGATATTTTTTTGCAAGTGCACTATTCATGATGATAAATGTGTGGTTTACTTCAGAGGGTTCTCAGTTCTTTCTAGATACGCTTTTCATCATTTTATTTGAATACTTCTCTAGTGCTTTACCTTCATATTTTATCCCCTGCACAATGTCTCCTAAGGTACATGTTTTTATGTTTATTGGTTGTTTCTGTGGAAACTTTTTCCTGAGGTTCTGAAAGGTAAATCCAAATGCAAAAAACAATATTTTATATTAATATTTGTTTAAGACATTCTTGTGTGATACTTGAATTTCATAAATCTAGATTTCTATTTCGTTATCTATATCAATATATAAGAACATGCCCATGGATTGTTGATATTTCTCAAACTGTGGAGTTGTTCCTTTCCTGTTGCATGTTCTTTTATATTGTTATGTTGTGATTCAAATTTCTAGTTGTGCTTTCCATTTATTCTCCTACGTAGTACATGCTTTGTCAGATTATATAAAAAATTATTCTTATTGTCTTTTTATTATGTATATTGAACATATTATTTCTAGAAACTTTTTATCTTCCTATATTTTCTATTCCTTTGGTGTATATTTTCACCTTTCAGGGCAATTGCTGGTTTATAGTCTAATTCTTTAAAGGGTGCTAGCTCAATGGAAGAGCACCTGCTTTACAAGCGCGAGGTAGGTGGTTCGATTCCATCATGCCCTCATATTCATAGGAAATGATGACGATCAGTTTTTGGTGACGGATGCTCTTTTGACCATCACCAATGAGCTTATGGTGACATTTTTCAACTCTCACCAGAATATGAAATGGTGACAGTCAACGAACGCCACCACATATATGCATCAATAGTGACGACCATTAAAGGTCCATCACCATAAATCTTTGTTGTTGATATGAAATGGTGAGGGTCAATGTTTGTCATTATATTCATTATTCATGATGGACCTTGATGTCACCAATGAGTTTATGGTGACAGTCAATGAACGTCGCCATATATATGCACCAATAGTGACGGCCATGAAAGGTCCATCAAAAAAATCATTGTTGTTCATATGAAATGGTGACGGTCACTATCCGTCATTATAATCAATATTCGTGACAGACCTTGAATGTCACCACAACACATACTTTCAGTGACAGCACCTTTGGTGATGTTCAGTTTTTTGGTGACAGAGGCTATTTTCTGTCACCATTTCTCATATGAAATGGTGACGGTCACTATCCGTCACTATAAATCATTACTAGTGACAGACTTTGAATGTCACCACAACACCTATACTTTCGGTGACGTCACCTTTAGTGACGTTCAATTTTTGGTGATGAAGGCTCTTTTGACCCTCACCAATGAGCTTATGGTGACCATTTTCGCCCCTCACCAATGTCCTTTTTTCTTGTAGTGATAGTTAACAAATAAAGTTGTTAACCCACATTATGCATGGGACCACAAGTAGTGAGAGAATAAATTTATAATCCCATTGTATTGGATGTATGGTAATTAGAGACCCATGGTAGTTATCCACAGTATTGGATTTATGAAGACTATATAGAGACTAGAGACTCTCCATTGAGAGATTTCAAGGATTATTGTATTGACAAGAATATGGCTTGTGGAGTGATCTCCTTCCTTAAGGAGTAGTTGTATGATGTTACACCACCTCAAGGGTTTTGATATTAGCGAAGATCTGAGGTTTTATATTATATTGTCTTATTTCTTAGGAATATTTCCACTTTAATATATTTGTAGCTCAAATTCATTACAGAAAGAAGTTGAGCCAACAACCAAGTGAAAATATGTGTCATAGACAACCATTTCCTCCCATTGAGTATTGTAGAAATAGAAACAACAATGCATTATCTCACTTGTTCAATGATATCAAATTCTTCATTTGTCACAAATTTGAACACATTGCAGATGATTTTCAAAGAATATTTTTCAAACGTCAAGCAAATTGTCTCCCCATAGGAAGATCATGAATTACGAGGTACTCAATTTTATTTAAAGCATATGGGTTTACATGAAATTTAATTATTAATTACTCTATTGATTGCAGATCATATATAAATGAAAGAAACATGAAGCATAACGATATGATACTCTTGCCCCCTTCTTTGGCCACATAAGGTGCTATACATAGAAAAAGAATGTAGGATTAAGTCAATGAATTCATTTAAATATTTCAGAAAAAAAGTAGAGCCTATCTAATACAAGAAAATGGACAAGAATATAGTTATAAAAATAACTAAAGAACATGAATCCATCAATGATCCGAGAAATTTTCGTGAATGCTTTCAAAAATAAATACCCATTTTAGAGTACCCGACACTTACATTTTATTGTGAAATTATGAGAAATTCATATTCTAATCAACTTCAATATGTTGGGAAAAATACTGAGAGGGGGGGGGGGGGGTGTGAATCAGTATTTATAGCTCACAATAAAATTTTACCTTTTCTTTACTGAATTCTATATGCGAGTTTAATGAACCCAACTAGCGTATACACGCGGATATACCAACAAAAACTTGCGTATACTGATCATCAGATAATTAAGCAGTAAATATGTGCAGTAATAGCAGAATAAATCATCACACTATAGAATCACTTATCAACACCAATATTTAAGGTGGAAACCCAATTCAGGAGAAAACCACCATTGTTTTCGTTTCTGTCTTCAATATTTATTATATGGAAAACTACTAACAATATTGTGCTGATGCAGACTGATATCAGTACACAAGCATCTACCTGCAGAAGGCGGCAACCTTCTCTTGTTCTCCAATTTCTATTGGAAGGGAGATACAACCCCCTGATCTCGTTTACCAGTCTACTAGAAGGGAGTTCCAACCCCCTGATCAGAGCACCGGCTTTCTATTGGCAGGAAGCTTCTACTTCCACACTGAAGGCTTCAACCCTCAGAACCACTGCAGACCACGTTTCATCAATTTTCACACTGGATCGCACAACTTCAACACAACTCTTCATAAATATCAATAATAATAAATTTCACCCAAACTTCAATCAGAACAGTGAGATCACTATAACCAGAACACAGTAATAACCCAGATTTCAGAATCAGTATGCTGAATCAATATCAACTGTGATCATTCATTATCTTAAAATACATATGCTATTTCTCTTCACTGATCCCGCGTGTATACAGACTCTTTCCTTCACACCAACCTGCGTATAGATCTAAGAATATTGTTTTTACAGAATATGATCAGTCTTAGATCGAGATATGAGGCTTTTAGTCAGATATATTTTAAGTAATGTAGAACCCTTATTCAGTCAGTCATCATTAAACATATTTACTCCCTCATTGATCAGATTTGAACATATTCAACTTAGCAACATATGCAGTATTCAAACAACCCAGATCTACATGAAGACTTCATCGACAGACACCAAAAATGCAACAGAAATACAACAGCATTAAACATATAACCACTTTAGCAAGCTTCAAAAAACCCTTACTTCCATACGCGCTTTGGCTAAGACAAAGCCGCGTATATACGTGTTTTCACCGACACGAACTAGCGTATAGATCTGTAAATATTTAATTTTGCAGAATGTTTCAGATCTATAGACTTACCCAAATTTCTTCACTTCACTTAAGAAAACATGCGCCAGGTCACAGATCTAATCATCTCTTCGGTAAGTACATAGTCATTTCAGTTCTATATATCCTGATCCATCATTGTCTCCAAGGATGCATCATAGATTTAGATCTACCAATAAAATAGAGTTCATCCCATGCAGATATACTTCAGAGATAAGTATTCAATAACAACCCTTACACATGCACACCTTGCACTATGATCTTCCTTTCATTATATGTGATTAGCCTTTATCAATACCATGAGCCAAAACCACACAAGTGTCAATGGTGTTCTTGGAAAAAATAAAATAGATGATACAACACTCAATACTGTGGGCTAATACCATGGTAATGCCCCTTGGTATCATAATTTAAGAGCGCAAAAGGTATACATGACTTTGCTTCTTCGTACCCTCATGTATATGCGACTTCTCTTCATAAAAACTGTGTATATACTAATTGTGGATGTATACGCGGGTTGACTGTTTACCAAGTAGTGTATACATTGCCTCCATACACAGGTTCACTTCATCAAACCTGCGTATATATTGGGAAATATTTCATGTTTCGTTTTTTTGGCACTTACTGGAATTCCTTTCTTTGACATGTCTGAACTGACCTATAGAAACATCATTTTTACATCTTTAACAAATAGGTTTCTATCAAAAGGAAACTCATCAAGTAGGTTTCCATCAAGGACAACTTGATCAAGTAGGTTTCTATCAAGGACAACACATTGCATCATATTGCCAACACAACAAACCATTAACATGAAACAAGAAGAAATAATAATGAATAACCATAAACACATGATATGATAACAAAGCTCCCCGAGTGTGGGCTATGCCTCCAGGACTGACGTCAAGAATGGGGAGGTCACTTCATTAGTTTTTGCAATAATATTATGAGCACATTATGTAATCTCTATCAATACAAGGATGAAACCCCTTATCTAGAGTGGCATGTCTCTCTACGAGACATTATCCTATAGGAACTCTCACTCATAAAATATCTCCTCCATCATGAAAAAGGAACAATCTCTCACATAAAGTGGCATACAATGATCGTCTCACAAAGGAGCATACATGGATCTCAAATTCAAATCATCATCTCAAAAAAAATCAAATGAACACATGGAAACAATGTACCTTATACATCCAAGTATGGGGATAAATTGAAAATCAACTACTTAGATGAAGAAACAACATGCGTCATCATGTTCCTTGCAAATATCCATGAAATCTAAGTATAAACTCGACCCCTTTTTGTCTCAATCAAATTTGGGATTATTGGGAATCTCAAAGATTCATCAAGGGTTCTTTTCAGCGGGTTGAATGAAATTCATCTTCTCAGATGAAGAAATTGATCATGTCATCATGTTCCGTGTGAAAAATTGAGTTAGATGAGTATAAAGTTGGCATAGTTCTGCAATTGTCAATTTTAGGCCTATAATGAATCTAAAAGATTATTTTCACATTCTTGTGTGAAGGTTTCACCTTCGTGGTTCTGCACTCAACCTTATGCTTATGAAAAAAGATGTCACTTAAATCAAAAATTTGATCACACCATCAAACTCTTGGAAAAAGTATGGTTAATCTAAGTATAAATTTGGCATAATTCTTACTCTCGAGAAAATCATCTCCAAGGAAATCTAAAGATTCCTCTAAGATTCCTTTAGTTCATGGTTACACCTCTTGGAACTGTGTGCCTACTCAGGAATCCTCCATGTAATTCCTGTCAGCTTTGTTGTCAGGTGAATGGAAAATTGGGGATCATATATAATTTTCCCGACATAGTTGCCGATGTGACCCATCAGTTTGTTGGTGGAGGCATATAATTTTAGTGGGGCAGGCCCATGTTCCAACCTGTGGCCTTCCCAACTTTGAATGTGTTGTGTTATATATGGCCAAAGATTTTATTTTTTTAGACTGCCAGTTGGAGGACCAGCCTCTCGGTTGGTGTAGGTACAAACCCTGCTCGACCATTAATATGTGATCGTTGGTGTCGTGGGGTTAGCCTCCCACCGACATCCATTATATATATATATATATATATATATATATATATATATATATATATATATATATATATATATATATCTATATAGTGGGGATGGTGGGATTTGACAACCAGCTAACCCATCCAAATATTTGTTTTTTATTCATTTTAAAACTAAAATTAGGTTTTCTCTTAATTTTGTAGAAGGGGGTGAGTCAAAATTAAACAAGTGACAATTTGTACATTTTTTCCATCAATTAGGTGCCAAATTTTGAGCTACGTAGTGGCCACCAAATATAGCGGCTTCCACCAAATTTAGTTGGACCTCCAATTTTAGCGAGCCTCTAAATTTAGTTAGCACCCTGATAAATTTAGCCAATGGGACCAAGTTGACCAAAACTTTGACTGTGAATATCTTGAGCATACAAACTCAAATTTTAGTGTCACCTGTCTAATTGTAATCAAGATGACAACATCTTTGTTTTGGTCTTGGTTTTGAATAAATCTGAAGACTTTGATTTTTGAGCCTTTGTGGAGCCACCTGGGTCACTCCCAATAAGGAGCCTTTGTTCCTCGAAAATCATGAACACAATATGCAATATGTTTTGCTCCCTCATCTGCAGAAAAAGTTCCCTAGCATGACACACTTCCTTCTCCTTCACCTTTGTACTTCGGAGCCATAAGTGATGAACCGACACCTATATCCTATTCAAATCCGTAGCACAATTTGCATAATATATGATATTTTACAAGACCAAACATAACCCAAGAAAAATCAAATACTTTCCAAGAGTTTATAACAGACTCATTAGTCAAGTTTACATCATAAAAAAAACATAAACCAATGCCTCAACTATCAACTAAAAGGCCAAAAATATCACGATGTTGCATTCTTAAGTGATGACAAAGACTTCATCACTTTTACAAACATATTGCAACATGTTATTTTAAAAATGTGGCTATGCAAAACTACTTAAAAATGCTAAGCATATCTTACCCAAACATGTTGATGAGATCTCTTTCTATAGTTGGATTTCGTGTTGATTTTTTTCAATGAAGTATTTTTCAGGTTCTTTCTGGGCCTTCAATCGGTGCTATAGATGGATCTCCCAACATGTCCCGCTCTGATTCCCACTCTTGCTGCAATAACTTCAAATTTTTTTCCTCTAGAACTACTTTCCCTTCTTCCTACCATCATGTGGATAAGTAGTTTCATGTCTTCTCACCTTCCTTACTGCCATTATTTTCAAAAAATTGGAAACAACGTGGTTATACAAGCTAAAAAAAGTACATGGTTTTCTATCCCATACATTTTTCTCATCATTATCAATATTCTTGTAATAAAAAGGAAAATTAGAATATCGAAACATTTTATACCTTCCTTGGTTGTCTATGGTGGATGCCTAGAGATGAGAGCTTACCTTAGCTCTTCTTTTGTAATGCTCACTGTCATGGAAATATTGTGATGTGCACTTTGCACCATCTTCCCTTGTTGGTTTAGATAATGCCTTAGATAATTTGTCTAAACAACCCCTTGACTTTTCTACCTTCAAAAGATCGCCTTTAATGTATCCCAATCTTGCAAATCAAGGCCTTTGTACAACGTCGAATGGTTGAGCCATTCCTTTCCCACTAACATGACATCCTCCTCCTTTATACCCCACCTTGGTAAGGAGTCTCACATTAGTTCCTGAAATGGGTACCTCAATGATTCCAACAAAAACAAAGTCATGTAAAAATGAAATTGAAGAAATATCGATAAAATTTACCTCAAATGTTGATTCTGAAACAGTTGATGATGGCTTCGTTAAGCCTTCATTGCACTTAAATTTTTCCAAGGAATCTTCCATGACTCTAATTTAAGTTACAATATCTTCTTCTCTTCTTCTGGCTCTCGTAGAATTATCCTCAGTTCAAAATTATATGCTTGAAGGTCTTAGATCATCCCTTTATTTAAATGATGAGAAGAATACGAAGAATAAGAATATTCACCTGAATATGGAGATGGAGCATGATCCTCTACTCTCTTTCTCATGTTCCTCTTTTTCCATTTTCTCTTCATAATATACAAACATTGTATCTACCATGTTTTCCACTTTGTAGAAGGGCACTTAGAGATATTTTTTGTTCTCCATTTCTCTTCTTATTGCATGATTAATTAAAATTCCCTCGCAACAAGGTCAAACATCTCTAATACCACTTGATCTAGGAAATTTTTTTGAATGATTTCAAGAAAAAATCCCCATTATACAAGACCTTTTACTCACAATTAAATTTTCTTTTGAAATTATGAGAAATGCATATTCTAAACAAGTTTAGCAAACCATTAACAAGAAACAAGAAGCAATAATCATGAACAACCATAAACACACGATATAATAACAGATCTCACGTAGTGTGAGCTAAGTCTCTAGGCCCAGTGTCAAGAGTAGGGAAGCCACTTCATTAGTTGTTGTAAGAATATGATGAATGCAAGATGTAATATCTATCAATACAAGGATGAGGCCCCTTATCTAGAGTGGCATGTCTCTCCACGATATGTTCTCCTATAAGAAATATCACTCATAAAATATCTCCTCTACGAAAAGGTCTCCATAGGAAAAGGTATGTTATAACGCACTTCCTAAAAGAAGAGGACATGTCACTACTTGTAAGTGAAGAAAAATAAAATATTGAGGAAAAACCATGGAATTCCTTGAATTATTCTTATGTAGAAGGCTAATTAACATCTATTTGTTCCCATAAAATATTACCATCAAACAATCACATGGATTTTTCTATGTTATTGCAAGGACAAATTGGATATAAAAGAAAAATGAATTGGATCAACTAAGTGTGAATTTTGATGATTTATTTGCGATTTGTGATTTTCTTGGATCTAAGTACTCAATGAGATATCTAAAGGATATATAATATGATTGTAGATATATGCGACATATAAACCGTGTACATGAGCAGAGTGGTTGTATGGGGCAGAGGTTGTGTTTATTGTAGGAACTATGACTATTGACACATTATTTGTGGGATTAATGAATATGATGAGGATTTTTGCAAAATTTATTGATCTTGATAACTTGTCTCATTATTGTTGTACTAGAGAGGGATTTACAATGAATTATTACAGGGGTCTGTTAGGTATGTAGAGATCAGAGATTAGTTAAGGGCATAGACATATTTTATAGAGTATAGAATATGAAAAACTCAGTAACACAGGCTTATTTAACATGGTTTATAGTTTCTACTTGACTTGTCTCTAGAGACTGATCTTGCTTGTTATGCCTAGTATTGACCAAAATTTTGTGGCTTTTTGTGTGACTATGATGAAGGTTTTGCAGGATATTTGTAAACTCTTAACCTTGTATATTGTATTGATAGAAATATTCTTCATTGATTAACTTTACATGTTTGATATTTCCTTGTTTACTTGATGACATTCAATGCTGCTAAGATGTCTTTCTAATCAACATTTGAGCACAATGAATGAAATAATATACTATCAATGATTCGTTGTTTTATGCAAATATCCATGGTAAACAAATATTTGTAGCAAGGAATTTTTTCTTAAGTAGATAAATAATAATATATGTAGGGGCTATTCATGGTATGTGCACTAATGATTCAATCAATGGAGATTGGATGATTTTCATGAGATATGTGTGGCAAAGACTCATATGGCTACTAATGTTATGGATATATCTTGTTATTTATCATTGATAAATATGAGCCTATTGTAGAGTTCACATCCCAAATGGAAGACTTCATGATGACATTGTTATGCCGAATATTGATTGGTTAAAGATTTTGTTATGCAACGGTTGCTTACTAAGGAAGATAAAGTACTAATTTCAAGAGTTTGGTGTTTATTTTTTTAAAGAATTATTACTCTTTGAGATTTTAGTTTCTTGTATTATGCATAGATGAGCTTGACAATGATGTTCCATATTTTCACATGACTTGTTGAAATGTATTCATATTGAAATTAGTGTGTTGATGATAGAATTGAGTTAATCGTTTGTTTACAAGTGATCTTGTTATTGTATTTGTTACAAACGAGGTTTTTGGCATGGTTGTAAGATTTTGATTGATGATTATGTTGATGAGAATTTTTTTAGAGAAAAGACTATGGTTTGGCATTCGATGAACTAGAGTTTGTTGATACATTTTATTGATCGAATATTTATTGCAAAGTGTTTAGGTTTGATGTTTTATTAACCGAAGTTTTTTTTTAGAGAGGTTACTCATATTCAATTATTCATATTGAGAATATTGTTGTTTGTGCATCCAATTTGAAAATTGAATGAAATGTAGCTTGTAGGATTTTTGTTTTAGTCGGGTGGATCTAGTGTGAAATATTTTGAAACATTGTCCATAGAGGAACTGAGGGTTGGATCTTTCAGTCAGGGATTAATAAATTCTTCCAGCTATGCATGGAGAAACAAGAGGGGTTGGTAGCCTCCAAAACATAGGATCCTGCACAGTAGTAAGATTTTTTTCCATTGGAAGATGTAAAAAAATAAAATTAAAATAAGAAGGCGGTGGAGACAAAAACAGTGGTTTTTCAAACTTGGGTTTTCCACCTAAAAATTTGGTGTCCCTATGCTTTTTTGTGTTAATGATGTGTTGCATTATTACAGTTTATATGCTCTTATTTTTAATGCTACACATGGTTTACTCAATATTTATATATATACTACACGATGTCCTACTAATTAAATGATGGTCTGGATAAGTTTGAAAAATGAAAGTATAAACTAAGTAAAATTTTATCAAGCATGAAATAATAATTCACCCCACTCTCAGTATTCTTAATAATTTGTATCAAAGCCAAGTTATCTCTAGTAAATATTAACCACATGAGATTTGATTAGGGACCATGGGAAGGAAGCATAAGAAGAAGACAAATCAAAGGAATAATTTAATCCATGAAAATTATGACAATGCAAGCGATGAATCGCATATACCATAAATATATGCAATTATCGATCAGAGACAATATATAGAAAAACATGTCAGGTCAGGTATATTCATGCGTAATAATGCAAATTATCATGACTAGAAAGAAAGAATTAAATACAGGATATAGTATCTCATATCTAATGTTTGGCATTTAGTTTGTAATGGTTATACTAAAACTCCCCTATAAGATCAACGATTGCAGAATAATGGTCAAGTATTAAATGAAACCTTTTGTAGCTTACCTTATTCATAACTTAAGAAAATTATGCACTATGAAAATGTAAAAGGAGGTATGGGATAATCTATAGTAAATCCATGGAGGAGAGGGAAAAATAGTAAAGAAGAAGTTTTTTCATTAGGTAAACCAACACTTAATATTTCTTTAAAAAATTTAATATATCAAAAGAATAATCTTTTCACCTATCAAAAGATAAGTGTGGTCATGAAAGCACCTTCACCATATTAGATTGAGTTAGTGATTTAGAAGAAGAGATTTTAGAGGAAGTATTCAAACTTAGAAGAAAACTTTTTTCTACCTTGAAAAGGATTGACAATGTTAAGGTCAAGCTGCAGGAGTGTGAAAATAGGGACCATGATGAACCAGTTAACAATACAACCATAACTAAAAAACTTAACGAAAAGAAACAATCTTGTGAAGGACTTGAACCTGAAATAAACTCTCTAAAATCTTATCTTGAAAAAATAATATACGAGGAGATACTGAAAGTATTTGAAGAACAAGAAAATGAGCTTAAAGAATAAATTATAAAGTTAATAACACATTTAAAAGAAACAAGAAGAGAAAAATAGGTTGAGGTAATCTCATTAAAAGGTAAATTAGCAAAAAGGTACAAACATTTGAGATTTCAAGATAGTACAAAGATATTATACAACCTTATTAATATACAAAGGTATCCCTCCATCAAAGCCTGCCTTAGTTTCCATGAAGTTGTGAAGGGGGAATTGAGCTCACATGCATGTGTAGGAAATTTTAAAGATAAGAAAAGAAAACTATGAATATCCTAGTAAGCAACTAAGAAAGTGTAGTATAACTAGGGGGGATAATATGGGGTGCGATGGTAGGTACCCAAGTGAATAATATGATGTAATAATGTAATAATGATAAATAAATAGGTCATCGTTAAAAAATAAAGCTTTTAACCCACATTATACATGGAAAAAATGTCCAATTTGGATTCCATATGCAAGAGATATCGCTGATTTAAAACCAGTTGTGATACAAAAAAAATTCTGACGAAAATTCATGGATGATGACTCTCATGTCAATTTTTGTTGTTTGAATGCATAATTTCAAAAAAAATATTATATATCTGAGATCCTCTTGAAAAATCACCCAATTTCAAGAAAAAAAAAAGTTGAATCATAGTTCGGATGAGGGAGGAATCGCTGATTTAACATCATCACGTTTTTAGGAATTGTTTGTGACGATGGGCAGTTGCAGCGCTGACATTAGTTTTGGCAGTGCCGAGATCATGATTTTAACCATGTTGGAAGATGAATAATGGATGTTCCATTTCTAAAAATAGGTCATAATAATGATTATGAGCCATATTTACCATGTTGTGGCCATTTTAAATTTTTCGCACAAAGTAGGTAAATTTTTACAAAACTCTCATTATGTTTTAAGGGTTATAGCAAGATGACATTTACAAGAAATGATGATGGCCCTAATATTGAAGAATTTATTCAATATCACAAGTATAAATCCCCATATTTTTGGACAATTCGCATAGTGCCTCATATGGCAGATGATGCTTATAAGTGCTGGTTCTCACTAGACAGTTCAGTGGGGCAACTTCTTGGTGAAGAACTTGAAAAAATCCTTTTGGACAAATGGTCTCATACTCAAAAGGGGGAAAATAAGAAATATAAGGGGTTATTTTCTATTGATATATCCATATTACATGTCCATGGATGTATTCAAAAATAGAATATCATCGTTGCTATTCTCCCTAGTTCCATGAAAAATATAATTAATCTCAAATTGGCCACACGCTTGCAAGTTCTAGCACAACATATTGAAAGAACACGGGTTTATGGGGCACATATTCAAATATTTAAGGACTTGAAGGTGCCCATGGATAAATATTTATTACATGTTGAATTTTATGCTTTAAACATGGATGAGGGGGATATTGTTTTGGGTTATCCATCGATGGCTTCAGTTGGTACCATGAATATTAAAGTACAAAAGAAATTCCTGAATATTTTGTATAAAAAAAGAAGAAAATTACATTGTAGGATATTTTCATTAGGAACCAGTCATAGAATGTGGAGGTAGAAGCAACAAATGACAATGATGCATCAGATGATGAGCCTTTGATGGTAGAAAATCAAACACATACTTCAAAGCAGGTACCCGAAAACACACCAGACACCACTCAGGCACCAACAATGGAGAAATTAACGAAAGATATTCCATCAGTTAAAACATCAACATATCACACTCACATCACCCAATAATACAACAACTAGAAAGGTGGCAATGAACTAGAAACAAGGGAAAAATCCAATGGACGAAACATAGGGAGGTGCGTGGATCCACCCAGAATACATCAACATAGAAGAACTGCCAAAGCTAGCTTCCATCTCAAGCGACCAAGATGCTGAATATATCAAGTTTTCACCTTTCTCTAGGATGGCTAGATGCATGTGCATGGTACCAGTGGACTACTCTTTTGGGTAGATCTTATTAATTTTTTTCTTCTCATGTTTCGAGGACGAAACATGGTTAAGGGGGGTGTCATATAATATACCTAGGGGGATAATATAGGGTACAGAGGGAGGTACCCAAGGGAATAATATGATGTAATAAAGTAAGAACTATAATAAATAGTCCATAGCTAATAAATAAATTTTTTAACCCACATTATGCATGGGACCACAAGTAGTTAGAGAATAAATTGATAAGCCCATTGTATTGGATGTATGGTAATTAGAGACCCATGGTAATTACTCATGATATTGTATTTATGAAGACTATATAGAGGCTAGAGACTCTCCATTGACAGATTTCAAGGATTATTTTATTGACAAGAATATGTTTTGTGGAGTGATCTCCTTCCGTAAGGACCAGTTGTATGGTGTTACACAACCTTAAGGGTTTTAATATTAATGAAGATCTGAGGCTTAATATTCTATTGTCTTATTTCTTAGGAATATTTCCATTTTAATATATTTGCAACTCAAATTCATTACAGAAAGAAGTTGAGCCAACAACCAAGTGAAAATATGTTTCATAGATAACCATTTCCTCACATTGAGTATTGCAAAAATAGAAATAACAATGCATTAACTCCCTTAATCAATGATAGAAAATTCTTCATTTCTCACAATTCTGAACACATTGCAGATGATTTCAAAAGAATATTTTTCAAGCGTGATGTTAGCCACCTATAATATTTGTTATAGCAAAAGGTGGCTAAGACTTTTAAGCCTTCAAAGAACAACTTTTATTACTAAAAATTGTTGGCTTTTGAAGACTCTTGAAGGCCTCATGCCTCTGTCCAAAATCTTCATCTCTGTTCCCATTTTATACTCAGGAATCCTACTGATTTCATGAGAAGAAACTGCTGCAAAATCAACATTTTCCCCCCTCTCCCACTCAAAAATAACCTTCATTTTCTCCCTTTTTCTCCATAAAAACTCCCTATTTTTCATGATTTCTTTTCTTCCCTTCATGAAAATCACTCTTACATGGTTAAAGACTCACTCTTTAACCATACCGAAACCCCCAAATCCATTAAAAACCTTGAAAAATTTCATGAAAAATTCATTTTTTTACATAAAGGCTTAATCCCCCTTCAACTAAAGTCCTAAACCACTTCCCCCACATGACCAAACCCTAGAACCCCAACACTAATCCTGTTCGGTGCTTGTCGCATCGGAAATTTTCAAATGTGCAAGTCTTTGCCATATTCCGAAGTTCCAATGCGATTAAGCCTTGTATTATAAAGACCCTGATGCGATCAACCCCCTTTGTTATAAGCTCCATATCTCATGCTTCCTGTGTGAAAAACTAAGATTTATAGTCCCGGCGCTTATTGCATTGGAGAATTTCAAGCGCGCAAGTCTTTTTGCTATGTTCGAAAGTTCCGATTGCGATTAACCTTTGTATTTAAAAAACCCCCGATCTTATCATTATTTCGTATAACCCATGGGCCCACCTTCGGTGCTTAAACCTTGTAAATTTTCTTCCTCGACGTTATTTTTTCTTTATAAAACCCAAAAACCCATTTATCCAAAGTTTGATCTAAAAACCCAAAATCACGTGCTAAATATAAATGGTTAGATTAAAAAGACTGATCGTGCAATCACATTCGGATATTTCAATGGGTTGATTGAAAAGCCTAGGCCTAAAGGCCCGACCCCGATTAGCCCCTATATAAATAAATCTCGGGGCCTATCAGAGGTCTATATAAAGTCAGGCCCCTCAACCAGGTGCCCATCGCATCAGAAATTTTCTTTTTTATATGTGGTTTAACGTTTCCTACTGCTGATTGCGATGACCTCATCGCGCAATCGCATCAGCCCTTCTCTTGATCGCAAAATCACATTGGACCTTCTCCTGATCACGCAATCGCAGCGGCCCTTCTCCCGATCACGCACATCACATCACGTCACTTCTGACTTCCGTTTTTGATCCCCCGATACATCTCCTGCTGTCGATCTCATCTACAGATCGACGGTCTGCAATTAATCGCATCGCAAATATGTCACCAAGCATTTTAACACTTCGCTCACCCGCCGATTGCGATCTTCCGATTGGATCTGGACCGTCCACGTGTCCAGATCAGACGGTCCCCAATCGTTCCATCTTATTCTTTCCTCCGCCTTCCTTTTTTCCTTCTTTTAGCTAATTTCAACCGATAGATGGCACCATATGATGACCCTGCTCTCTCCCCCACCCTCTGAAGCAGTAAAAACCCAAAAAATGCAGGATTTCTTGATTAATTGTTTGTGTTTTGCGGGCACTAAATGGTTTTCCGTTACAAACAAAGGAAAAGTCAGAGGCTGGGAAAGACGTTTCCTGTGCCTTTGATTCATCAAAAGAAGTCGTTCACAAGGTTCAAGATCTATGTTTCATCGATGCTCTATGAGCATTGATGTCGTGAAGAGACCTGTGCAGCCTGCACATCGACGAGACACTGTGATTTAAATCACATTCAAAAGAGTATCAGTTTTTGAAGACATAGCACAACAGAATGAAGATTGAAGACATATTTTCGAATTACGGCTAAGAATGATTATCAAAATCCTAATTCCCAGAATTAAAACACCATTAAAAGAAAATCATAAGTGTTTAATAGACAGAAAGGCCTCCACCGTCACATTTGAGGATAATTGACTCCTCTCGACTACCACAGAGCCACCTGTTGCCTCAAACCCTTCAAACAGAGGCCGAAGTTATTGATTAAGAAAATATCTACCTCACAGTGTAGCCAAGCAATTAATTCCGCTAAAGAAACTAATGCAAACAAATATTAGCGGAGTTATTTCATCCTGGATAGAGCCTAAAAGTCAATAAAGCTCCCACCAAGCTTTGATATTAATTGTAAAATAGTTAATACAGTGAAACACCTGTAAACTTCGTCATCGAGCCCTTCAAAGGCCAAGAATTCATCACTCTATATTAATTGTCCTTAAGATCTTTTGGATCTCACCTCCTCATCCTTCTATAAATACTTCTGTAGAGGTTGAGAAACTGTTGGTTGCAGAACTTTGAAATACATTTGAGCTTAAACTTCTGATTGTAAATAGTGTTCACTGGCCCTTGGAGCTCTGTTTGTGTTAGTTTTGTTAGGCTAGATAGTGAAGATGATTTCTAAACTGAAACATTGGACCTGAGTACTGTAACTGGTTTGACATTAATAAACAAGTTGTTTCTTGGGATCCTGGTCTATATCACTGGTGAAGTGCCCCTTTATTTGTTATTGTTTTCCTTCTATGTGTGTCATATTTTTTAACTATTCTCTGATAAAGAACATCATTTATAGAGTTAGGACTTGCTGTACATCGGTAACCTTCTCTAACTGAAAAGATTTATCTCAATGTTTTCCTCCAATTGTTTATTTTAGAATGATTTAATACAGTTTAAGCAGTTAGGAATGCTGGAGTTCCCTCGTCCTACTATTTTCTTTAAACATTATTCTTGAAAGCTATTTTGCTTATTTTCTTATTAAAGTTAGACTAGAAAAGTGATGGTTTGCCCTGTTTCTAGCTTCTATTCTCCAAAGGCAAATTCTGAAAGTTTCCCTTGGTGTGAACTGAAAGAAGACTAGGTTTAAAAGTACTTTATCTGATCTTAAGTTTATACTCTATCTTCTCTTATATGTTTTCATATTTTCTGAAGGTAATTATGTGGATTACTGGATTGTTTGTCAATTAAGCTGCTTTAATACAAACTTGCCCAAGAATTCAATGGTTAGCCCTGCACTTGGTTGGTTTTAAACAGATACTTAAGAGACTTTTCTTGTTTGGATTGACTATAAATCCTTTGTGAAATTATTATCAGTTTCCACCTCTCCAACACCTTATTGTTCCCATTCCATCATTTAAATCTCAATAATATTATGGTGTAGATGACTTTCCCCTTGGATCACTCTTGATGTTGTTGCTCAATTAAAGCCCTGTTATGACTCCATAGCCCAATGGACTAAAAACCAGCGTTATATCTATATTTTTAGCCTAGATGTTCTATTCACTTGCAACTTCTCACCTTTGAAACTCTTTACACTTAGGAAAATCCACCTCAAATAGTATTCATGCTCAACCATCCAAAAACAAAACAAACCCTTGGCCTTCATAACTAGCCTAATATTATTACCCCGAATTTCAAAGACAAATCCATCTTTGCACTCATTGGAGAGATCCCTCTCCGGATTCAGGAGGGCTAGCTCCTAGAATCCCAAAGTTGGTTGAAACGATGTTGTTTTTGTGATCGGACTTTCCCAATCTTTTTGATTACATATTCCTAACACGTGAAGAAAATAGTCTCCCCATAAGAAGATCATGAATTACGAGGCACTCAATTTTCTTTAAAAGGTATGGGTTTACATGCAATTTAATTATTCATAACTCTATTGATTTCAGATTGTATATAAATGAAAGAAACATGAAGCATAACTATATGATTATCTTTCCCCCTTCTTCGGCCACACAAGGTGTTATACATAGAAAACCAATGTAGGACTAAGTCAATGAATTCATTTAAATATTTCAGAAAAAAATTAGAGCCTATCTAATACAAGAAAATGGAGAAGAATATAGTTATCAAAATAACTAGAGAACATGAATCCATCAATGATCCGAGAAATTTTCATGAATGCTTTCAAACAGAAATACTCATTTTACAATACCTGGCACTTATATTTTCTTGTGAAATAATGAGAAATGCATATTCTAAACAACTTCAACAAACCATTAATATGAAGCAAGAAGAATTAATAATTAATAACCATAAACACATTATACGATAATAGAGCTCACCCAGTGTGGTCTACTCCTCCAGGACCAATGTCACGAATGGAGAGGTTGCTTTATTATTTGTTGCGATAATATTATGGATTACATGATGTAATCTATTTCAATACAAGGATGAAACCCCTTATCTAGTGTGGCATGTCTCTCCATGAGACATTCTCCTATAGGAAATCTCACTCATAAAATCTCTCCTCCATCATAAAAAAGGAACAATCTCTCACATAAAGTGGAATACAATGATCCTCTCACAAAGTAGCATACGTGGATCTCAAATTCAAATCATCATCTGCACAAAAATCAAATGAAAACATGGCAACAATAAACCTTATACATCCAATTATGGGGATAACTTGAAAATAAACTACTTAGATGAAGAAACAACATGCATCATCACATTCCATGCAAATATCCATGAAATCTAAGTATAAAATTGACCCCTTTTTGTCTCAGTTGAGTTTGAGATTCTTTGGAATCTCAAAGATTCGTCAAAGATTATTTTTAGAGGGTTGAATGAAATTCATCTTCTTAGATGAAGAAATTGATCATGTCATCATGTTTCGTGAGAAAAATTGAGTTAGATGATTATAAATTTGGCCTATTTCTGTAACTATTGATTTTGGGCCTATAGTGAATTTATAAGATTATTTGCACATTCCTGCTTCAAGGTTCCACCTTCATGGTTCTGCCCTCAACATTATGCTTCTGAAAAATGATGCTACTTAAATCATAAAATTGAGCACATCATCAATTTCCTGGAAAATTATGGTTAATCTGAGTATAAATTTGGCATAATTCTGACTCTCAAAAAAATCAGCTCCGAGGATATCTAAAGATTCCTCTAAGTTCCTTCATTTCATGGTTACACCTCTTGGAATTTCGTGCCTACTCAGGAATCCTCCATGTGGTTCCTCTCAGCTCTGTTATTAGGTGAATGGAAAATTGGGGATGATATATAATTTTTCCGGCAGAGTTGCTAATGTGGCCCATTGGGTCGTTGGTGGAGGCGTATAATTTTAGTGGGGCAGGCCCAAGTTCCAACCTGTGGCCTCCCCAACTTGGAATGTGTTGTGTTATATATGGCCAAACATTTTGTTTTTTAGACTGCCAGTTGGAGGACCGGCCTCCTGTCCAGTGCAGGTTCAAACCCTACTCATCCATTAATATGTGATCATTGGTGTCGTGGGGTTAGCCTCCCACCACTATCCATAATATATATATAATTGTATTGGGGTTGGTGGAGTTTGACCACTTGCTAACCCATCCAAATATTTGTTTTTTATTCATTTTAAAACTAAAATTAGGTTTCTGCTTAATTTCATCACACGGGGTTACTGTCAAAATTAAAAAAGCAACAATTTGAACATGTTTTATGTCAATTAGGTTCCAAATTTCCAACTACTTAGTGGCCACCAAATTTAGCGGCTTCCACCAAATTTAGTTGGACCTCCAATTTTAGCGAGTCTCCAAATTTAGTTAGCACCATGTTAAATCTAGCTAGTGGGACCAAGTTGACCAAAACTTTGACTGTGAATATCTTTAGCATACAAACTCAAATTTGAGTGTCATTTGTGTTGTTGGAATCATGATGAAAACATCTATGTTTTGGTCTTTGTTTTGAAGAAATCCAAAGACTTTGATTTTTGAGCCTTTCTGGAGGCACCTTGGTCATTCCAAACAAGGAGCTTTTGGTCCTTGAAAATCATGAACATAATATGAAATATGTTGTGTTCCCTCATTTGTAGAACAAGTTCCCTAATAGGTCACACTTCCTTCTGCTTCACCTTTGTACTTCAGAGCCATAAGTGATGAAATGACACATGTATCCTATTCAAATCCGTAGCACAATTTGCATAATATATGATATTTTACAAGATCAAACATAACCCAAGAAAAACCAAATAATTTCCAAGAGTTTATAACAGAATCATTGGTCAAGTTTACATTACAAACAAAACAAAAATCAATGCCTCAACTATCAACTCAAAGGCCAAAAATATCACGATGTTGCATTCTTAAGTGATGACAAACACTTCATCACTTTTACAAACATATTGCAACATGTTATTTTCAAAATGTGGCTATGCTCAACTACTTAAAAATGTTAACCATCTCTTACCCAAATATGTTCATGAGATCTCTTTCTATAGTTGGATTTCGCGTTGATTTTCTTCAATGACAAGCTCCTTTTCAGGTTCTTTCTAGTCCTTCGATCGTTGCTATAGATGGATCTCCCAACATGTGCTTCTCTAATGCCCACTCTTGTTGCAATAACCTCAAAAAAAAATTTCCTCTAGACCTACTTTCCCTTCTTCCTACCTTGATGTGGATAAGCGTTTTCATGTCTTGTCTCCTTCCTTACTGCCATTATTTTCCAACAATTTGAAACAACGTGGTTATACAAGCTACAAAAAGTACATGGTTTTCTATCCCATACATTTTTCTCATCATTATCAATATGCTTGTAATTAAAAGGAACATTAGAATATCAAGACATTTTATACCTTGCTTGGTTTTCTATGATGCATGCCTAGAGATGAGACCTTACCTTAGCTCTTCTTCTGTAATTCTCATTTTCATGGGAATATTGTGATGTGCACTTTTCACCCTCTTTCCTTATTGTTTTCAATAGCAACTTATATTATTTGTCTAAAGAACCCCTTGAAGTTTCTACCTTCAAACAATCACCTTTAATGTATCCCAATCCTGCAAATCGAGGCCTTTGTACAACCTCCAATGGCTTAGCCATTCCTTACCCACTAACATGAAGTCCTCCTCCTTTATACCCCACCTTGGCAAGGAGTCTCATGTCAGTTCCTGAAATGGGTACCTCAATGCTTCCAACAAAAATAACATCATGTGAAAATGAAACTGAAGAAATACCAATACAATTTACCTTAAATGTTGATTCTGAAATAGTTGATGATGGCTTCGTTAAGCCTTAATTGCACTTCAATTTTTCCAAGGAATATTCCATGGATCATAATTTAAGTTACAATATCTTCTTCTCTTCTTTTGATTCTCATATAATTATCCTTAATTAAAAATTCTATGCTTGAAGGTTCTAACTCATTTCTTCATTTAAATGATAATAAGAATACAAAAAAGAATAATATTCACTTGAAGATGGAGATGGAGCATGATCCTCTACTCTCTTTCTCATGTTCCTATTTTTCTATTTTCTCTTCATATTCTACAAACATTATATCTACCATGTTCTCCATTTTGTAGAAGGCCTCTTAGATATATTTTTTTTTCTCCATTTCTCTTCTTATTTCATGATTAATTCAAAATCCCTTGTGAAAAAGTCAAATCTCTCTAATACCACTTGATCTAGGAAATTTTCGTGAATGATTTCAAGCAAAAATCCCCATTATACAAGACCTTTTACTCACACTTAAATTTTCTTTTGAAATTATGAGAAATTGGTATTCTAAACAAGTTCAACAAGCCATTAACAAGAAACAAGAAGCAATAATCATGAAAAACCATAAACACACAATATAATAATGGATCTCACCCAGTGTCAGCTAAGTCTTTGGGCCCAGTGTCAAGAGTAGGGAGGCCACTTCATTATTTGTTGTAAGAATATGATGAATATAAGATGTAATATCTATCAATACAAGGATGAGGCCCCTTATCTAGAGTGTCATGTATCTCCACGAGATGTTCTCCTATAAAAAATCTCACTCATAAAATATCTCCTCTAACATGACAAAGGAACAATATCTCACATAAATTGGCATACAATAATCCTCTCACAAATTGGCATACATGGATCTCAAATTTAAACAATCATATCTGAAAAAATCCAATGAAAACATGGAAATAATGCACCTTATACGTCCAAGTCATGGGATGACCTGAAAATCGGCTACTGAGATGAAGAATGAACATGCTCCATCACCTTCCTTGCAAAAATCAGTGAAATATGAGTATAAAATTGACCCCTTCCTGTCTCGGTCAAATCTGGGCTTCTTGGGAATCTCAAATATTCCTCAAATATTATATTCTATGGGTTGACTAAAATTTGGTTTCTCAAATTAAGAAACTTATCATGTCATCACATTCCTTGCGAAAAATCGAGTCATATGAGTATAAAGTTGGGTCGGTTTTTTAACTGTCAATTTTGGGCCTCTATGGAATCTAAAAGATTCCTTGCAGATTCATGTGTCAAGGTTCCACCCTCAACATTTTCCTTCTAAAAAATATAATTCTCAGATTAGAAAACTAATCATGCCATTAGGCTCCTTGAAAATTTCTGGGTAATCTGAGTATAAACTTGGCATAATTCTAACTCTATCGAAAATCAACTCCAAGGGAATCTAAATATTCCTCCAAGATTCCTTCAATTCATGGTTCCGCCTATTGGAAATGTGTGACTACTTAGGGTTCCACTATGTTTTTCCTCTTGGCTCTGGTGTTGGGTGAATTGAAGACTGGGGCTCATATATAATTCCCCATGCAGAGTTACCAATGTGGCTCGTTGGGTCGTTGGTGAAGGCGGATAATTTTAGTAGGACAAGCCTGGGTTCCAACTCTCGGCCTCCCAAACTTGGTGTGCATTGTGTTATATATGGGCGGAGGTTTTTTTTGTTGGACCATCCCTTGATGGATCGTGCTCCAGACCGGTGTAGGTTGAAACCCCGTCGACCCATTAATATGCGATTATTGGTGTCGTAGGGTTGGCCTCCTGCAACCTGTTCTGATATATATATATATATATATATATATATATATATATATATATATATATATGTATGTATGTATGTATGTATGTATGTATGTATGTATGTATGTATGTATGTATGTATGTATATATATGTATGTATGTAGATATATCTACATATATATACATATATACATATACATATATATACATATATATATATATATATATATATATATATATATATATATATATATATATATATATACATATAATCATACGGGGGTCGGCGTGATTTGACCACTTGAAGACCTATCCCAATTTTTTTATTTTTTTTATTCATTTTATAATTGAAATGTATTTGTCGCCAGATTTTGTCGAAGGGGGTTACCGTAAAAATTAAACACGCGACAATTTGACCATTTCTAACCACCAATAGGTGCCAAATTTTCACATAGTGGCCGCCAAATTTAGTGTCTCCCGCCAAATTTTTCAGACCTCCAATTTTAGTGAGCCTCTAAATTTAGTTAGCGCCATGCTAAGTTTAGCTAGTAGGCCCAAGTAGACCAAAACTATGACTGCGAGTATCTTGAGTATACGAATATGGATTTGAGTGTCACTTGTGTCATTCGAATCAGGAAAACGAGCTCTATGTTCTGGCCCTTGTTTCGAAGAAATTCAAAGACTTTGATTTTTTAGCCTTTCTTGAGCCATCTAGATCAATAAACATTCATCATATCATAAAAATGAAGAGGAGCAAATGACATGTGGCCTTGCTCTATCCACACTACAAAAAAGGACCATTGGTACATATACTGTGGAGGCCCTCATCGCACTTTGGAAATAAGAGCAAGTTTATCTCTCTTAATAAAAACAAGGGTGGTGAAGTTATTGTTGGAAATAGTGCATCGAAAAAGGTACTAGGAAAAGGTAGAGTTGTTATTGACGTTAAAAGTATAGAAGTAAGTAATGTCATATTGATTGAAGGGCTAAAGCAGAACATTGTGAGTGGGTTAAATAACTAATAAATGGAATGTAGTTATATTTAACTCAAAAGGATGCAATATTTATAGAATAATACAATAGAAAAGTTATAGCAAAAGGGATAAAAAATACAAAAAACATATATGTACTAAAAAAAAATATAGGTAGAAATAATAGGTCAAAATCCATCTCTTCAAATTTAGAGTAGGGGAAGATAGTCTCCACTATAGCCTATTACGAATCATACGTATTCCTAAAAGGATTGTAGAAATGAATGAAAGTAACATGAGATGAGGGGGAGAAATACATGAAAATAAGGTTTACATGTGTGCTATTTCACTAGTTCAACATTAATAGTGACCCCATGTGTTCCTAGAATATTCTTTTGATGCGGATAATTTATTCTACTAATGTTGAATTTGGTAGAGCTATTGTGATCAATATTTTGTGATGAAGGATTAAATCATGTTTAGGGGGAGCATCTCATATGGCTCTAGTATTTCAATTATTTATATGGAATAAATTAAATATTTAATAGATTAAGCCTTTTATTTTAGTAGAAGGTATAATATTTTTTCATATTAAATCTACAGTTAAATATCTACATTCATTTACAACTATTATAACATTTTTTTATATTGAGTTGTACAACACCTTTTTACCCAATAACTATCATATTACAATGCCAAGAAAATTCTAATACAACAGAGTAAGAGATACTAGAACTCTCATGATTTTCATCTTATCCAATTTTCATGGTTTTCAATTTATTTAAAATAATATTAATTTGAAATAATTTTGATATTTTTTAAATATAATAGTATAGCTTCCACCTTGAGATTTCCTCGAAATTGAAACCATCTCCACGTTTCCAACTTGTTTTGTTCCAAAAACTCATACTTGTATATCACATTTTCTTTCTTACATATATATATATATATATATCACAACCACATTAAAAATAGTAATCATGGTTAAGACTTCATTTGTGTCTACCATTGATAAATACATAGCAATAGGAAAAAAAAAAATTATTGTAATAAAAATATTATTATTATCATTATAATAAATAATAATTATTTATCATAATAATTATTTAATAATAATAATCATTCAATAATTAAATAATATTCCTATTTATTATATAATATTTAATTATTCAATTAAATAGTATTAAATATTAAATCATTCAATTAAATGTTAAATATTTACTTATATTAATTCAATAATTCATCGAATAATCATTTAATTAAATAACTAAATAATTCATCTCAATGATTAATAAATTAATTAATAATAAATTAATTTTTAGATAAAGTAATAAATTTAATTAATCAACAATTAACCATGATTGATATTACAAACCCAAGGAATTATAAAAAAAAGTGATTGATATTATAAATCCAAGTGACTAATACTAAAACTCGAAGGGAAGAATATTAAACTGAAGGAACTAATATAATAAACCCAAGGTATAAATATTATTTAAGCCAAGGATAAATATTATAAACATTAAAATAACATGGTTGACCATGGTTGGGACAATCCTTGGACCATGGTTGAGCATGCTTAACCATGACACATTTTCATATCAACACAAGCTTTGTGACAATACAACATTTGACTATGGTTCACCATGATTGACCATAGATGACCAAGTTTTAATTTATAAAATATGGTTGACCATGATTGACCAATGTTTGATAACGATTTTCATATTGAGATGATCTTGTCAAAATGAGACATTGGACCATGGTTGACCATCATTAACCATGGATGACCAAGATTGATTTTATAAAATATGGTTGACCATAGTTTACCATGATTGTATATATAAAACATATTGAGAAAATCATTGTCACAATGTGAAATTCATCCTTTGTTGACCATGATTGAGCATGGTTATGACTAACCATGGTTGATATTACAAACCCAAGATAATATTAAACCCTGTGGATTGATTTTATAAACACAAGGGAATAATACTAAAACCCCAAGGGATTGTGAACCAAATGGAACAATATTAAACCTAAGGGAATAATATTATAAACCCAAGGTATATAAACCCTAAGATAAATATTAAAATAGTAAATTAAACATGGTTGACCATGGTTGATTTTCATATTGAGACAATCCTTGGTCGGACCATGGTTGATTTTTATATCAAGATAGTCTTTTTTTCATAATGTGATTTTCGACCATGGTTGACCATGATTGAATTTATATAACATGGTTGACCATGGTCAATTTCCATATTGATACAAGCCATGTGAGAATGCAGCGTTGGACCATGCTTGACCATGATTGGTTTTCATATTGAGACAATATTTTTCACAATGCGACATTGGGTCATAGTTGACCATGCCTAATTTTCATATTTAGAAAATCATTGTCATAATGCAACATTCGACCATGGTTGGCCAAAATTCACCATGGTTGACCATGATTGATATTATAGACCCAACGGATTGATATTATAAACCCAATGGATTAATAATAAAACCCCAAGGGATTATGAACCCAAGGAAATAATATTAAACCCAAAGGAAAAATATTATAAACCCATGCTATATAAAACCTAAGATAAATATTATAAACCCTAAAATAAAGATGGCTGACCATGGTTGACTTTCATATTGAGACAGTCCTTGTCACAATGTGACAATACCATGGTTGACCGATATTTAATTTATAGCATTTTCAACCATGGTATTGTCACATTGTGACAAGAATTGTCTCAATATGAAAATCAACCATGGTCAACCATCTTTATTTTAGTGTTTATAATATTTATCTTAGGTTGTATATAGCTTTGGTTTATAATATTAGTCCCTTGGGTTTAATATTATTTATTTGGGTTCATAATCCCTTGGGGTTTTATTATTAATTCCTTGGATTTATAATATCAATCCCTTGGGTTTATAATATCAATAATAGTCAACTATGGTCAATTGTGGCCAACCATGGTCAACCATGGTCGAATGTCATCTTGTGATAATTATTGTCTCAATATGAAAATCAATCATGGTCAAGCATGCTCCAATGTTGCATTATCACAAGGCTTGTCTCAGTATGGAAATTGACCATGGTCAACCATGTTTTATAAATTAAATCATGGTCAACCATGGTCGAAAATCACATTATGACAAAGATTATCTTGAAATAAAAATCAACCAAGGTCAAGCATGGTCCACAGAAGGATTGTCTCAATATGAAAATCAACTGTGGTCAACCATGTTTACTTTAGTGTTTTTAATACTTATCTTAGGGTTTATATACCTTGGGTTTAATATTGCTATATTGGGTTCATACTCCCTTGGGATTTTAATATTATTCCCTTATGTTTATAATATCAATCCATGGGGTTTAAAATTCTCTTAGGTTTATAATATAAATCATGATCAACCATGGTCAGTCATAGCCATGGTCAACCATGGTCAAAAAAGGATGAATGTCACATTGTGACAATGATTTTCTCCATATGTTTTATATATTCAATCATGGTCGTAAGCCATATTTTATAAAATCAATCTTAGTCATCCATGGTCAACCATGGTCCAATGTCGCATTGTGACAAATATTGTCTCAATATGAAAATCATTGTCAACTATATTTTATAAACTAAAACTTGGTCATCCATGGTCAATCATTTTCAACCATGATCAAATGTTTCATTGTAACAAAATTTGTGTTGATATGAAAATCAAGCATGGTTAAGCATGCTCAACCATGGTCCATGGATTGTCTCAACCATGATCAACAATGTTTATTTTAATGTTTATAATATTTATCTTATGCTTATAATAATATTTATACCTTGGTTTTATAATATTAGTCCCTTGGGTTTGATATTCTACCCTTGGGTTTATAATACCTTCAGGTTTTAGTATTAATCCCTTGGATTTATAATATCAATATTTTTATTTATTATTACTCGAGTTTATAATATCAATTATGGTCAATTATTGATTAATTTAATTTATTACTTTATCTAAGGGTTAATTTATTATTAATTAGTGAAATTATTATTTAATTATTTAATTAAATGATTATTCAATGAATTATTGAATTAATATAAGTAAATATTTAATATTTAATACTATTTAATTGAAACATTAAACATTAATATAATTAATAGTAGTATTATTTAATTATTGAATGATTATTATCATGATAATTGTTATTTATTATAATTATAATTAAAATATTTTTATTACAAAATTTTTATTTTATTTCTATTGTTATGTTTTTATAAATGGTAAATACAAATAAAGTTTTAACCATGATTGTTATTTTTTGTTTTATATATATATATATATATAATTAATTAATTAATTAATTAATTAATTAATGTGATAAAGTATGAGTTTTTGGAAAAAAACGCGTTGGAAATCTGGAGATGGTTTTAATATTATATTATAAAAAAATCAAATTATTTTAAATTAATAATATTTTAACTTAATATTATTTTAAATAAATTGAAAATTAAGTAAGTTGAAAACAATGACTTCTAGTATCTCTCGTAGTGTATTAGAATTTTATTCGCATTGTAATGTGATATTTATTAGGTAAAAAGGAGTTGTACAATTCAATAAGAATAAGACAATGTTAGAGTAGTTGTAAATAAATTTAAATATTTAAATGTAAATTTAATATGAAAAAATATTATATTTTTTACTAAAATAAAAGGGTTAATCTATTAAATATTTAAACATTTAATTTATGCAAAATATTTAAATATAATAAAATTAATTTATAGATTTCTCAAATATTATAAAATTAATCTAAAAATATTTAAAAAAAAATTATTAAAACATTGAAGTTGATTCAAGTTATACAAACCAACCTTTCATTAGTAATTTTTTTTTCAAACAAAACACAAAAATAAGTATGTTAAAAAAAATTACACAAGCATAATAAAATAAACTATACTTAATGTTGTTGATATAGACCTATTGTTGGTATATACAACCATCCTAGATCCATCTTTATTCCAAATCTATAAAACATATAGAGGGATAAAATATTTTGAGATGCAAACCTCTATTAAAGTTAAAAGACACTCATTTCCTCTCCGTTGTAGGTAGATTCAGAGTTAACATGGATCTAGGCTAGTTTTACCACATCTCCTACACAACACATTGTTTTTTATTATAGTCATTATTGTTTTTTATTTGGATAATATTTTATATTTGTATAAAAAGTGATAGATGTCAACTCCACATTGAGAATAGACAAAATAACACACTTCCCTCATACTCGGCTATAGAATGCACCTCTTGGTGCAACAACTTATAAAAAAAATATACTAATAATTTATGTCTTAGTTAAACTAGATATACCTATAACTTATGACTTAGCAAGAGTAAATATATCATGAAGTCCATTTAATTGCGGAATAAATGAAATATATCAATATCTTATCACGTGAAGGAGAGGCACAACAACTTATAAACCATATATACTAATAATTTATGGCCTGGTTTAAGACATATATCTATAAATTATGACCTAGAAAGAGTAAATATATTTTTCATTCCATTGAAATGGTAGATCTATAAAATATACCAATAACTTATGACTTGAAGATGAAGATGTCTCAAAGCTCATTGGAATGGAACATCTATCTAAGGGGCGTTTACCCTTACAATATTATTACAAAAAGTTAATATGTTATTTGTGGAAATTAAACCAAATAAAAAGGTGAAGAAATAATCCTCACAACCATTAAATCTATTAATCTATCAACCCTAAATATGTAGGATTTATAACTTCAAAAGTTCTAGTGCCACTATTACACCCAATACAACTAGTTTATAAATGTCGCAAATAATTAGATAGAACTATTTGATAATGTCACAAATGAGCATATCGTCATAAAATTGAAACCTAACAATTAAAGAAACAAATTGTTCACCAAATCACTATAGCTAAAATCCTTTCACATAATATATAACTTTTTTATAAATAAATAAATGAAATAATTTTATAATACGCAACTCAACCATTGAAATTATTAATCATTGACTTGTTTTATAACTAAATAAAAGGGTTTATAAGAGCATGGGGTTGATTTATTGGAAATGAGAGATGTTAGAGTTATAGAAAAGGTAACACCCATAAAATTTTTAATGTGATGTTGGGATTTTAATTATTGATAAAATAAATATAGATTAATTTTAAAATAATAGTAAATTTAGAAATATTTTTTTTAATTATAACTCTTCTGGGAAATCACATAAGAATTTTAGGGACCGACGCGTTTCGAACTACCAACTGTAGTTCATCATCAGGATAATGAAAATTGGCTGATCTGACATACACATTTATTCGGAGGAGAGAAACAATGGTCAAAACCCAACGGTCCAAAGAATCAATTAACCAAACTGGTCGATCAATTAACCAAAGAATTCATAAACATGTCACTAACCTTAGACATGGTAGATCTTGGTCCTCTGCCTTGGCAGAGCATGCCGAAAAAACAAATCACCATATTTGTATTGAAGATACTAAGGTTATTGCAACAATTGACCACGTCCACCACCGAAAGTTAAGGGAAGCCTTGGAAATAGAAAAGAGGCCGGTTAACCTTAATAGGGATGATGGGTGGAATGTTAGTAGATGCTGGATTCCTACCCTTCACTCCTAGTTCGTTAGTTAGTTTTTCTCCCTCGGGTCGTTCTTTCTTCTCTCGATCGTGATTCCTCTCTCCTGATGTGCTCCTTTTATTTTATTAATTTGGTTTTGATTAGTATTTTTGTTTTGTTTTTATTATATATATATATATATATATATATATATATATATATATTAATTTATTTTATTTTTTATTTTTTATTTTTTATTTTTATTTATTTATTTATTTATTTTTTATATATATTTTATTTTTATTTTTATTTATTTTTATTTTTTTTAATAATCGTGAAACTTACCTCTTTAGTAATCTTAAATTAACTGATTAATTGAGTATTATTATTATTATTACTTATTTATTTATTTGATTTGATTTGATTTTATATTTTATTTTTATTTATATAGAATTTATAATAAAAATATAATTAAATTTTAAAAATATAATAAAATTAAAATTAAAAATTAAAATATTTTTTGCCTATTCTAGTTAAACTAGCCGTTTTTCCAACGGCTAGTTGTAGCTATCCTGATCTATTTAAACTGGTTTCCTGATCATACTTCTCATCTTGTCCTCATGATGAACCACACCGGCTGGTTCGAAACGCAGCGACAAAAATTTCTTTTATGTGATTTTCACTGAAAACTATTACACACAAAAATAAAAACTAACCCAACCTTAAAATTATAAAAAATAAATACGATTAAAAACTAGAATTAAAATACAATTAAAAATAAAATAAATTATTTTTACTTTAAATTATACCTAAAACAAAAAAATATAAATAATTACAGAATAAAATAAAAATAAAAAGGATATAGTCAATAAATAAAAATAAAAATACGAATAAAAGTAAAAATAAAATAAAAATAAAAACAAAAATAAAGGAGGTAATGTATAAATAAATTAATAAATAAATGAAATTAAAAACTAGAATTAAAATACAATTAAAAAATAAAATAAAAATAAAATAAATTATTTTTGTTTTAAATTATACCTAAAACAAAAAATATAAATAATTAGAGAATCCTTTTTATTTTTATTTTATTCTGTAACTATTTATATTTTTTTTTAGGTATAATTTAAAATAAAAATATTTTATTTTATTTTTATTTTATTTTTTAATTATATTTTAATTCTAGTTTTTAATTGTATTTATTTATTAATTTATTTATACATTAAATCCTTTATTTTGATTTTTTTTTTAATTAATTTGTATTTTTATTTTTATTTATCGACTATATCCTTTTTATTTTTATTTTATTTTGTAATTATTTATATTTTTTGTTTTAGTTATAATTTAAAATAAAAATAATTTATTTTATTTTATTTTATTTTAAATTGTATTTTAATTCTAGTTTTTAATTGTATTTATTTAATAATTTATTAATACATTAAATAGTTTATTTTTATTTTTATTTGTATTTTTATATTTTTTACTTAGTTATAATTTTTTACTTTGACTTTTTGACTTTTTATTTGATTCATGTCTATCATGTTTTTTGAAAGGAGTGTTAATTTAGTTTTTAGTTCTGATTTTATATTTTAACTTGTGATTTTAAGGTGAGGGTAGTTATTTGAAAGTGGTGTTAATTTAGTTTTTAGTTCTGATTTTATATTTTAACTTGTGATTTTAAGGTGAGGGTAGTTAGGTGTTTGGTTCTTTTTATATTTTTATTATTTTATTTTATTTTTATTTTATTTCTTTATTTATTTATTTATTTTTGACCATTTTAATTTTTATAGTTTTAAGGTTGGGTTAATTTTTATTTTTTGTTTTTATTTTTAATTTTAATTTTGGACGGTTGGGTTTTGACCGTTGCTTCTCTCTTCGTAGTATAAATGTGTATGATTTTTCATTATGTTGATGATGAATTACAGTTGGTAGTTCAAAACGAGTCGGTCCCTAAAATTCTTATGTGATGTCTCAAAAGAGTTATAATTAAAATGTTATGGATCACAGAAGCTTACACTCTCAAATATTTTTTTATATTTTTATTTATATATAGGTATTGTTTTGAAACATTAGTTGTGAAATTTAATTTTTTTAAATGAAAAGATACAAATAATTAATCGACTAAGAGGATTATCATCTTTCTCATTACAATATTTAATAAATATTTTCCAATAATAAAATCGAAACGGAAAATCCCTTTTTAACCAGAAGTGGAACAAGTGCCACTTTATTTATTCACCGCCACGTGCTTTCCATTACATCAAATCAGAAGATTGATTAGCAGATTCAATTTTATTCGTTTTGCAACTCAAATGAAAGAATTCATTATAGTTTTTATTCGAAAATTAGAGAGGAGAAGGATTGTGTATATAACTCAAAATCACATTATACATGGTACTTTTAAGTCTGAGAATGGTGAATTTATATTACTAAAGATAGTAAAATAACTCACACAATTATAATTTAGGACAATTTGAAAGTCATGAAAGCATTATTTACAATACATTTTTTTAATGTTTACACGATAAATAGAGAAAATAGACATTACAATAATAAATGAATTTCTATCAAATTTGTGTGATATGGTCATCATTACCACTCATATCAGCTTTGAAATCTCAAGGTTTTTTTTTCACTATTTTCGAGCTTAATTGCTTCAGAACATCATTCAGAATTGACGTTTCTCAACCTCATGGAGTGTAACCGGTCACTCTGGATACTAAAGCATCTTATGGAACTACCGCCACCACCATCTGTTTAATATATAGTCTTCCACTATATTCACTAGTTATCTACGATAACATTTTGGGTAGAGAATACCTTCAACAAATAATTTTATAACTTAAATTTGTATAAAATAACCTGTAATGATTTTCTAAGAACAGGATGACTCACTATCTGTGACTAATGCTCTCATAGCTGAACTGATCACATTAGTCTATTGAATAATTGATCTGTTCTTTGTGATTCTACGTATTTGACCATCTCACAAATTTAGCAGTGAAACGGTAGAGATGTGTGAGACACCCTGCTTCAAAGATCCAATAAAAAATTACATCAAACATATCAATCCTACTCGACGAACACTCGCTAGTTTTTTTTTTTACATGTCCATATCCCACATAATAAGAACCAAACACAACCAAAAAAAACCAAAACAAACAGAAAACTAATGCCTTATTCCATCTATGCAAATTCGAATCAATGCAGCGTTGGGTGTGAAATTTCCATCTCTGTACCCTGACGAAAATAGGTGCTTCTGCTTGCCATAATCAAATTCCTTTGATCGAGAACATTGATCTTCATCTTTCATAATATGGCCTTTGCTTTGAGATTTTGAGTTTTATGTAAGAGGCACGTGACTTTCCCTTTCTTTCATGATTCATATTGCCACCATAATCTGATCTCGGATCTTTATTCCCATCTGCGCCTTCGACGCAGGCCTTCGACGTTGTTCCCAACTCCTCGGAATTAAAAAGCGTACAATATACGGAAATGCGACTTGCAGAAATCCAGATTATAGATGGGAGTTCAAATTTAGATTCCAACGCTTTGAATCAATAAACGGATCTCAAATTGCCCTAGCGCCTCCATATCTCAAGCTGGAAATAAATTTCAATGATGATTATAATATTCAGAGATCAAAGTGCTCCACGTTGCAGCGCCTTCTGAATTCGAGAGGTAGAAAGAATAACTCTTTTCACACAACAACACTCCTTAAATTCACACTTATCATCGCACTCGCCCACAGTCCCATCACAGATCTGGGTTCATCCTTTAGAGGAATCAAACCCCAGATCATACGATGCCATGACACTCCCCAACCAGTCAGGCTTAACTGAATTATCCTCGACATTCAAGGTTCACAAATCTGTGGAATCACATTTCGGCTGATTGCTGAAGCAAATTTTGTCATCGTCGCATTCCAAGATATATATGTTCAATTATACTTCATAAAATCACCTAACCATTCACGTGCTGCCCAGAGAGTGAATCGACCACTGTACACCCTTCTGCAAGTTCAGCTCAGATATGCATACAAGAACAAATCTACACACAAAAATCTTTACACGAACGAAACAAAAACAAAAACGCATCTCAACTATTCTAATTTAATCAATTATTATCTCATTTTTAACATGAGAGAGCAGAGAGATTGTGTACACAACACAAAAGTCATTTCTTTATCTCACAAAGATTATATATATATATGAATACATAGTATTTTTAAATTGGAAAATGGTTAATCTGCATTACTAAAATAGCTAGTAAAATTATTAACCTAAAAAGTCATATAATTCAAACTCAACTTGGAAGTGATGGAAGCATTACTTCCAATAATTCTAGGTGATTATTACAAATTAATGCGAGTGATTACTACTGCAATCACTGTTGTGACTTGGCTTTTGGAGGCAACCAAATATATGCAACTATCGATATATTAATGCTCCTTATGTACATAGAACTAACTCCATCTATGGTCATCATAGACCCTTAATGCACCCTTTAACGCAAAACATACATACATGGTCATCCACATACTTTTTATACAGCGGACTTGATTTGATTTCTCCGGTGCATTCAATGTCACTCTATCCTCTGATCTTCTTTCTTTATTTTTTTGGTATCCGACAGCGACATTTCTTGTTATTTTTTAGAGATGGACGCCTCCACCGTCTCTATTATGTTACAGATGTTTTTCGTCACCTTCTTGGTAATGAATCTCTTCGCACCTTATGCCAATGCACAGGCTGTCGCCTCTATTCCCATGTCCGATAGTAAATTTGGTAGCGATTTGCAATTTTTGTTGCACTCGCACGTACAACAACTCCAACATTTTATATCCAACGTTTTTTATAGAAGAGAAATGCGATGCTCCATGGAGGAAAGACTCCTTACTCTCCCCGTTGCAAAATTGATTAATGTTTAGATTCCATATAGGCATATCAAAAATATCAAATACCTTATGTCCTGCATATTATTTTTATTTAGTTAAAAAAAAAACCTTCACTTTAATTGGTTGGTTATGGGCAGAATTTTTAAAATGACAAGTTTTGATGTTTTACTTTTTTAAGTTTTGATGTTTCCTAATATAACAATCCCCTATTTACTACCTACTTATTTACTAATACTGAATGTTTATACAAATACACCATTGTGGATCCATTTCATAATTTATGTCCTGTATTTTATAAAACCCCATACATATATATCCAGAGAAACTAAAAAAATGCTCCTATAGGTTTAAAAAATAGATACATTTTCAACTATGAATAGTTAATGCTACCTTCATTGACCATTATCCCATGTTCATAAGCTGAAAAGAAAAATTTACCTATTTTCTTTGCCACCCCTCTCTTAGACAGCCGATGAGTGATCTCGTTTTGTTCTCTGTATATGTGATCGAAATTGGCAAATTGGAAGGTTCTTGCCACCTTTCGGATATGAGTCATTTAGTTTTTAAGGATTGGAGGATTGAAGCTAGTGTTGTCCACACCCATTCATGATGACTTTAGCGTCTTCGAATATCTAAATACTCTCCATCCTTAACCATTTTACCACAATAAGAACACCCCATAAAGAAATGAGATATGACATACTGTTTGTACCTTGTCTTCCTTCCCACCAAAAATGAAAGTACTTTCCTGGATCGATGACAATAATAGCCCCAAATCCACACTGCCTCCTTTTGCATGCTTCATCAAAGAAAACCCCATATAATTATTCAATAAATCTTTGAACTCACCTTTGATCTTATTTCTCGGTCCCATCTCATTATATAAACATATTGTCTTGTTTATGTCGTTTTGAATGAGGGCCCTTCTATGTTCAAAAATGGTTGCATTTCTACTACCCCATATAGTCCATAAAATGAAAAGAGGGAGGGATCTGTAATTTTTTTGTACTAGATTCCACCTTTTAATGTATGTAACCCGTGACCCATTGTGCTGTATTGGTTTGATCTTTAGCATATTCATATATCCCATATAGCCACCGCATAAAAATATTTAAATAAAAAATATTCAGTATTTTCTGCCCTGCTCTTACAAAACACATAGATGCCCAGTCCACCTAGTCCATGCCTTTGAAGGTTATACCATGTCAGGATTCTATCATTTATCGCTAGCCAACAAAAAAAAAAAATTGATTTTTAATGGAATTTCCCATTTCTAAATAACTTGAATCCAATTGTTATATGTAAAAGTTTGTGTTTTCCTAGGTACTTTTTGATATATGTGTGTGTGTGTGTGTGTGTATAACCATCAAGATTCCTTTTCTAAGTTCTCCAATCCAAATCATTTTGTCCTGTTGTTCCTGTAGGGTGATACCTACAATTCTCAGTTGTGTTAAATAACCATCCCATTCATGTACATGCTCCTCCAGAAAAACCAGGTCCTCCATGCCTCTCCACACTTGATTATCGATGTTATCATTTTGTGATAAAGAAATTTATTGAAACTTGCAGATGCCTCTGTCGTGAATCAAATCAAGAAGTTGGATTGATAATGTATGCACTCAACTCATTCCCACCAATGCATCCAACCCAATCCCAAACATGGAGTCATCTCCAAAATCCCAACAAATAAAACCCAACAATTAGAGAAGTGTTTTAATAAATATAATTCATATCAAGGATTTAACAAATATATATCGTGCCCCATTACCTATCCAAGTCGTGAAACATTGACCATACATATATTTATCCTTAATTATGAGTGGACATAATCCATTCCTTGTCATAGCCCTCCACATATTCTTAATGATTAATGCTTTATTGAAACTGGATATGTCAATGATACCCCAACCTCCTTCCGCAATAGGCCGCACTATTGCAAACCACTTAATCAAATGGTACTTACCCTTTAACTGCACCTGTGACCATAAAAAATGTCCCATGCTAGCCTCCATCATGTGTATAATCTCTCTTGAGGGAGTAGATACATGTGAATCAATTAAACTGCAATGTTTGTGAGCACCACTTTCAACATAATCACTTTGCCTCCCATATATAACCACCTGTGCTTCCAACAGTTCAGTTTCCTTGGGAATATTTCTATCAGGCACTCCCAATCTTGGTTGCAATATCCATTTGGTTTTATTTTTTATCCTAGGTAAGTGAAACCTTCATCGAGAGGAATGTATGGGTGTTAAATTTAGTTAGATATGGAGAGTTCTATGCTTAATGCAAATTTAATTCAATATTTCTTCATCCAGATTCAATTTAGAAAACACATAAACATGAAATTAAAATGTTGATAGAACACAATAATAGATCAACAGAAGACAAGTCAATAATATAGATCAGATTTTACAATTCTTCTTGTCCAACAAAGATATAGGATAGTGTGCGTTATAGGAGTCAATAAGATGCATCAACCAGCAAAGTATTTCTTAGATCAACCAACCCTCCAAGTGTCACACACACGACCCTCAAAGAAATATCACCAAATTTAACACTGGTCAACCAAAGTCAACATAGAAACTCAATGCTGGAGATTTAGGGCTTCGGTCAAAGTTCTCCTTTTTCCTCAATTTTTGTTCGCAGCTGTACAACCTACAAAAATCATATTTTTAGAAAAATTTTGAGGTCAAACGGTTAAGGGTTGGCCACGTTCAACACGGGTCAAAGAACAACAAAAACAAACCCTAAACAAATTCACATATTTTCCCCAGCTCTAGCTCCGCACGTGTGAAGGAAAGAGGCCTCCAAAGGCTATCGAACTAATCATATCACAATAAGAGAATGTGTAATGAGTTGATAAGTAAATGACCTCCAAGTCTCTCCAATTTATAACGATGAGTGAGGGTGTGTGACACATCTATTAGGCTTGTTAGCCTACATTACAAATCTCACCGACCTTGCTCATGTGTGGAAAATAAAATCCAAATATATGTTCTTCTCATCCAAACAAGATGATCTTTATAGCAATCCTTCACCTCTCCGAAAGAGGAATCCAACAAAAATATGATCATCATCATATGAGCAGTTCAACATGGAGTTTGGACCTAGTTGCCCAAAATTAACACTCCCTCTCAACTAGGAAGAACTCCATCTGTCTGCATGTGCCATCGAGAGATTAGTACCATCATGTACCGTCATATAGCATCATGTGTCATCCTACTGTAACTTGCTTTGTTGGCTCTTCTTCGAAAATAGAACAAAAGGTGAGTCACAAATACATCACGCTCAGTTGACTCGAAGTTAGCTTAGATGTTAAAACCTCTCTTGGACTCAAAAGGAGTCTCATACTAACCCGGAGTTAGTCTACTAACCTGAAGCCATCTTAGAGGTAAGAACCTCATCATACTTGATCCTAGATCAAGGTATTGGACACGTGCCATCCTAGAAATAGAGAGTACAAAAATATCTGATGCATCCATCAATATTGCTATTGGTCTCTATCCACATTTCCCACCTCATTGGCCAAATGAGAGGTACTTCGCATGAGTCCAAAACTCCATATATACGATATGTGGGGGGCATAGATCAAAGATTGGTGAACCAAATGTTGTGTAACCAGCTCCAAAAATAGAAGAAAAGAGATATCAACGCTTTAGAAATAAGCCACTTCGAGGGGGAAACCTCCAATACATTACCTAAATGAACAATTCTTAGATGATACAATTTATAAAACCTCCTTTCTATATATAGGAGTCCATGGGGCCATAATGTAATCCTAGTGGGGCCACAATGTAATCCTAGCCGACATAACAATAATAACTTGAGGGCACAATAATAACAATATGGGGGTTACAAGGGTACAATAATAACAATAAGGGTGTTACACTAACAACAATAAGGGACTATACTAGTAATATAGGGACCTAACATGCCCCTCTCCTTCAAAAAAGTGTTGCCCTCAATGCTTGAGTAGCTCTGGGTGCTTCTGTATAAAATTCTCATCCTCCCATGTAGAATCTTCAGTGGGTAAGTTCTTCCACTTGATGAGATACTCTGAAATTGATCGATTCCGTAGCTGTCGAGTTCTTGTTTCCATGACCGCTTCAGGTTCCAACATGTTTTCCTTCCTCATCAAGTTCTGGCAATATTGTTTGAACTGGAAGATTTTCACCTATAACCTTCTTTAAGCATGAAACATGGAAAACTGGATGCACTCGTGAAGAAGCAGGAAGCTCCAATTTGTATGCCATAGTACCAATCTTTTGCAACACCTTGTAAGGACCATAGTTATTTGGCGATAATTTATTATCCTTCTTAGCTTGCTTGAGGGACAATTGTTTGTATGTTTGTAGCCGTAAAAATACCCAGTCTCCTACATCAAAACTTCTCTTGCTGTGATGTTGGTCTGCCTGTTGTTTCATTCGATTTTGTGCCAAATTCAGGTTATCCTTTAAGAGTTGGAGAACTTCTTGTTGATGCTCGATGTGATCTTCCACTGCTTGAACCTTCGAATTTTCTCTTAAAGATGATGTGATGGATGGTGGATGATATCCATATAGTGCCATAAATGGGGTCATTTTTGCTGCAGTATTGAAGGAAGTGTTATACCACCATTCAGCAAGAGGTAACCACTTGACCCATTGTGTCTTTTTATCAGATACAAAACAACGAAGATATCCTTCCAAACAGTTATTTACTATCTCAGTTTGACCATCAGATTGAGGATGATAAGATGATCTATGAACTAATTGAGTACCCAAACAAGAAAATAACTCCGTCCAAAAATTTCCAGTAAAAATGGGATCTCTGTCGCTCACAATAACCCTTGGGCTTCCATGTATCTTTTGAATTTTGTCCATAAATGTAGTAGCAACTGTACTTGCTTTAAATGGATGAGATAATGCACAAAAGTGTGCATACTTGGTAAGTCTATCAACTACCACCATGATGACACTCTTTCCTTCGGACTTAGGTAAACTTGTGATAAAATCCATTGAAATCACCTCCCAACATTGAATTGGAATGGATAAAGCTTGTAGAAGTCCTGGGGTCTTAATTGTCTCAACTTTATTCTGCTGGAAAACCAAACATTTCGCCCCAAACTTTTGAATATCAAATTTAAGGCCATCCCAAAAAAATTATTTCTTCACCCTGTGGTAAGTTTTTAAAAATCCTGAGTGTCCTCCTAAAGGAAAAGTGTGCAGTTCCAAAATAATCTTTTGTTTTAGTTGGGAATTCCTACAAAGATATAAGAGATATTTGTACCATAAGGAATCATTTTTCCAACTAAATGTATGAGATGTACTAGGATCTTGCTGCAAATTTTGAATGAGTGTCCATACATCTTTTTCCTTCATCCATTCATCTCTTGCTTCGGTTATCCAATCTGGTTGCATAATAGAAATGGCACAAAGAAATTCTTCCACCTCTTCATTCTTTCTTGAGAGTGCATCTGCAACAACATTAAGCTTTCATTTTTTGTAGATTATTTCAAATTCATAACCCAACATCTTTGCGACCCATTTTTGTTGCTCTTTTGAAGATAGTCTTTGTTCCAAAAAGTGTTTAAGACTATCATGATCAGTTTTTACCTTGAAATGTCTTCCCATTAGGTAAGTTCGCCATTTCTTTAGTGCATGAAGTATTTTGTTGAAAATGGAAACAAGAAACAGTGAAGGAGGCCTCCTGAAACATCTTTCCTGATCCTAGTTGGAAAGTGATCACCTAAAACTAGGTGGGGACCACACATGTGATTTTTTGTCGAAAAATCTATTTTTAGACTATGTCTATTTTTAGACATATGGATCATGTACCGGGAGCTGCAGTATGCTATTCTTGGAGGATTTGTCATGTTGGTAAAAATAGATGGACCTCTATTTTTAGACATTCAGGTGGTTTCTATTTTTAGACTGCCAGGCTAAAAATAGAACAGTCAAATATTATTTACCCTTAATAATATTTGGACTCTAAACTTTCAGGAGTTTATCTCTTGAACACTTCGGTTTGACCGGAGGTGGGGCATGCAGGCGACATAAAGAAATTTGCTTTTCCTATTGGGTTAGTTGAGCTATTGCATGGTTGACTTCAGTTAGACTCATGTGGCAGAGTTTTGGTGGAGTTGATTGAGGAGTTAATGGAGATTGTGTTCCGGTTAACTAGTTGAACTAGTTGTGATCAGTTTAACTGGCGATTACACTAGATATGAGTTGGTTGAATTAAATATTATTTAATTCACTAATATTAACTCATTATTCAACTAAAGAACACATCATTTAACTCAGTGCATGGACAGTTCAGTGAAAGACCAGTGGAAGAGGTAGATGAAAGGGTGAGACTGACAGCAGTTGTACATCAGTTGTGCATGAGATTTGCACAATCAGTGGGATGATGATGCCAATGATGATTGCGCTGTACCAACTAGGTAAATTCGAATTCCATTCAGATATATTCACACTTTGGATTGCGCAGTAGAGGCAGGCAGAGCAGCAGAAGGATTTGAACCTGTGACTAGTTTCAGATCTAGCTAGTTTTTTGTTCAGCATATGAGATAGTACTGAGTACTTGTGAGGAGTATTGTATTATGTATTGCTGAATGTTTCTCATCCATTATATGATACATATAGCTGGGGGTTTTCAGCTATAATCTTTCCCCGTACATGCTGCGTTCTATGTGTGTGATTTAATGTTCCGTCGCTTTGTTTTATTTTCCGCATGTGACGATTAATGGTAGAAGCGATTATGTGTTATGCATGCAATTCGAATTGATGTATGATCAGGTTAATCGCGGTGAATAAACTTTATTATTCAGCAAATTTATACATGGTATCGGAGCGATATTAATCGTCAAGATCTATTACGGTGATTGCAAAATTATTTCCTCGGACAGAGCCTACATACGGGCCAGATAGCCTCCGGATTCATCTTTCTTTGGAAAGTGAAAGGTCTAGTAAAAGCCCATGCAGTCAATCTCTGATTTGGAAATAATTAGCTCTCAAGTGTAGATCGGAAGCGATCAAGTTTATCAGCTCTTGGTGAAATTCGAATTTGCAGATTTGTGTTCTTGGTGCCGCGGCGAAAATGTCTTTCATCGGGTTCCGACTAGAATATGCCTTGGAAGGCAGTTCGAATTATGTTGCATGGAAGGACCGCATGGAGGCTGTATTAGATGATCATGGGCTGTTGGAATTCATGGAGAAAGAGATTCCAAATCCTACTTCTAATGATGCTGATGTTGTGGAAGCATGGCGAAAGAAACAAGCAAAATGTCGAAGGATCCTGTTGGAGGGTGTAAAGGATCACATTGTATCCAGTTTACACGGGAAGGCCTCTCCATATTTGATGTGGAAAGCCTTGACAGATCTGTACCAAAGCAAGAGCGATCAGAGGAAGCTGGCGCTCAAAGATAGACTTAGGAACATCAAGTGTGAGAAGGGGGAAGGTATGCCGAAGTACCTCATGAGGTTCACCCAATGTCGGGATGAGCTGGGAAGTGTTGTTGTGATGGTGGAGGATGAGGATCTGGTGAGTTTGGCGCTTCTTGGTTTGCCGAAGAGTTGGCATGCATATCAAGATAGTGTCAATGGTCGGGAAAAGTTGCCGGGATGGGAAAGACTGTGGTCTAATCTCGTGCAAGAGGAGATCCGGCGAAATACCAGAGATGGTTCTTCGTCAAAGGGAGCTGATGAAGAAGACTGCGCTTTGGCTGCCAAAGCAAGGAAGGGGAAGGGCAAGGAGAAGGCTTCTTAATACGGTGCGGATGGTAAAGAGCGTGACATGTCCAAAGTGAAGTGTTTTTACTATCACGATCATGGACATTACGCCACGAATTTCCCAAAGAAGAAGAAGAACAAGCAGGCTGCTGGAGCTGCAGCTGGTGAGGCTCTTGCCTCGCAATTTGAGTTGGACTTCTCATTGATCGCATGCATGTTGTCTAGTGCATTGGGATCGGGGTGGTATATTGATAGTGGCGCTTCCTTTCACATGACGGAAGATGCAAATCTTTTCAGTGACTTGGTGGAGAAAGGTCTCCAGATGCATGTTGAGTTGGGCGACGGTGGACGATACAATGCGACCGGCATTGGTACCATAACCTTTCAGAGGGAGTCAGGTAAACTCATTCTTTTACAAGATGTATTGCATGTACCAGGTCTAACAAAGAATATGATCTCAGTCGCAATGTTAGAGGATAAAGGGTATGAAGTTGTCTTTAGAGAAGGAAAAGTTTTCCTTCGGCACAAGGCAACGGGACAAGTCAAGAAGGTTGGGATTCGAGCAAAGAATCTCTACAGACTTGAAGTAGATGGGATGTCTACGGAGCTTCCTATTGTTGGGAAGCGGGAGAAAGACATGCAACTGAAGCTTGAGAGGGAGCAAGTGTTGCATGCAGGCAAGAAAGACATGCAATTGAAGCTTGAGAGGGAGCAAGTTTTGCATGCAGGTGAAAGTGAACCTCGGGATGTGGAGCAGCCACAAGAGGATCATGGAGTGGAAGAGACCACTCATGCAGAGAAATTTCGTGCCAGACAGGCAGAGGGAGTGCATGCAGCTATACCACCAGGTGTGAGGTGGGGCGACATGCATGATTAATCCCATGAGGAGATTTCTGGGCAGATTCATGAGATGGTGTGGATCTCATGGATTGAACCTGGCTACGAGGTGCCCACAGCACAGCAGTAGCATGATCAGTTGGAGATGATGCAGACAGATCAAAGTGACAGTGTCGGATACTGGAGCGCGGATCAGAGTTGACAGCAAGTGCAAGAGTGCATGGGTGCAAGAGTTCAACAGCGCAGTGGTTCCATGATGACATGTGTAGTAGCTAAGCAGATGTCGAAGACTTTGATGATAGATGCTAGATGCATCAGACTGATTGAGTTGTTTGGAGCTTATTCAGTTTCAGAGGAGTTGCAAAGCAGATGCATGAGTTTGCATGGCGCATGCAAAGGGTGCATGGCACATGCATGGAGTTGCATGGTGCATGCATGAGTTTTCATGGCGCATGCAAAGGGTGCATGGCAAATGCATGGAGTTGCATGTCGCATGCATGGAGTTGCATGGCACTTGTGAAGGTTGCAGGGCGAATGCATGGAGTTGCATGTCGCATGCAATGAAAGTCCTTTCTTGTTGAGAGGGAGTGTTGAAAATGGCAACAAGAAACAGTGAAGAGTATAAATCATTCTGATCTGGTTGGAAAGTAGTCACCTAAAACTAGGTGGAGGGACCAGGTGATTTTTGTCGAGTCTATTTTGAACTATGTATTTTTAGACATATGGATCATGTCTTGGGGCTATTATGCTATTCTTGGAGATTTTTTTCATGTTGGTAAAAATAGATGGACCTGTTTTTTTAGACATGAGTGGTTTCTATTTTTGTTGCCAGGCAAAAATAAACGATCAATATTGTTACCCTTAATAATATTTGGAGAATCAACTCGATTTAACTTCTCTTGAAACACTTGATTTTGACCCCGGTGGGGCATGCGGCTGACATAAGAAATTCCAAGAATTTCCTATGGGTTGTTGAGCTATTGCATGGTTGACAGTTAGACTCATGTGGCAGAGTTTTGGTGGAGTTGATTGAGGAGTTGATGGAGATTGTGTTCCGGTTAACTAGTTGAACTAGTTGTGATCAGTTTAACTGAAGATTACACTAGAGATGAGTTGGGTGAATTAAATATTATTTAATTCACTGATATTAACTCATTATTCAACTAAAGAACACATCATTTAACTCAGTGCATGGACAGTTCAGTGAAAGACCAGTGGAAGAGGTAGATGAAAGGGTGAGACTGACAGCAGTTGTACATTAGTTGTGCATGAGATTTGCACAATCAGTGGGATGATGATTCCAATGATGATTGCGCTGTACCAACTAAGTGAATTCGAATTCCATTCAGCTATATTCACTTTTTGGATTGCGCAGTAGAGGAAGGCAGAGCAGCAGAAGGATTTGAACCTGTGACTAGTTTCAGATCTAGCTAGTTTTGTGTTCAGCATATGAGATAGTACTGAGTACTTGTGAGGAGTATTGTATTATGTATTGATGAATGTTTCTCATCCATTATATGATACATATAGCTGGGGGTTTTCAGCTATAAGCTTTCCCCGTACATGTTGCGTTCTATGTGTGTGATTTAATGTTCTGTCGCTTTGTTTTATTTTCCGCATGTGACGATTAATGTTAGAAGCGATTATGTGTTATGCATGCAATTCGAATTGATGTATGATCAGGTTGATCGCAGTGACTAAACTTCATTATTCAGCAAATTTCTACATATTGCTAACATTTCCTTCTCATAAAGAGGTTTCTGTAAATACTTTCCTTTGATTGGACGACTTTCAAAAGCAATGGGTCTTCCTTCCTGCATTAAAACAACACCAATTCCATTTCCTGAGGCATCACATTCCACAATAAAGGTTTTTGTGAAGTTTGGCGTAGCTAAGACTGGTGCTTGACACATTGCCTCTTTAAGATGTTCAAAGGCCTTAGTTGCTTTAGGAGTCCATGAAAATGCATCTTTCTTCAACAATGTTGTTAGAGGCGCCGCTATTCTCCCATAATTCTTAACAAACTTGAGATAATACCCTGTTAACCCGAGAAATCCTCACAACTGCTTTATGCTTGTGGGGACTTTCCATTCCTTAATGGCTTTAATTTTGTTAGGGTCTACCTTAACACCCTCGTGAGATACAATATGACCCAGATATTCCACCTCTTGTACTCCAAAGAAACATTTGGATGTTTTTACATATAATTGTTTCTCCTGCAATAGTTTGAGCACCCTGTCAACATGTTCAACATGATCCTTCCAAGACTTGCTATAGATTAGTATATCATCAAAAAATACCAGCACAAATTTTCTAAGGAAGGGTATGAAAATGGAATTCATCAACCCTTGAAATGTAGAAGGTGCATTGGTAAGGCCAAAAGGCATGACCAAAAATTCATAATGACCCTCATGAGTTCAAAATGCTATTTTTGGAATATCTTCAATCTTCATTCTAATTTGATGATATCCTGAACGAAGATCCAACTTGGTAAAATAAATTGCTCCATGTAATTCATCCAATAATTCATCAATCACAGGAATGGGAAATTTGTCTTTAATGGTGAGCTTATTGAGCTCACTATAATTCGGACACATTCGCCATGATCCATCCTTCTTGTGTACCAATACTACAGGAGCAGAGAAAGAACTTTGACTAGGTTGAATTATACCCGCCTCTAACATTTCTGCAATCATACGTTCAATTTCGCTCTTTTGGACGCAAGGATATCTATAAGGCCTGATGTTTGGAGGAACACTTCCTGGAATCAAATGAATAGCATGATCATGATCACGAATAGGTGGGAGTCCTTTGGGAGTTTCAAACACCTTGGAATGATTGTCCAAGACTTATTGGAGATCTGCAGAAACAGATGATTTTGATGTTGGAACTTCTAGTGAGCATAATTGTGCAATTACGCCTCGTTGTTCTTTCTTTAGAAGCTTTGTCATGCCATTAGAGCTTATTATCCTTCCTGGCTTCCCTTCAATACCCCGTAGTTCGACTTCCTTTCCTTCTGAAAAGAATTTCAAGAAAACTTCTTGAAAATTAAAAGCTACCGTCCCCAAAGATTGTAACCATTGTACTCCTAGTACAACATCAGCACCTCCCATAGGAATGGAAAGCATTGAACTAGTCAATACATATTCCCCCATGGTTAGCTTAATATTATGGCATTTTCCAGAGCAATTTATAGTTCCTCCATTTGCAACCATCACTTGACATTCTGGTGCTGGGTATAAGAAACAATTTAATTCCTTGGCTACCTTACAATGAATAAAATTATGGGTGCTACCTGAATCAATCAACACTATTACCTTTTTCTTCTTGATCTGTCCTGCTATCTTGAGAGTTTGAGGAGTGGTAATTCCTGCCAGTGCATTACATGATATGGTGGGATTCATTTCTTCCTCTTCTATGGCTGGTTCCTGGTGTGTATCCTCTTCTTGTTCATTTTCTTCTTCTTCTTCACAATCTATGTAAAATAATTTCTTTTCAGCACACTTATGACCTTTGGTGTATTTGCTATCACAACTGTAGCAAAGCCCTTTTGCTCTTTTTCCTTCCAATTGTTGTGGTGTCAACCTTGTAGGTTGTGGAAATCTAGGCGTAGCAACACTTCCTTCTTTATAGAAGTGAGTGGTAGGCTTCCTTGTCGCCATAATTTTACATTCAATTTTTCTTGCCAACCTAAATGCCTTCTCCAATGAATTAGGTTCCAAAATGCGAACTTCATGTTGGATGTTATTCTTTAAAGTGCCTATGAAGAGATCAATCATGTGCTCCTCTGGAATATCAGTTACCCTTATATTCAATTTTTGAAAGTCCTCAATGTGCTCCCCCACTAAGACCTTTTGTTTGAGATTTATCAATTGGATAAAGAAGGTGTTTCTCTTTGTATCCTCATAATTTTCTATCATTTCCTCTGTAAAAATTGACCAAGTGACAATTTTCTTACGGGAGAAAAGCCATCGATACCATACAAATGTATTTTGTTTTAAATGTAAAGTTGCAATGCGTACCTTTTGTGTGTTTTGCACGTTATGGAGATCAAAATATTGCTCCATTTTTAGTATCCATGTTACAGGATCCTTTCCATCAAACTTCCTCATATCCATTTTTGGAATATGGTGGTTCTTCCCGCCAACATTAGAGTTTATGAAATCACGATTAACATTTATTTTGTTCTCATCATGAGTTTCCTCTATTATCTTTTCACCATTGGGAAACATTTCTTGTATCGACTTTGTCAAACCTTCCATGTCTGCTTTTAGATCAATATTTATGCTTTCCATGTTGTCTTTCATTTTTTATTCCATGTCATCCATCTTAGCTTCCATGATGGCTTCCATGGCCATCCATCTTAGCTTCCACGCCTTTCTTAAAAACTTCCATTTCATTTTTGTTGCTCTTTGCGAGAGTGAAATTTGTTGCACTTGCTCTTGTAATTTTGATAGATCATGTTGCAATTCTTCATCTTCATGAGTCATAGTAGAGCCTTCTGAAGGCTTAATGGGTGTTGAATTATTTTTATGGGGCATATTTTAGAACCCAATATTGATATCTATTCTACAATATGCCCTTGGAATCAATTCAAATTGATTCTTCAAAGAAGACTTATGCAATTTAGAAAAAAAATACACACCTTTTTCTTGCTTTTGAGGAGCTCGATATTGAAATTGTATTATCTTTGTGATTGCAGCAGTTCAATATTTGAATTTTGGTACTGACGTAGCCCTCTAAATTCTCTTTCGAATGCCATAGGTTTGACCTGATTTGGATTCTCCAAGACAAAGTTGTGTCCAATCTCCCACAATCACCTAATTATGGACTGGTTCAGTAGAGTGAACTTGTACAACTTGTCACGTGTCACCGTGTCATCCTTCAGCTCTGAAATTGATAGCCAAGAAACTATAGTCCATGTACTTGCGACCAATTTTTACAGAATTCCAATCTGATGTTGAGAGAGAGAGAGAGAGAGAGAGAGAGAGAGAGAGTTATGAATATTTTCCCACGATCACCTCTTTGAGATGAAATTCGGGAGCCTGAGAAAGCACTACATTCCACAGATCATATCTCCGAAAATATTGCGAACCAAGATCTAAAAATTTTTGACAGGTTTCCTCAGGATTTTGGCTTTGAACCCTAAAAATTTCAGATTTTGAACCTTCGTAGAAAAAATGTTATAGCGAAAATGCCACGATGACCTGTTTAGAGCAGCAAAACCCTAGAATCGAAAGCTCTGATACCAAATGTTGTGTAACTAGCTCCAAAAATAGAAGAAAAGAGATATCAACGCCTTAGAAATAAGCCACTTCAAGGGGGTAGCCTCCAATACATTACATAAATGAACAATTCTTGGATGATACAATTTACAAAACCTCCTTTCTATATATAGGAGTCCATGGGGCCATAATGTAATCCTACTGGGGCCACAATGTAATCCTAGCTGACCTAACAATAATAATTTAAGGGAAGAATAATAACAATATGGGGGTTACAAGGGTACAATAATAATAATAAAGGGGTTACACTAACAACAATAAGGGACTATACTAGTAATATAGGAACCTAACACCAACTCAATATCATAACGGTGGGGCAGAAGCACAATTGTAGGTTCAAACCCTGTACAGAAATTATCTGCAAACAAATCTTAAAAATAGAAAATAAACAATAGTGAGAGCATAAAACATAAAATAGATATACACAGAGATTTTTCCTTGGATCCCAAATCAGGACGACCAGCTTGATTTTTCATTATATTCCTTTTAGTGTTACAACACATATATATACATGCCGAAGCATACATAAACCCCAATCCATTAACCCTGGATTAGAACATAACTATAGTTCTCTTAACCAGATCTACAAAATACCAAGGGCCGAAAACCATAATGCCCCAAAACCATGTGCAAACCCATGTACAATACCATGGGTAGGTCTTCCCATAGAAAAATATGGTCCAATTTTTTTTTCCTGGGGCATAGACCTGGACCCCGAACAGGGGGGGGCTGTCGCCCACCCTATGACCCCCCTGCTATGCCCGACGCAACATACAGGACCATCTATCACCCCCCCGCACATGAGTAGTTGTGGAAATAATATAACACATACCTAACATTCTCCCACTTCTTGTTTTCTTTCCGCAATGGGGTGCGGGAGAGCTTAGTCATTAGCCCAAATCTACAACACCCATTGTTTCTCCACACCAAGAGAACTTCTAAGTGCTCATAGACTTCTTCATTGAGTCTGCAACATTCTAAAAAGTTTCCACCTTTACCAGCAATACCCTTTTTGCCTCAACCATATCTCTCACAAAGTTATATTGAACATCAATGTGCTTTATCTTAGAATTATAAGCAGGTTTCTTAAGCAAGAAAATTGCACTTTGGATATCATAGTCTATCCTTATAGCTTGCTACACCAACCCCATACTTGAACACAATCTCTGCAACCAAACTTCTTCCTTGTTTGCATGAGTGGCTGCCATGTATTCTGCCTCTGTAGTTGAAAGAGCCACTACAAACTCTCTTTTACTCATCCAACTGACTGCACCTCAAAATAGGCTAAACACATACCCACTTGTAGATCTTCTTTGGTCTAGATCTCCAGCCCAGTCTACATCAACAAAACCATGAATGTCCAACACTCTTTCCAATCCTAGTCTTCACTGGTAGCACAAGCCATAATCACTAGCACCACGTAAATATCTGAAAACTTGCTTCACTGCTGTCCAATTCTCCTTCCCTTGATTTGACATAAACTTGCTCAATACGCCCACTGCATGTGAAATTTTTGGTCTAGTACAGACCATTTCAGACATCAGGCTACCCATTGCACTTGGATATGGAACACGGGACATATCCTCCTCTTTTTCTTGTGTCTTGGGACACTGTTCAGCAGACATCTTTACACCTAGAGGAATCGGAACATTCACCGGTTTACTATCCTTCATATTGAACCTCTGTAATATAGTCTTCACATACTTCCTTTGGTTTAACCAGAGCTTGCTCTTTCCCCGATCTCTCTTAATTTCCATGCCCAAAATATAGTTTGCAGCACCAAGATCCTTCATGTCAAATTTGGAGAACAGTTGGGTCTTCAAATCTTGGATAATTTCTTTGTCATTTCCAATCAATAACATATCATCCACATACAAGACCAAATAAATAACAGGATCACCAATTAATTTAAAATAAACACAGTGATCCTCCTTGATTATGGTGAAGCCATGTCCCCATATATAGGTATCAAATTTCTGATACCACATCCTTGGTGACTATTTTAACCCATACAGAGACTTCTTTAACCTACATACCAGTTCTTTCTTTCCCTTCACCATAAAACCTTCAAGTTGTTTCATGTAGATCTCCTCTTCCAGATCCTCGTGAAGAAATTATGTCTTCACATCCATCTATTCTACCTCAAAATCCAATGCAGCAGCAACAGATAAAAGTAATCTAATAGAAGTAACTTTGGAAATAGGAGAAAAAATATCACCAAAATTAATTCCCGACACCTGGGAATAGCCTTTTTCTACCAACCGAGCTTTGTATTTCTCCACCTTGCCTTCTACATTCATATTCATCTTAAACACCCATTTTATCCCAATGAGCTTCCTCCCAGCCAACAACTCCACTAGATCCCATGCCTCATTTCTATGCAAGGATGCTATTTCATCAACCATGGCCTCCTTCCAGAGTTTTCCATCCTCTGAATCTACTGGCTCCCTGATGGTTCTGGGATCATCATCAGTTATAGTTAAAGAAAAATTTGAATAGAAAGCAGATGGACTATACATTTCTAGTTGTCTTATTTCCCGAAATGATCTTCTCAGAGCTGGAGTTTGTGGCTCTTCCTCTTCTGAGTCTTCTTCTATTGTAGAGCTTGATTCATCTTCCTTTAGCTCAAACTTTATCTTCTCATCTTACTTTGGTAGGAATTCATGTTTAACAACATCTTTCACCTCTCTAAACACCACATCTTAGTTATACACAACCTTCCTTGTTTCTGGGTTCCAAAGCTTGTAACCCTTTAAACCATACTTATACCCAATAAAGATGCACCTTTCAGATTTATTATCAAACTTGGTCCTTTTCTCCTTTGGAACATGTACATATGCATCACATCAAAATACCCTCAGATGTGAAAGAGAGGGTTTCTTACTAGTCCATACCTCATGTGGAGTCTCATCCTCCAATGCCAATGAAGGTGTTATGTTAACCAAGTAACATGTAGTCTCCATTGCCTCTACCCAGAATTCTTGTCCTTAACTCGGTACCACTGAGCATGCTTCTTGCCTTTTCCATCGGCGTTCTGTTCATTCTTTCTGCAACTCCATTTTCCTGAGGTGTGTATGGAGTGGTCTTCTATCGTGCTATACAACACTTCTTACAAAACTCTTCAAATTCCTTCTTGCAGAACTCCCCACCATTATCTATCCTCAGCACCTTTATCTTCTTCTCTTTCTATTTTTCTACCAAAGCCTTAAATTATTTAAATCTCTCAAAGGCTTTAGATTTCTTCCTCAAGAAATATATCCATGTATTCCTTGAGAATTCATCTATGAATGAAACATAGTACACAGACTTACCCAGTAATGGAACCGACACAGGTCCAAACACATCACTGTGCACAAGCTCTAATATCTTGTTCACCCTTTTAGCACCAGAAGGAAAACTCACCTGATTTTGCTTCCCATATACAAAATGTTCACAAAAATCGAAATCCGGAGAGCTATTTGACATAACTTCTACCATACCATTTCCATGTAGTATCTAAAGGCCCTTCTCTCCAATATGTCCAAACCTTTGATGCCATAGCATGGTCTTTTTTCCAGAGACCTCTAGGCTTTCCACTACACTTTTGGGAACCACAGAACTGTTGCACCCATCAATAATAGTGTTGCACTGAAGCTTGTACAGAGTTCTGATCCAAACTCCCCGCATTAATTCTAGTGCTCCCTGAACCATCTTACTGTTATCTTTCTCGAACATTATCTTTACACCTACATCATCCATCTTGCTTACAAAAATCAGTTTTTTGGCCAATGTAGGAATGTGCAGAGCACCAAGAAGTGTTCAAATCCTTCCACCTTGCAGCTTCAGCTTAACTTTTCCACGTCTAATGATTCTGGCCTTCCTATCATCCCCTAAGAAGACATCACCGCCATAATATTTCTCATACTCGCACAACCACTCCCTATGGGGAGTGAAGTGAAAGGATGCACCTGAGTCTATCAATGATGACTCATGATCTACATGTGTATTTGAAGAAGAAGCCAAATACACATCCCCACCTTAATTCGAGGTGCTTTTTGCCTCTGCAGAAGGAGCATCATCAGATCCCTTTCCTTTCTCAGGAGCTTTAGATCTGCAGTCCTTTTTGTAGTGCCCTTCCTTTCCACAATTCCAGCACACCTTTACAAACTTTCCAGGATATTTAGATCTCCCTCTAGATTTAGATCTCCCACTCGAAACCTTATTCTTGTTTCTGTTCTAGGAACTTCCTCGTACAGATAAGGCATATCCATTCTGACCCTACATATTTCTCCATATCATTTCCTCCGACAGTAAGGCTGAGTAAATGTCATCAAAATTCAAGGTAGTTGTATCGCTACCTATTGCAATAACCAGATTGTCCCACGAATCTTGTAGAGAACACAAAAAACTGATGCACTTATCTTCATCTGAGATTTTAATATCAACATATTATAGCTGGATTACCATAGTATTGAAGGCGTTTAGATGCTCTGTCACTGAGTCTCCATCCTTCATCCTCAAGTTATACAGCTTTTCCCATAGGAACAATTTATTCACCATAGACTTAGATTGGTACAAAGACCCTAGCTTGTCCCACAAGGTCTTCACCATAGCTTCCCTAGATAAATTCAAAAATAATGAAACTGAGACACATAAGCGTATTGTGCTCTCCACCTTCCGATCCAAATTTTTCCAGTCTTCATCTGACATTGTCATTGGTTTAGTACCTAGATCTACTGCGATCCACTGATCTTTATCCACCACCAGATCCTCCATCTTAAGATTGCACAACTCAAAACTATGACCATTAAATTTCTCGATCTCTATCTTCCTTCCACTTGCCATGTTCTATCATCACAAGAATCGATCCTGTAGATCTCCCACTTAATAGGGTCTACCTTAGGCTTGAGCTAAGAACCACTCAATAGAAAAGGCATCCCCTTGAAGCAGAAACACCTCCGATACCAAATGTAGGTTTAAACCTACAACAATAAGGTTCGACAAGTCTAGACCTGTGTGTGCTTATATCTCCAAGAATTTATCCCCAAGCCCCCTAGAGATTCCATAGCTCATAGTCTAACTCAAGCAGGACCCTATAAATAGGGTCTTTCCACAATTCCAAACTTCTCGAGGAAGGTTAGGAACTTGACCTTCCACAGGGGCTTCATGAGAATATCCATGACCTGCTCATGATTACCTATATGATTGAGCCTTATGGCGCCTTTTTTTACCATATCCTGGATAAAGTGGTACCTGATATCAATATTCTTAGATCGGTCGTGGAACACGAGATTCGTAGAAAGATGAATCCCACTCTGGTTATCACAAAGGTTAGCAGTGGTATCTAGCACATGCCTAAACAACTCACTGAAGATATTTCAAAGGCAGATAGCTTTACAATAGGCCATGATGCAATTTATTCTACCTCAATGGTTCTCAAAGCCACTGACTTTGTCTTCCTACTCATCCAAGATATCAAAGAAAAACCTAAGGTGAAGTAGCACCCATATGTGCTCTTGCGATCCACCATACTACCAACCCAATCGACATCGGTATATCCATGGATTATCAAACTCCCTCCAGTGTATCTCAACTCATGGTTGATTGTGCCCTGAAGATATCTCAATATATTCTTGGCACTAATACAGTGAATTTTATGGGGATCAACCATATGTTGACTAAAAGTGTTCATGGAAAAAAATATGTTCAGATGGGAGTTCACTAGGAACATCAGGACCCCCATGAGTTGTCGATACTCAATGGGATTTCCGAGCATGGGCCCACCAATGTTTCCACACAACTTCTTAAATTTAAGTTCCATCAGTGTGGACACACACTTACAGTCCACCATACAAAATCTCTCCAACAGCTACACAACATATTTTCCTTGCGAAAGGAAAATTTCGCCTGACCTCTGCCAGACCTCCAAGCCTAGTTAGTAATGCATAAGTCCTAGGTATTTCATCTCAAACTTAGAAGCTAGCTCTCTCTTACCCGGATGAATGAGAGGGTCAGCACCTGTCTGGAAGTGATCGTCCACATAGAGAACTAGAATGAGAGACCTTTCTCTATCAACCTTAAAATAAAGGTTTGGATCAACATTACTTCGAGTGAAGCCCAGCTTCATCAAATAGCTACCTATCTTCTCATACCAATACCTAGGGGCTTTCTTCAACCTGCATACATAGGTGTCACTATCTCAGACTTCAAACCCCAAATGTTGCTCCACATACACCTCTTCCTTTATAGAACCATGCAAAAAATTGGTCTTCACATCCATATGATGGAGACTCCATCCATGCGTTGCAGAAAGGGAAATGATAGATTAGATGGTGGTATAGTGGGCCATAGGTGCAAATATATCATCATAATCTATGCCTTCCTTTTGAGAGAAGCCTTAGGCAAGAAATATTTCCTTGTGCTTTTCGGCACTACCATCATATCTATGCTTGATCTTATAGAGCCATTTCAAGGTGAAAACAATTTTTTCTTGTGGTCTTGATATCACTTCCCAGACATCATTTTTCATAATGGACTCATATTCTTCATGCATAGCATCCTTCCAAACTCGATGCTTTACGGATTCTTCAAATTATCTAGGCTCAGATTATACAATTGTACTCATGGCTGCTAGATACCATTGGTATCTATTCAGATTCTTGCTTTCACAGAATGTCCCCCTTGGGGAAATATGTCTCTCGACATCTCTGAGAATATCCCTAAGCCATGAGGGTCTTCTCTTATTTGAAGGAGGTGGATCAATAGTATCCATAGGTCATTCAACGTCAAGCATCGACTCTTCCTGCTTCCATGGTTCTTCATCTTCTTTGTCTTCCTTGGAGCTAGGAAGATTTCTCACTTTCTTGAAAGAAACATCTTCATCGAAGGTGACATCGTGGCATATCTCCACTTCTCTTTGACCAGACACATAGATTCTATATGCCTTTTAAGTTTCACTATAGCCCACAAACATTCCCTTCTTTCTAGAAGCATATTTCCAGAAGCATCCAGCTTGCTTCTATTTTCTTTCGGCACATGAAAGAAAATAGGAAAACAAAAACTATAAAATGAGAAACATTAGGTTTCTTACCAGAGAAGACTTATTCAGGAATTTTGGAGTCCAGAGCAAAATTCGAGCATCTATTTTGAACATACATAGCAGTGTTCACACCTTCTCCCCATAGAAACTTCGAAAGACCATGGTCACATAGCATGGCATGCGAAAATTCCACAATGGTCCTATTATTTCTTTCATCAACACCATTTTTGTCAGGAGTATAGGTGGTTGTGATCTCCCTCTTAATGCCAGATTCTCTGCAAAATTCATTGAATTCATTTAACTCAACTCAGTCCTATTGTCGATCCTCAAAACTTTGATTCTCTTCTCAGTTTGATTTTCCACCAATGCCTTGAAGGTATAAAACCATTTGAATGCTTTGTCCTTATTCTTCAAGAAATATATCTAGGTTTTGTAGGAGAAGTCATCTATAAAATTCATGTAATAGGAACATCCTCCAAAGAATGTCACAGGTAGCATACTAGATAAACCATAATGTATCAACTGCAAGATATTAGTTGTCTTTGTGACACTTGAGGGGAATGGTCCCATTGTATGCTTCCCTTCAACACAACCTTGGCATATACCTTCATGATCATATTTAAATTCAACCATCCCTATGACCACCTTCCTTGCTCCGGGAAGGGCTTTGTAATGAAGGTGTGCAAACCTCTAGTGCCATAACTTTGTTTGAAGAGTTGTATCACATGACATAGCTCCCAATGGACTTCCTCCAACTTGGTACAATGTATCAAATCTAAAACCAATAGTAAGATCTTCCTTGAAATTCTTCTTCCAGATATGTACCTTTCCATCGTTGAATGCCACCTTGACCTTGAACCCTTTGTCTTCCATTGCCGAAATGGACAGAAGGTTCTTCTTCAAATCAGGCATGTACAACACATCTTGTAAATGAAGGGCTTGAACTTGAGATAAATGAAGGGTCACAGTGCCTGTCCCTTCCATAGGATAGGTGGCATTATCTCCAAGGATAATTTCTAGATCATTATCCTTCTCAATTAAATCAAAGAGGGCTTCTTTATACCTAGTGAGTTTCCTTGAAGCAACACTGTCAACACTAGTGAAAAATGATGAAATTAATGACTAGGTGACTAAAAATGTTAGTCACCGCAGTTATTTCAAAAAAATTACTACTAAATTTGATCAATTTTAAGTGACCGAACTAAAAATGACTAACTTAAATGACTAATTTAGTCTTGGACTAAAATATACGACTAGATAATAAGTGACTAAACTAAAAGTGACTAACTTAAATGACTAATTTAGTCCAGGGATAAAATATATGACTAGATAATAAATGACTAACTTAAATGACTAATTTAGTCTAGGATTAAAAAATATGACTAGATAATAAGTGACAAAATTAATAATGATTAATGTAAATGACTATTATAGTCCAAGAATAAAAATATGGCCAAATAACAAGTACAACAAGTATATGAATTAGTCATTTATGTCAGTAATTTTTAATTGTGTCACTCCATATATGGAAAATTTCAATTTCGGTATCGAAGTGTTACATTACACTATAGGTGTCTCAGAATCCATTTGCAGTGTTAAAATTTAGAGACAAAGGGGTCTCTGAATTTACAATGTTAAAATTATGAATGCCCTTTTGTCTCTAAAGTTTAATAGTGCAGATGGATTCATCTACAATTAACATAATTGCATGTATCATCTATCAACTTTACACCAATGCCTTCATTATAATTTTAGTACATGTAATAGTAATTAGATAGCCAAATTTATATTTATATTTATTATATTTAATATTTGGCCATAAAGTTTAATTTTTAAGCATCATCAATTTATGTTAAAAAAGTGAGTTGTTTTAAATCTAAGGTTTCTTCATATTTACATTTAATAACTAGATAAATATAACATTTCTTATGTTAAACATGTGAGTTCACTAGTTAAATCTAGTATTAAATCATCATATTTACATTTAATAAATACTAAATAGATAAACATAAAATATATATTTATAAACCTATTTAGCAAATAGGTATGAACATTTGTTAATTTAAGTATGAAACTTAATTAATTATTTAATGATGTATGAACCTTTGTTTTTGTGTAAGTTAGTGTTATATTCATGTAGGAAAAAAGGAGTACATATAGCTAGTTACAAAGTAGGTGGTCTCACCTCGACTAGGTTTGTTGACAAAAAATTGCACCAGATGCAAAACAATGCAAAAGAAGGACAAGGGACATTGTCCATAAACAGTTGGGCCAGAGGCACCAAAACACATATAAAACATAAAGAACACCAAATAACATACTAATCATCCAACGTGATGGATGTAAGGTTGTTTGGGGTTGTTCCTAGATGCGACGGAGGACAAAAGTCACACTGATCGTGCCCTTCAAAGTGCGCCAACCAAGTCTCCATCTTTTCTACTTTCTCAGTGAGTTGATTTTGGCCTTGCCATACAACTACCAGTCTCTCCCATACTTGGCACAGTAAATAGTGCATTTAGTGCAATGTTGCCATCTTCTCTGCATTCTCCTCACAATAAAATCTCTTAGTTTTGTCCACTCTTTCCTTCAGGTTGTTGATAAGTGCACAACTGTTCTCTAGGCAACAATGTTGGATAACTTGCCCCTCATTTACTTCAAATCAATCAAACCCGCGATTCCCCTTGCTACCACGGCCTCCTCCACCCCGATGACTCAAATTTTGAACCCTCAAATTCCCACCTTTGTTATCCTCCCACTTACCTCCTCCACCACCCCCATACGCACCCATACTAGTGAGTCACACATGCCTCGTAGTCTTTACACCCTGGCATTGAGCCACCATGGTTATTTATGAGTCTGCCACCCCCACAGGGCCATGGATGACAGGGGAGGGAGAACACCCACACCACACCAGGGGCTTCATAATTCACCAAGGTTGAGGAACCCTTCCATGTGCAGAGTCAAGATACCAGACCCGCAACTATAGAAAACAAACACCACCAATGAAGGAGCCAAATTTCGTTTCCCACCACCACAAGCTAGAAGAAGAGAGACACCTCCCACTAATAGGTAAAGACTTCCACCACCAGCAAAACCAAATACCATCACCCACCAAACCAACATAGGAAATTGAACAACAAAAGATGAAAAATTAGGTGATGCTTGAGCATAACTCCCCCTAGGGCAGTGACCAGCCTCCAAATTCTCCACATAAAGACTACACACCAATCCACCAAACACTGTCACACCCACGCTGGAGGGAACAAAATTTGGAAAAGAAACATGTTTTCTGCCACCACCCTCGTGGTTTCCTGGACTGGAAATTCTAGCTTCCTCTCTTATAACGAAAAAGAAGGCTCACTGAAAGCCAAGAAAAATGGAAACAAGTGATCTCACTTCCCTTCAACTTCCTATCCTCAACCCAGATGCAGTTAATGGCTAATAAAACGAGCAGTAGGGACCGATTGAACACACCACACTAGCAAATTCCCATGACAAGCACACACAAGCCACTCCCTTCGTAAAAATTCCCGTGACATTTACACTTCCTTCAGAGTCCACCATCAGGACCAACACCAAACCATATTTAAGAGTCTAATGTTTAGCTCCCTCATATTCCCTTGCCTTATCCATTCAACAACCTCTGAACTCCAATGCACAATTATTTTTCACACGAATTTCCAACGTGAAGCTAGTAACTCTCAACCCATAACCCATTAACCCCTCACCCCTAAAATCCTTAAATGTTCAATCTCCTAAACCTTAAGCCCCTAATACCTAATCCCTTAACCAGTAACTCATTATTCAACTAACCCCTAACTACGCCTAATTCCCCTAACCCATAAGACACTAATCCCTAATCCCTTAACCACTAACTCATTATTCCTCTAACCCCTAAATGTGTCTAAATCCCCTAACCCTAACCCATTAATCCCTAACCCCTTAACCACTAACTCATTATTCCCCTAACCCAAATCCATAATCCCTTAACCACTAACTCATTATTACCCTAAACCTTATAACAATCCTTAAAACTCGTTGGGATTGTCCACTCCAAACGAGACCAGGTCTAGTTGCGACCTACAATTGGGTTAATTCCCCGTTGTTGGCAAGATTAAAATGGTTAATCTTCAATATACGAAATGTAAATCAAATATTTCATTAAAAAGAGGGAACCATACCCTCTCTACTAGGTTATGCCTATCGTTTGCTTGGCCTCTTCTTGCTCTCACATGAATGTAGTATTGCTTGACTGGTACAGAAGAAGGCTTCACATTATTAACTATTTGTTTGGGACAACTTTCAGTTGTTTAATCATTGTTACATTCTTCAAGCTTATCCTTTAAATCATCCTAGTATTTTCTACTCTCTCCAACTTTGTAGTGATTTCCATTCATCTCAGTCTCATATGTTTCCTTGGTCTTTTAAGGGAAAAGGTCAACAACATCAGGATGTTTTTACAACAAACAAGGGCATTTCTAAGACACAATTAGGTGGAGGTGCAAGAGTATAATCACCAACTTTCTCAAGAATGTGGGACACTCAAACTTAAGCTTTTCTGTAGCAGTCATGAGGTGCAGTGTGGTTATTGAAACTTCATCAGATGTCCATTCTCCAGACTTAAATTGTCTGACAACACTATGGCTGAGTTTGAAACTGGATATTGAACATACATTTGTTTTAATTGAAATAGACATTTTAATCAATAAATGTAAATAAATGGCTAACAAATACTAGAAATTAATAAATAGAGAAGACATGGCAACAAGCAAGAGTGCCTACAAAATTGTTACATTGAGACACAAAGAATAAATAACTATTGTGCACAAACAGAGACCAATGAAACTATCATCGTAACCCCTAAGCCCTTAAACACTAATTCCCATCCCCTAACCCATTTAACCCCTAAAACCTAAACATCTAAACCCTTAACCCCTAACCCCTAAACCCTTAACCCATTTAACCCCCTAAACCTTAAACATCTAAACCCTAAACCCCTCACCCCTTAAACCCTAACCCCCGGATCCTAGCCCATTTAACCCCCTAAACCCCTAAAACCCTAACCCATTTAAACCCCTAAACCTAACCCAATTACCCCTAGCCTGTAAAATCCTTAACTGCTAAATCCCCTAACCACCTAAACCTCTAAACCCCTAACCCATTTAACCCCTAAACCCTAAACCTCTAAACCCTTAACCCCTAACCAATTAAACCCCCTAATGCAACAAGAAAATTCCAAGACAAACTGTATTACCTTTTTACTCACAATGATGTTATTCATTCACAAAAGTTATTAAAACCAAAAAAAATTCCATAGAGTCAGGTAGGGATTAACTCGAAATCAATGGCCTTTTAGGTGCTAATATGTTTTGGTTGATCATACCGCGCTTTCCATGTGCTGATTTAGAGAGAAACCACTGCAAGTAATGAGATTCTCCCCAAAACACAGAAGGACCCATGAATGTGACTCTATTTTTTCCATGAGAATGAAGGAAACCCTTCAAAGTACGCAATAAGAAAACACGTGGAATTGAAATGTTAATTAAGGATAACATAAAAGTGTGGTTGCAGATAATTTGATGAAAGATTCACAAAAAAAATGCTACAGTGATGAGACATCCTTGTCAGTATTTTGGGAAAGAATAAGTTTATGAAGCTCGAAACAACTCTTGGAGTCATGTTCAATGAGTGACCATAAACTTAGGGGTGTCAAAGTGGCTAATAATCATAGTTTATGGTGGACGATATTCACCATACATAAAATATGTCGTTTAGGTCATTTTTTTGGTGGTCAATGTTGGTGAATCACTATATTACACCATGGTACCATATATTTCTTTTTTAAAGGAAAAATCTATTGAACATGAAATAAGTCGCATCTCGTGTAAATGTTTAATGTCATGATGTTGTGAATGGTTTTCACATTATATGTATCATATATTTGTAATCACTTCTTTCAAGTTTACTTTAAGAAATAAAGGAATAGGTGCAAGGCCTTAACATAAGAAGGACTTGCACTAACTCATCTCCTCATATCATTCAAACATTAGCCCATAAATCAAACACATGTCCTAATTTTTCTACTATGGAAACCCTTGGATGAATATGATAATGGACAACCGCTAGTTCTAACCCAACTATTGAATGTCTTTGGTTGGCATGTGTAAATGCCTTTAATGGATCCATGGATATGTATGAAATCGAATTTTGCATTGAAATGATACAAGCACCCAAATTAACATGAGGAATAGAAATTTCAACCTTACAACTCTCTCATCCAATATTAAATACTTCACTAATTAGTCAAGTGGTAATCTACTTAACTGTATATTAAATATTAAAAGAACTCATACTAACACAAGAAAATAATAATAGTATTTAATATAAAGTTATAATATAGGTAGATGCTAAATTGGCATGTGAGACCCCCTTGTTCGTGGGACAATTGATGCCGTTCATGCAATAAATTAACTATTTAATCCATGGAGGTATACATACCATAATTTCCCTTGGATTTAAAGTTGTGACATTTAAACGGGAATCACTTTAACACAATTCTAACAAGTAAATACAAACTTAATTTTCACATGTATCAAAGTTAGTATAAGAGTTGCATTGCATGCTTAATTTTTCACGAAATCAACGGAACTCATGAAGGGTTGATCACAATAGGCATGTATGGTCGATTCTGATTATAATAGGTATGTTAGTTTGGTTTTCCCAATCCATAAATTTCACACATTGTTACTATTGTTAAAGGCATGTCAAGTTGGTTTACTTGTTCAACATCATGCACATTTGGTTGTGTTCATTAAAGGCATTTTAGTTCATTGACGAAACCAATATTTTTTCAAGTTGGTCAGCTTAGCGAGTTGTGTGTCATGTCAATCATCTTAATGAACAACATGTCAAGTTGATTATTTTATCTATTGACATGTGCATTCCATTGTCATTGTTAGTGATGTGTTAGTTTGGTTATTAACATATATTTTTTATTAACACAATCTCAGAGATTAACCCTATCAACATTCATGTTTAACTACAATTGCGAGAGGTATGTTAGGCTTCTCAACCCCATCAACAACATTTATGTTCAACTATGAATGTTGAGGCATACCACATTGGTCACCCGATTACCAACATGTACCTTTTGGGTATCACTAGTAGAAGCGTGTTAGGTTGGTCAACTTGATCAACTACATATATGGTTGGTTACAAGTAGTAAAGCCTCATTTGAATGTTCAATGAAATAAATAGTGTGAAAATATAGTTACCATTATTGAAGACACGTTTTGTTGGTTAACTTAGTTAACATCACATACATTCAATATGATTGTTCGAGGCATCCAAGGACACTCAACCCATTTAAAGTAGTGCATAACATTGTTGGGGGCTTTCTCATTTCTTGGTGGGTGAAAGTAGTTTGTTATTATTCCCCCACAAGTGTTCAATATTGCCATGTGACATGTTCATCCCTCATGGGCCAAATTTCCTTCTTAAGGGGGTTGTTTATTTAAGATAAGGTTAGGTCCAAGACTAGAGTGAATTTCATAGAATAGATACCACTTAGTTGTGACTGTTGAGTTAAAGTGGTGCTTTCATAGCTTTTGAGATGCTTCTACCACATTCCAATGTCTAAAATCAATTAATTTCCACTTGCTTGTGTTCATCAAAACAATTTCAATCCAAAAAACAAATGTATGTGAAAGCAAGTTAAATAGCCCAATTCTCATTAACCCATACCACCAAAGTTACTAGATTGATCTCGTTGCTTGTATTTGTTGGGGTTCAACCTCATCCATCCTAACATAAGTCATTTACTCCACCATTACGTACACATGCATACTTTTAAAAAACATCGCAAACTTTACCATTGTCATACCTTACAAAAGAATTTAAAAAACATTGTTACATTTGCACCACAACATAAACATATGTGCAATTTGTATCAATATTTCCTAAATTGCTATATAGTTCTCTTAATTGCAATATTCTACCACCTTGATGCCCCTTAAACCCTATGAAGATCTTTGTATTGATTTCATGACCCGCTCCATTTTTCAATTTCCTTAAATTAATCTTATAACACCCTCCTTTAAAATCATTACCTACACTTACATGTATTCATTAACTCTCTAACTCAAAAAATATTAAAACTACAAAAATAATATAATTATAATACTATATAAATGAGATATCTTCATATGTAAAACTAATGATATATTAAGACCGATATGTTTCATTGCTTCCTTGAGAACCTTTTCCCGACCTTTTCCCTACTAGAGTGAACCAACAAGGACTCAACAGGCTCTAGTGACCCTTATTGAGAGGAAATCCTCACATAAAAAAGGCGGGAACTTCCAAACATTGGGGGAATCCTTCGCACTCTCAAATTTCGCAAGGTAAAAAGGTGGGAACAAGTGCATTAGGAGGGAAAATTTCCCAATCCATAGATAGAAGGCTGGAAAAATGAGAATAAATTAATAAAAAAGGGTGGTGAATTTTTTTTTACTCTTATTACTGAAAAGGGTTTCGAATTTGCGCTCAGGGTTTCCATACAGATTCTGGGATCTATCCTCCGCAGCTGAGCCGAGCCATGAGCAAGAGTGGTAGGATTTCGTTAGACGACCTGGATTTCTCCGAGGAAGAATGACCACAGAGTGAGGAATCGAGCCCCGTTGAGAAGAGGAGGACTAGGAAGAACTCGAAGCCATAACTTGGCGAATGACAGAAAATGATCAAGGAGATCAGCCGAAATATGCGTTGCTTTTGGCAGTGACGAGGCCGAAACCGATTACGAGGTAATTTTGTCAAACTCTATTTCTTGACGAAATCAACATATTTCTTATTTTATCTCACATTTTCATGCCTCTTGTTCTATGCATGATATCGGTGTATTTAAATTTTAATCTTCAGCCTTTTGTGATTATATCTACAGTTAGTTAATTTATGTCGTTCCCAATTTCATTGGGTTTTTGTAAATTCAATCAATACCTCGACATGGTTCAGTCATTTAATATACTCAAAACTTTGAGACAAAAATTAATACAATATAAATTTACTATGGAATTTAGCGGAAGTAAAATAGTTCACACATAAGCCCTTCCAACACTCATTTCTTCTGCAAATTTTGGACACTGACTACCATTTCACTTCTATGAATTTTTGTGATATTAATTTTTGGCCCAACGGATACTAGCCGAAGTTCCTTCCTTCACCTTTTTGGCCCCAGCAGATGTGGCGTATTTCATCTTGTTGTTATAATCTGCTAATCTAGTCATGACCATGGACTTGTTCTGATTTGTTCTCTCCTGGTCGTTGAATGAATAATCCCACTTCTCTTACCATGTAAGCCCAAATGAATTTCTGCACTCATTAGAAGCCATTAAGGTGATCAAATGCTTCACACCACGCTTCTGTATTTCAAAGAAAAAATTAAACTGATGTTCACAAGAAGTGTAACAGAGTAACTAAAACTATGAATAGGTTGGACCAAGTTTGTTGGGTTTTAAATGATACGTTTTATTTTGAATTTTTTGTTAGTTTTCTCGTGTACGCATGTGTTGTAAGAAAAAACAATTTTAGTTAATCTCTGTTTGAAGACTTTGTATTCTGCATTATTAGTGAAAAGGAAACAAAGTTCTCCCTCATGTGCAATTGCAAATTTTGTAGAATTATAAAGAATCCAAAACTGCAGTACCTATCCCATAGATAACACACAATGTTATTCAATACATTTTTAAGGAAGGAGAAACTCACCGCGGCTTGTAAATGTAGCTTATAGCATTGGGGCTTCTGACTTGTTAATAGTTCTTGATTGAAGGACGATTTCCAATTACGTCCCTTTTTATTTGGACCCCATCTTCAAATTTTTTGAAATTGTCGCTTCCTTTACTGCAAATTATGGTTATATAGTTGATTTGTCAAAATGATTAGGACAAACACTTTCTTTTGCTACAAGTTTTTCTCTTGCTACCTCAGTAGTTTAAGACATCATCAATGGAAAGTACCTGAACTTCATACTTGCAAACTTGAAGATAGTTTATGTAGCCTAATTTGATAACACAGTATAATCAAAATCAACAGTGTGCTAAAATCTGTTCTGAAAAATTTATTGATGGTGAATTAAAAAATTACTATATTTATGAACAATGTTTGTAACCCAGACATTTTTTATACTCAGGTAGGACTATAACCTCAGTGCAGCAGGTTTTCCTAGGTTCAAGTCTAGGACTGAATATATACTTAGGCCTTGATAGGTAATGCCTTTTTTGGTGCTTCCTAGAATGTGCTTGTAGGTTTTATGTTATTGGGCTTGAGGCAGCAAGTTAAAGTTGTTATGATATTTAATGAGTTACTAACTTTTTTCCTTGTAATTAATCCTCTAATTGTTCTTTTTCCCTTTAGAAGTCTAAATACCCCACCAAATTTTAAACTGGACGTCAGTCTTGCAGTGACTGTGTTCCAAAGTGCATTACGGTTTTAGGATTTGTTTGAACCAAAAATTCTGTGTGGCTAACTATGAAAAATATAAACTTGTATTATTTCCAAGCAGAAGTACACAGTCTGTTTGTTTGTCAGGCTAATTTTCTGACAGATGTAGATATTGGGAGAACTATTTTGTAACAAAATAATATAATGGCTATTGACCTGTTAAAACTTGTGAATTTAATGCCTACAATATTCTTATAAAAGGATTAGAAATTTTATATCCTGAATACATGTCAAAGGTACATTATGATTTCATTATTTTCAAGTCATGTGATTTTTCCTGTATTATTTTACATTTCAACGACCATGCATAAATTGATCTTGTGCTGAGATAGGTTCAATTGTCAAATTATTAGGAATCTTTCAACCATGTTTTCATAGTTAGCTTCAAATTGTAGTGTAGTGCAAAAATAAATCTGATTTTCTCTTGAACTGCTTTGACAGTCGCCTATTTTTAGTCATATGATTGAAAATTTATGCTTATCTGATAAAAATCTATAAAATTTTCTCAACATCTAGGTATAAGAGAATGGAAAGATGCACTACATGAATGCATAAAGTAAATGATGCTAGTGATGTGGCGGGAGGGATTTTGGAAAAGTTTCCAAAGCGCGTTAATGCTGTTCCTCCTAGATTTCTCAGTGGTTCATTATCAGGTGTTACATCTGAGTCATATAATGCCGATACATAGTTTTGGAAGAAGCACGTGGAGGCCTACAAAAGAATCAACAAATATATTGGAGAGATTATATATCACAATGTTATGGACATGAATGCAGGTTGTGGTGGCTTTGCAACAGCACTTACATCGAACAAAACTTAGGTTATGAATGTTGTCCCGACCATTGCAAAAGAAAATACACTTGGTGTGATATATGAGAGAGGCCTTATTGGAATTTATCATGATTGGTATGGTTTCCCTTCATTTCTTTTTCATTTTTGCAAGACTTTAATTTTTGTAAGGATTATTTTTCTGGTGCAGTTTTAGTAGTTTCACCAGTTTTTCTTTGTAAACCTAGTTCCATGACATTTGAATTATTATTTTCCATATGTTGCTTAGCTTTATGTTTGTGTATTTGGAAACCCAAAAATTTTTGTTAGACTTTTGATTGGGGAATTTCAAAATTTTTCTAATAGGAATCGAAATTCATGCTTTGAAAGGCTTGGAAAAAGAGTCAATTCTTTGCATGAATTTGTCATGTTTAGAGGCTTATATAAAAATTTACAAATATTTAATGTGTGGGATGAGTTAGTGCATGTGAGGATGAATCAACTAGGTTGGATCAGATGGTAGGTTGTAGAATGTGGATCTTGGCAATAGGATGAAATTTTGGAAATGAATGAAAGGAATGGACATTAAGTAAAATAGCCAAATAAAAAGATGTAGGTTCTACTTGTCAAGTACTTCACACATATAGCCATTTTTTTTGAACTTTAATTAGATTTTCTATCCTAGATCAAAATACTAGGTTCAATGTTCATTCTCATTGGTGAAGATGAGGAATTCAGAAGCTCGATAAACATTATTAAAATTCTGACCAAAATTAACTCTTATTATCAAAAAAATGACGCCATCAGATTGTTAGCTATAATGATAGGCCTTGTCAATTTTACAGGCATTTCTACACATCATGTAAGAAATGAGTTTTTAAAAATTTTTTGTGCTTCCTGTTATAATCTTAACATGGTCACGGGGTGATAATCAAGTCAAATGTAGGAAAAATAACTAATTTATATTCGACCAAAAGTGCTTGAGCAATTTAAAATGCCAAAACTACTATTCCTGAAACTAGGAAAACAAATGCAATATACAAGATTGCAAAATTTTTACTAAACATAACTCTATTGATAAAATAAACCTCCAATGTACGAAGACAGATGAATTTTCTTGAGAATATATGGACGTTGCAATTTTACAGAGTTAAATATTTCAAAGAGTAACTACAACTAATCATTCCTCTCATGAGGCTTTTGGGCCCATTTATAATTTCCTCTCCCTCTTAATCCTTTGTTCTTTGTATTTGGGATCAATGGCTTTACATGCATTTTTTTTTAACCTTTTGAAACCTACCAAGATTATTATTGCTACTTGTAGGTTGATTTTAGAATCTCACTATCCATTAAGATTCTTAATGTTGTTTCTAGATCACTTCCTTTTTGTAACTTAACATTTTTTGTGGCAATAATTGCCCCTCAAATTGTGGCAACCCTGAATTTCAATGACTAACATAAAACTAGGTCATTGCCACTTGTGGGTTGATTTTAGAATCTCACTACTCAATAAGATTCTTATTGCTATGTGTAGATACTTTTTTTAAACCTTTTGTTGTGAGTAGGATATTCTATTTATATATTATAAATTAAGTTATAGACATGTTGATATTTTGATAGAGCTTTGGTTGAACCCTTGAATCTTTTCAGAATAGTCCTTATTCATAAAGCTAACATGTATTCAAAAAAATAAATATACCAAGAAAATTTTTGAGCTATCAGTTTACTAGTGTCAGTGTTTATAAGGATACATAATGTTGCATGAGTTGGTTGCATGGGCAGACCCAATGCTCCCTGCATAAAAGTAGTGAATCTCAAACTCATACCTAGATGTACCATGATATAATATTTATCATTAAAAACTAAAATAGCCTAATGATAATTCATGTGACCTTGGCTAAGTGTTGTTAACATCCATCTCTTTACTGTTGCTTAGCCATGTGTATGTAACATGTCTATAGATTGAGCAAGCATTACTAGTGTGTACGCCACACGTTTTTTCTTTCAGGGAGATATATTGATCATCCAAAATTTGCAAGATATCCAGAATGTGCTCTAGCAGGAGTTTTCCTTTTCAGTCTTGTGATCCATACTATTGGAAATCATTTCCCTAGTGTGCTAGTGCAAGTCCACATATTGGATAATTCGACTCCTAGAAATGCCTATGTGTGGGATTAGCATCCTTATCTCTCTATCCACAGGCTAATTATTAGTGGTTCACATTTCCTGGTGATACATAATGTTCCATGAGCTGGTTTCATGGGCAAGCCCAATGCTCCTTGCATAAAAGTAGTGAATTTCAAACTCATACCTAGATGTACCATGATCAACTATTTGTCATTAAAAACTACAATAGCCTCAGGAGAATTCATGTGACATTGGCTAAGTGTTGTTAACATCAATCTCTCTATTGTTGTTTAGTCATGTGTATGTGACATGTCTATAGATTGAGCAAGCTTTACTAGTGTGTAGGCCACACATTTGTTCTTTTAGGGAGATATATTTATCATCCAACATTTGGAGGATATCGATAATGTGCTCTAGTAGGAGGTTTCTTTCTTAGTCTTCTAATCCATACTATTGGAAATCATTTCCCTAGTGTTCTAGTTCAAGTCCACTCTTTTGTTATATTGGGTAATTCGACTCCTAGAAATGCCTATGTGTAGGATTAGCATTTTTATCTCTCTATCTACTCGCTAACTATTAGTGGCACACCTTTCTTGGTGGATCCTTCCTTCAAGCTTATACAATTGTTCCATGCTGGTTGAATTGTGTCTATAATCAAGGCCTTCTACCAAATGTGTTGTATCCATGAGTTGTTTATTAGTTCATTCAAGTGCTTAGGATTTTTCCCTTTCTACTTTGGCTGGGGCTTTGTGTTGAAGATTGTAACTAGCTTTTGTAACTAGGTTCAGTCTTCATAATTGTATTTGAGTCATAATGAAATATATTTATCAAAAGAAAAAAGAAAAAAATTTATTATTAAATAAATTGACTTATTAAAGCATCGGTTTCATGCTTGGGTCAATTTGTTTTAGGTTAGGTCTCCATTGAAGACCTCCAAGGTTTATGTCAAGTGACCTTGTCCATGTCATATTGTAAAGAACCCTTCTTGGGAATTATTTGTCAAGAAAGAAAATTATTTTATTTTGGACCCTTTGAGACTACCTTGAGTTGGGAGAGAGATCCATATATGGCTTTCCATTATTATAAAGATCTTGTCTCCCTGGGTCATTATGTTCGAAGGAAAAATTCAGACTTTAGTTCCAACGTTTCTGGATCAAACAGAGGAAAATTTTTATCTTGGCCATAAACATCAGTGTTGCTGACAAGGGGCATTTTTGTATGGGAAATTAAAGCTACCCGAATATAATTTGTAGTTAGGAGAACAACCTCCTTTGAAGATCAATTATCATAACTATGAACAATAAGATAAAAACTTGGAAATGATTCTACTCACTATGTAAATCAATTATGGGTTTGTGGACATCCTCTTGTATTCCTGGATATTGGTTAGTTCTTCCAATATGATAAGACTATTCATCTTCAATAAGGATGCCTTCAACAAATGGAGTTGACCTTTCTACCTATGTCTCATATGGTTCACAAAACAACTTGATGATATGATCAACGTTCTTTTCTTCCTCATTAGAATCCATGTCATATGTAGGATGGATGTCAAAGAAAAAAATATAGGATCTTTTATTATTCTATTTGAACTTAATAGGTAATGTTGATTGGAGATGCACATCATTATGTGTGCCAAAGTTTCTACCATATTCAAAATCACATATAGGAGTGTTGGTCTGTTGAACCTTAGGGGATCTTCAAGATTTCCCTTCATTAAGGAATTTATTATTACTCTCATTCTCAAAGAAACTAGAACTATAGTTTCGTCCATTATCTCCATCTGCGCTCAATATTTTGTCATATGTTGGTTGAATTTCAATTTTGCAATGTATAAAAAAGGCATGGCATGATACCCCTGTCATCACGTGCTAAGTCTTCTTGGGTGATTGCAATATTGGTAGAAAGTTGTTTCCTACCTTCCTGCTGATATTCCTCCTCTGCATTCATGACCTTTTCTCACACTGTCAATCATTTGGAAATATGGATTGTTTTCAAGGGTGAATCTAATGAAGAGAAATGTCCAAGTTTAGAAAGCCAGCTGAGCAGGCTGAAAAAATTGTAGGAAATTGTTCTTTGTCTTCTTCAATAGGATGGTCATTAACACTGCCTCAAAATGAGTACTGACTAGAATGAAGCATCCCATTGTTTGCACTTCACAATCTCTCTTAGTAATAGACCTCTATTTATCTCTACCACACTCATCATCGACATAAAAATGAAGTGTAGGTGTTATATTTATGTTTTGATCAAACTCAGAACGCAATTTTGAGCTGCCAAATGTGCTTCCAAGAATGTCGATCGCTTTATTACCCTCACTTAGCCTTCTACATGATTTGTTTATATACATGTTTATAAGGATGTTATATTATTGTATTCTTCTTTGCTTCATTTTACCCTAGATTTAGCTTTGGAATTTTCTAGGAGTTTCATTTGCACTCCCACATTGTACTTGCACTAGTTGTACCTTTCAGTTTTGTTGACATATTTATTGTAATTTGTTGGATATATAAAATTATCTTATTGTATCTTATCTAACTTTCTGTTGATCAAAATACACTTATCTAAACTGAGAAGTGTGTTCAAGTTTCAAAGCATCTCTAAATAGATTATGATTGGATGTGTTTAGGGTTTCATCATATTTGTTGCATGATTTTTTGTCTACTCAAATGCGATCAAAATGTTGCTCATCCATATCATCATAGTCTGAGCACTGCAGGTGGTCTATACACTGGTGAGAAAATGGAAAGCATGGCCTTCATCATCAAATACTTATAAATCTATACAGTAGTATTTATAGCAATCATTTTTTACTTGAATTTTCTCTGAAATCGGAAATAGATGCCTTGTCATTGACAAAGATCCATATTGTTGTAGTGTTGGATTTCTCACTATCTAAAGTAATGCTCGGGTTAGAAGCTAATAGTTTATCTCCTTGTGAATCTGGGATGTCTTCTTTTGAATAACCCCATTTCTCTGCTATGTTTAGTTCCAACAATCCTTTGGACATAATGATGTTGAAAGGGTCTTGGTGAGGTTCCAATAGCCCATATTTGAAATGGAACTACGCTTGCCAATACCGCTACAGGAGACCTAGCTCAACAAAATCCTTGTGAAACATTGATTGTTATGGTGTCACTTTACAATAATTAATTTTTCCTTTCCTATGGACCAACTCATACCATTACTTGTGGCCGCTCTTAAAAAAATTATTTTGGTACACTGATTATGTTTGGCTAAAATTTGGGTAACCTCTTTTATGGACCCAATGGTCCCATGAAAAACACCCATAGCATGTCAGCCATGAGGAAGTATATAAAATAGTTGAGTCTTTCACCTAGTCAATTATAAAAATGGAAACCAATATGTCTTCCCTCACATTTCACATATCCCCCATTTTCAAACAAAGGCCCTTTTTTAGAAGCTTTTCCATACAATGGTAATTGATTATTTCTCTAGTGGTTTGATGTAGGGGCATTAGACACTAGCCAACAATGTAGGAGGTTTTGTCCACATGTTGTGGCTAGGAGGGTTCGAAATCCATTGAATTGTAACAGCTAGGTGTCAATACCTCAGCTGATTGTTTTCATTTAGATTAGTTAGAGTCCATAGGAGTCGAATAGGTTTGGATTCAATCTATCTATTTGGCTCAGTTAATTGAATAATTGTAATTAGGCTTTTGGGTTTCCTAAATGGTACTCACAGAGGAACCGAAAAGACAAATGTTCATGTATATAAATGTAATCCCTCAGATGTATATAAAAGAGGGGAAAGAGGAGGAGGAAAGGAGATTTTCTAAAATAGAATCTGTGTGTTCACAATTTTTTCCAGTTAAATAATTTCTATATGCATTGGCCTTAGAGTTGTTTCGAATCCTTGATTGTGAAGAGATTGTTTAATTGTGAGGTGATTAAACTCGATGCACATATAGGTACTGGGTTGAACCTCTATATGGATTCTTCTTATCTATGTCTACTGTTTCACTTGAAATTGTTTGAACAGGCTCTGTTCAATAAATCTCTACTCATGGAAGAAGTCTGCGTATTACTGTGGTCATTGTATTATGTTTAAATGATAGAAGAATTCATGCTTCATAACGAGACAAATTCGTTTTACTATCGAAACCTTGACCTTAGTTAAGGAACCAAAAGGATCACGCAACCCTGATGAACCTTGGTTAATCACTGTTTAAAAACCACGAGAGGATTTACAAAAGAAGATTTCCCATATCGCACTGCTTTTGGTGAATGAGCGGTATTTTCCTGTTGAGGAGCGATTCCACAGATTTTTCGACACATGGCAAGGGGGACCCCGGAAAACCACCTTTCAAAGCACGCCATCGCACGTTATTGTTCAACCAGGGGAGCCGAGCGATATTTTCGAGAGCTGTTGATTTGGGAAGGGGCCATCGGACGGTGGTCGTTTGATAAAGATGCAGGGAAGATAACTAGTACGGTGCGTGCATGAGATTGGTCTATTGTTCGTAGAGGTGGGGCCGGAGCCACAGGGTTATTATACAGTCAATTGGTTAAAACATAGCATCGGCATTAATACACATTTGAAGGGTTAAACTTCGATTATAAAGGTTCGGAGATATAAATAAATTGCAAAGGTTGTGGATAATTTTATTTATCAAATTCCACGAATTTGATAAATAACCTCCGAGGAAGGAAAACAGAGAAGACCACGTGGAGGAGAAACAAGTACAGAAGGGGGGAGAGCTGACAGAGCCACGTCTATAGGAACCATCCCTCCTTACGTGTCCGAAATTCAATTTTTTTGCGTCATTTGTGGTATCAAAGCCATTGTTTTAAGGTAGAGGTGCTGGCAGAAGGAGATCTGTTGCCAATGCAAAGGTGTTGGGGATATTGCAGAGGGTCGAAGCCAGAATGGATGCCATGGAGCGAAGACAGCCCAGAGATCTTGAAGACATCAGCGAACCTGAAACAGAAGAAGATGAAGAGAATGTTGAAATTCCTCCTGACATGAGACTCCTTAGAACTGTTCTGGGGTCTGCGGTTAAGCCCAAAATTGAAGTTTCGAGTTATGCAGGGGGACTGAATCCAGAGGAACTAGTGGACTGGATTAATGAAATGAACAAGTGCTTTGATTATGAAGAAATAAGTGAAGATAAAAAGGTCAAGTTTGCGGTGACAAAGCTGAAAGGACATGCTGCACTTTGGTGGGATGGAGTGTAGGTGTTGGAAATATGATGCAGAGTCTTGTCCTTGATGGCAACCCACTTGATGAAGATGATGGCAACCTACTTAACAAAGTTGTTCTTGACTTGATGAACTTGATAAATGATGTAAATCTTATATATCTACAATGAGTACAGAAGGTAATGATGGAAGGAATGTCAGTATGTGCCAGAACATGATGAAAAGAGTATGTCTCAAGGCATACGCGGATTTGTCTAGACGAAGTAGCGTATGCACGTGGGAAATAACGTGACAAGTCGCGTATGGGAAAAAGCGCTCTAAATTTGTAAAACTAGGGGTAACTACCATGGTATTGACCCATTGTATTGAATGATGGTTCGCCTATGTGATCCCGTCCAGGAATACCATTGAAAGTTATGTGGTTTTGACTCATGGTATTGATGAAGAGGTAACCCTATATAAGAGAAAGAAAATGTTGTGCAAAAATGTGTGTTTGGAAATGCAGGCTGATGAAACATGCTCTAAAAATACTAATATGTATGGCTGAACCTATACCCATATATTAGATGCAGATCTGCCATGATGCACCTATGAACATGATGAAGGCTCAAGATATCTGAATCAGAAATGGTGAGTGTCGAGGATGATACGAAAAAGTGAAGAAGACTTGTACAGTCTGACAGAAAGATTGAAGAAATACGGGTAAGTTCATAGATCTCTGGTCTGTCACCAAATTTGCTTTTATAGATCTACCTCATGAGTTTAGTTTCTAGCAAGCGCGTAACGCAGTTACCTTGGAAGGGAAAAAGCGCATGTCTTAGCGATTAGGAGTTTATTTGAAAAATGCTGGCTCATGAAGTTGATCTTCACAGGCGATATCATGGTCTGGTTAAATAAAAGCGCGTATGATTTCTAATCTAATGGTTGCTGAAGTTTGAATGTGTTTCTGCATATCTATTCTGAAGTCAAGGTTATATCTAATATTCTGGTTACAGTGGTCTCACTTTTCTGTTTGAAGCAATGAGCAATGTATGATTGTTGATAAATGAAGGGTTGTGTTGAAGCTATTTGATCCAGTTTGAAAATTGATGAAACATGGTCTGCAGTGGATCTGAGGGTTGAAGCCTTGATCGATGGTAAACTTTAATGGGTAGAGGCGGTGTTGATATCCAGGGGTAGTAGGCGCCTTCCAGGTAAGGCCGCAAAGTAAGTATGGGTTGTAGTAGTCTTCCAGTGAAAGTGCAGGGGTAAACGAGAGAAGGTTGTAGCCTTCTGCAGGTGGGTGCCTGCGTGCTGGTATAAGTCTACACCAGTACATGATTGTAAGAAGTTTTTCTTTATAATAAATATTGAAGACTAAGACGACGGCAGAGACGACGGCGGCGGTGGTTTTCTCAATTGGGTTTCACTAAAATTATTCATGTGTTGCCACTTACAACGATGATTATTCGTACTTTACTTTGTTTACTGTTTCATAAAATGGCCGATGAATGAATAATGCAATGATCGAGTTAAGAAATTGAATGCATAGTTAGATCTCTGGACATACGCAAGTGCCTTGAAGGATATCCGTATATACGCTAGTTGACTTGACAAAGTAGCGTATGGGTTTAGAGAGCAAAGTAAAAGTTTTTATTTCTGCATTAAATATCGATTCCACCCCCCCCCCCCTCTCAGTATTTTTCCCAACAATTGGTATCAGAGCAGGTCCTTCTGAAAAAGCTTAGCCGCTAGAAGGAAGATCAAGCAAGATGAGCAATCATGAGGGAAAAACATCTATCAAGCCCCCGCTCTTCAACGGAAGCAATTTAATCTTCTGGAAAGTGAGGATGAGATCCTATCTTCAGTCTATGGGAGCTGATGTATGGGCCATTGTTGAACAAGGATATCAATATCCAGTCGCTACACCAACAGATCCAACTGAAAGGAAGAATTATGAATCAAACGCAAAAGCGGTCAATGCTATAACAGGAAGTCTAACTGAATTAGAATTTTTCAAAGTCATGCAGCTGAATACAGCAAAGGAAATATGGTACAAAATCATTCTAAGTTATGAAGGCGATGCAAAGGTAAAAAGTGAAAAACTCCAAACTCTCAGAATTGAATATGAAAATTTAAAGATGCATAGTGATGAGAGTATTGCCAGTTTCTTTTTACGTATTGATGATGTTGTAAATCGTATGAGAAATCTGGGTGAAACAATATCTGACACTACCTTGGTTGAGAAAATTTTATGATCGCTAACGGCAAAATTTGAATCAAAAGTTTCTGCCCTTGAAGAAAAATAGGATATTCAAAATATTTCCATGGTGAAACTTCATGGCATATTGACTACATATGAAATGAGGAGAGGAGGACCATCTGAATTCAAAGAAGCTATTTTTAAAGCTTCTACAAAAGGGAAAGAAGTTCAAAAACTAGAAGGATCGGGATATATCTCAGAAGAAGATGAGGCAAACTTTGTGAGAAGACTCCAACTAGGAACCGAAAGATTCAAAGGTAAGCTTCCTTTCAAATGTTTTAATTGTGGAAGAGTTGGTCATTATGCTGCAAAATGTCCTTATAAAGAAACATCTGCTAAAGAGAAAAAAGTAGCAAGAAGGAATAAGAACCGATCTAGCACTAAGAAAAGCTACTATACAAATGAAGACAGTGATGGGTTATCTGATAGTGAGGAAGAAGGTGAACAAGATCTTAGACTTCTCATGGCATTTGAAAATGATTATAGAGATGATATGGATGATCTAGATGACAATGATTTTCTTGATCAAAACAATCAACTCAAAATATGCTTGGAAGAAAGTAAAATAATCATAGAGACTCTGAAAAGGAAGAATGAAGAAGTAAAGAAACATAATGAAAAATTAGAATGTGAAGTAGTAAGTCTAAGAAAAGAACTTGAGAAAATAAAGACTCTGAATCTTCGATTTGCTAAAGGATCTGAAACCTTAGATGAGATTATCAAGGTTCAACGTTCTCCTCTTATTAAGACAGGTCTTGGATATATCGGAGAATCTTCTCAGGCTTCAGCAACAAATTATCTAAAAGCAGCTACAACTGGTTTACTACATTCAGCCACTCAGCAAGGGAATAAAGAATTTTTACAGGTAAAGCATGATCATCACAATACAAGGAACACTAACAGGGATATCTCTCAAAGAAGCAACAATCAACAGGTAAATTCAAATAGAAGATTTCATGATCGCAGAAATTTCTACTTCAATGGACAATGTTTCTCATGTCACAATTTTGGTCATAAAGTTGTTCAATGTGTTGCATATAAAACCATCATGACAAGAGAAGCAAGAAAGAAAAGGATTGATATTGGAACAAAGAAGAATACATATAACAACTTTTCTCCTCTTGAAAATGAAGTTGAATGTGCTTATTGCAATAACTTTGGTCATGAAGAATCTGAATGCAGGAACAAAGTTCAGCCAAAACAACATTTTCCTTCAAGTTCCAAAGTATGGAAAAAGAAGGAATTACAGGTTGAAAATTGTGGGATAGCGTTATTTGCAGAAGGTGAAGAAAATCAATGGTACATTGATAGTGGGTGCTCAAGACACATGACAGGTGACAAAAGCAAACTTCTTGCATATGATGCTCTAGAAAAGGAAAAGAAAGTTACATTTGGAAATGATACTCTTGCTATAATTAAAGGAAAAGGGTCAGTTTTTCTGAAAGAAAAGGTAAAGGCTAAAAATGTCATTTATGTGGATGGATTAAGGAATAACCTGTTAAGTGTAAGTCAAATGTGTGATCAAGGAACAGAAGTGGTCTTTAGTTCAAAAGAATGTGTGGTTCGTGATCTTGATACAGGTAAAATCATTATTAAAGGAAAAAGAAATCCAAGCAACCTGTATGTACTGAACAGCATAGATCAATGTTACTTGAGCAAGTCTTTAGAAAATTGGCTATGGCATAGAAGGCTGGGGCATCTGAGCTTCTCTCAAATCAACAAAGCAAGCAGATTTCAAGCTGTTCGTGATCTTCCCAATGTTAATCTACCAGAAAGTATCATATGCAAATCTTGTCAATTCGGTAAGCAGACCAGAGTACGATTTAATGCCAAAGAAGGATCATCAAGTAAGCCTCTTGAACTCATTCATACTAACATATGTGGACCTATGAGGAAAAAGTCACCACGTGGGGAAGAATACTATATCTTATTTATTGATGGTTACTCTAGAATGTGTTGGATCGGGTTGATTAAACACAAAGATGAAGCATTTGAAAAATTTCAGATCTTCAAAGCATTGGTAGAAAATGAATTAGATCTAAAAATCAAGTGTCTTAGATCTGATCGAGGAGGAGAATATACATCAAATGAATTCTTTGAATTTTGTAAACAACATGGCATAAAAAGACAGTTCTCTGTAGCAGGAACTCCACAACAAAATGGTGTAGCAGAAAGAATGAATAGAACAATTCAACAAATGGCTAGAGCTATGCTTGATGATTCTGGAACTCCTGACATGTTCTGGGGAGAAGCAACACATACAGCAGCAAACATTCTCAACAAGGCACATGTTCGGGTAAATAGTGACAAAACTCCATATGAACTCTGGTATGGTAATTCTCCCTCTGTGAAGCATTTTAGAATTTTTGGAAGTAAATGCTTTACAAAAATAACGATGAAAAGCTTGGCAAGTTTGAACCTAGATCAGATGAAGGGATACTTCTTTGTTACTCATCTACAAGAAGAGCATACAAATGTTACAATAAAAGGCTTCGAAAGATTGTTGAATGTATTGATGTTGTTATTGATGAGTCTCTTGCAGCTCCTAAAGAAGAAAAACAATCAACAGAAGAAGATGATGGTGAATTTTGTCCTTCTACATCAAATGGAAATGATATAGATAGTGGATCCAATGAAGAACTTGAAGATGGTTTATCTGAAAAGGCTCCATCCAGATATGTTCAAAAGAATCATCCTGAATCTCAAATCTTGGGAGACAAGGAATCAGGTGTACAAACAAGGAGGACTCTTGTGGGATCTTCTAGCTATCTGGCATTTCTATCCACAATTGAACCACACAATGTCAATCAAGCTTGCAAAGATGAATTTTGGATTCAAGCCATGAATGAAGAGCTTGATCAAATTGAAAAGAATCACACTTGGGAATTGGTACCAAGACCACATGATAAAAATGTCATTGGAACTAAATGGATATTCAAGAACAAGTTAAATGAGAATGGGGATGTTATAAGAAAAAAAGCTAGACTGGTTTGCAAGGGGTATACACAACAAGAAGGTATAGACTTTGAAGAAACTTTTGCTCCTGTAGCTATACTTGAAGCCATAAGAATGTTTCTTGCTTTTTCAAGTTTTCAAGAAATCAAAGTTTATAAAATGGATGTTAAATCTACATTTCTCAATGGTGATCTAAAAGAAGAAGTTTATATAGAACAATCGGAAGGATTCATTTTGGGCAATGACAAAAATCTTGTTTGTAGACTTAAAAAGGCTTTATATGGTCTCAAACAAGCTCCAAGGGCATGGTATTATCGGCTTGACAAATATCTTCATCAACAAGGATTCTCAAAGGGGTCTATTGATAGCAACTTATACACAAAAACTGAAAATGATAAACTATTGATTGTAGTTGTATATGTTGATGATATCATTTTTTGGAATTAATGAAGAATCTATGAGTCAGAAATTTTCTTCTGTCATGCAACAAGAATTTGAAATGTCCTTACTTGGAGAACTAACATTCTTTCTTGGCTTGCAAGTGCATCAAACTACAACTGGTATATTCTTATCTCAAGCAAAATATCTTAAGCAAATTCTGAAGAAGCATGGCATGGAAGAATGTAAACCTGTAAGTACACCAATGATAACTGAATGTAATCTCATTTCTCATGATGATTCTCCCGCGGTGAATCAACCAGAATATAAATCAATGATAGGAAGCCTACTTTATCTCACTAGGACTAGACGAGACATTATGCATGCAGTTGGGATAGTTGGACGATTCCAAGCTAATCCAAAAGAGTCTCACCTTCAGGTAGTTAAAAGAATATTCAAATATCTACAAGGAACTCAAGACTTTGGACTATGGTATCCAAAGAATGTTGATCTTACTCTTCATGCTTACACTGATGCTGATTGGGTTGGAAATGTTGATGATCGGAAAAGCACTAGTGGTGGTGCACTCTATATGGGACCTCGGTTAGTGTCTTGGTTAAGAAAGAAGAAAAATTCTATTGCCTTATCTACAACAGAAGCAGAATATGTGGCTGCCGCGTCTTGTTGCACTCAACTTCTTTGGATGATGCAAACCCTGCAATATTTTCAAATCAAATGTACATCTCCTATCTCCATTATGTGTGATAATATAAGTTCCATCACTATCTCAAAGAATCCAGTTATGCATTCAAAGACCAAGCACATTCCCATCAAGTATCACTTCTTACGTGAACAAGTGCTTGAACAAAAGGTGAAGTTGGAGTATGTTCCCTCCAAAGAACAAGTTGCTGACATATTTACCAAACCTCTGCCCAGGGAAGCGTTCGAATATTTCAGAAAGAAGCTGGGAGTAGTCTCTGCTATGAAGAAAATCAGAACTACTTAAATTTAGAAGATCAAATTGGATACGTGGGTTTCCTGAAAGACAGTCACGTATATATGTGAGTTCATACACAGAAAACCGCGTATGGGTGGTTGCTGACAAAGTTTCTGGGTCAGCATTCTTCAGCACAAGCTATGGTGTTGTTTGGTATCTCTGATGTTGTATGGCTTCTATGGTGATGTTTCAGCTCTTATATTTCTGTTTCATTCTCTGATATTGGGTGAAGATGCCTTGATGATTGGCTGTTGAAAGTGTTCAGGTTACTCAAGCTAAGGAGGAGTTTTGGTCATATGGAAAGGATGCACAGTTTCAGGGGGAGCATTAGCCTGCCTGAGAATAATGCATTGTTGGCATTATGATGGTTCTGAAACTTGATCTCTCTCTTGAGGTATTTTTGGTTTTGGTTGTGAAAAGTCATACTTGTAATTTGATGAAAAGGTCATGTTGAGACCCATGATGTAAATTGTAATATTCAGTCATGTAAGGACTTGTTCAAATTTTTAAACCCACTTGGTTGGGTAGTTGAGTCAAAATATGTAAACCCACTTGGTTGGGTATTTGAGTCGCATATGTAAATCCACTTGGTTGGATCTTTGATGTAAGTATGAGTCTTGGTGATAGGAAGGTCATAGAGTCATGTACTTCATTGCAAAATATGTTTGAAGATTCAGCATGAACTCAGGGGGAGCATGGTAACTTCAGTGCACATCAGATCTGCAGAGCTCTTATGTCTACATGAGGAGAAAAACCTTGTGTTGATTTTGATCCGCCCTTTTCCCTTGATGTCAAAGGGGGAGAGTGACATGGTGATCAAACACCATCGTGGTTGCCATCAAGTCCAAAGGGGGAGATTGTTTGCAATATGATGCAGAGTGTTATCCTTGATGGCAACCCACTTGATGAAGATGATGGCAACCTACTTGAAAAAGTTGTTCTTGACTTAATGAACTTGTTAAATGATGTAAATCTGATGTATCTACAATGATTATAGAAGGTAACGATGGAAGGAATGTCAATATGTGCCAGAACATGATGAAAAGAGTAGGTCTCAAGGCATACGCGGATTTGTCTAGACGAAGTAGCATATGTACGTGGGAAATAACATGACAAGTCACGTATGGGAAAAAGCGCTCTAAATTTGTAAAACTAGGGGTAACTACCATGGTATTGACCCATTGTATTTAATGATGGTTCGCCTATGTGATCCCGTCCAGGAATACCATTGGAAGTTATGTGGTTTTGACTCATGGTATTGATGAAGGGTAACCCTATATAAGGAGAAGAAAATCATTGTGCAAAATGTGTGCATGCGTCTAGGCTTTGATGAATACTTCACTCTGAAGTATATCTGTATGGCTGAACCCTGTTCCTAATTGATAGATCTGAATCTATGATGCACCTATGAACATGATGAAGGCTCAAGATCTCTAGATCTAGAAATGGTGAATGTCAAGGATGATTTGAAAAGAAGTGAAGAAGACTTGGTGCAATCCTATTGAAGAGATTGAAGAAATCTGGGTAAGTTCATAGATCTAGTCTGTACTGCAAATTTTAACTTTTATAGATCTATACGCAGGTTAGTTTCATGAAAAGTGTGTGTATACATGGGTCTGTGGAAGGAAAAGTGTGTATGCACAGTTAGGGTTTTTTTTTGAAAATGCACTGAAGTATACGCGGGTTCTTCTTCTGGAAAGCGCGTATATACGTGGGTCTGGTTAAATAAAAGTGCGTATGATTTCTAATCTAATGGTTGCTGAAGGTTGAATGTGTTTCTGCATATCTATTCTGAAGTCTGGGTTATATCTAATATTTTGGTTATAGTGGTCTCACTGTTCTGTTTGAAGCAATGAGCAAGGTATGATTGTTGATAAGTGAAGGGTTGTGTTGAAGCTGTTTGATCCAGTTTGAAAATTGATGAAACGTGGTCTGCAGTGGATCTGAGGGTTGAAGCCTTCAGTCTGATAATAGAATCTTTCTGTCAGCAGAGGCTGGTGCTGATATCAGGGGGTAGTAGCTGCCTTCCAGGTAAGGCTGGGAAACGAGAGTAGGGGTTGTAGCTCCCTTCCAGGTGAGGCCGGTAAACGAGAGAAGGTTGTAGCCTTCTGCAGGTGGGTGCCTGCGTGCTAGTATAAGTCTGCACCAGTACATTATTGTAAGAAGTTTTTCTTTATAATAAATATTGAAGACTAAGACGATGGCAGCGGTGGTTTTCTCCCAAATTGGGTTTCCACCTAAAATTCTGGTGTTCATGTGTGTTGCCTATGTGTGATGATTATTCTGTACTTTCTGCACCTGTTTACTGTTTCCTAAAATAACTGATGAATGAATAATGCAATGATAAGAGTTAAGAATTGAATGCATAATTAGATCTTTGGACATACGCGAGTTCTGTGAAGGATATCCACGTATATACGCTAGTTGACTTCAGCAAAGTAGCGTATGGGTTTTAGAAAGGCAAAGTAAAAAAAATTTATTGTCTGCATTAAATACTGATTCCACCCCCCCCCCCCCCCTCTCAGTATTTTTCCCAACAACAGGTAGAAAGGAGGAGAGTTGGCAAGCAACCTATCAAAAGCTGGACCAGAATGATGACTAAATTAAAAGGGAAATTCTTGCCTAGTGATTATTAGCTAACATTGTATAAGCAAATGTAGAACTTGAAACAGAGGTTACTAATATTAAAATAATACAAAGAGGAATTCTACAAAGTAAGCATAAGGGCTGGGAAATTTCAAGACACACCAGAGAAGACTGCCAGATATGTGAATGTTCTCAAGCTAGAGATCCAAGATGAGATAGGTCTTCTGTCTCCTAAGACAGTGGAAGAGGCCTACCATATGGCCTTGAAAGAAGAGGAGAAACTCCTAAAGAAGCAGTCTTCCAAGAAGAGAGGTACTTTCTGTGGAAAGGGAAGCCAGGGTGGTAGAGGAAAGCCTACTACACCCAGGGATGGAGCAAACAGTAGCTCACCTCAAAATGCATCCACAGAGGATGATGCAAGGGGAAGAAGGGGTTCTTACAGAGGAAAAGGAAGAGGAGGCAGAGGTAGAGAGTTGAGGTGTTATAGATGTCAGCAAGTGGGACATAAGCACTATGAGTGTCCAGAGAATGTGGTTTTTGGTCCAAGAAATGCTGTTGTTTCCCAGGCTAGAGAAGAGGCAAAAATTGAAGAAGAAATTCTTCCAGAGAGAGGAGAGTCCATGGTGGTTAATAAGGTCCTGTTGAAGCAAGCTAAAGAGGTCACTGAGCCTGCACAAAGGAAGACTTTGTTTAGGAGCATATGCAAAGTCCAAGGGAAATGTTTCCAGGTAGTCATTGATAGTGGCAGCACAAACAATCTGGTTGCCACTGAGGTGATAGAGAAGTTGAAGTTGAAGACAAGGGAGCATCCCACTCCCTACAGGGTGTCCTGGCTACATAAGGGGCACCAGCTGGTTGTGAAAGAACAGTGTGAGATAGAGCTGCAAATGGGAAAATATAAATATAAGGTCCTGTGTGATGTAATTCCCATGGATGTGTGTCCTATACTATTGGGTAGACCTTGGCAGTTTGACAGAGTAGCAGTGCATGATGGCAATAAGAACACTTACAAGTTCTTCAAAGATGGGGTACATCATACATTGATACCCATGGAAGAAGGAGAGCCATCCAGCAAAGTGATTGATCCGAAGACCTTGTTGTTGAGTGGGAAGGAATATCTGCAACAGATAGAAGAAGAAGAGGTAAGTTTTGCTTTAGGTTGCAAACCTAAAGTAGTTCTTACTTGTACAAAGATTTCTGATTTTCCAGTAGAAATCCAAGAGATGTTAGATGATTATTGTGACATTATTGTGGATGATTTACCTAATGAGCTGCCACCTGTGAGAAAGATCAACCATTAGATAGATTTTATCCCTGGTTTAAATCTGCCAAACAAGGTAGCCTACAGAATGACTCCCAAGGAAAATTAAGAAATTAGGAGACAAGTACAGGAATTGGTGGACAAGGGGCTGATTAGAGAAAGTTTGAGCCCATGTGCAGTACCAGCAGTATTGAGCCCAAAGAAAGATGGAGGCTGGAGGATGTGTACTGATTCCAGAACAATCAATAAGATCACAATCAGGTACAGATTCCCTTTGCCTAGAGTGGAGGACTTAATGGACTGTTTGAGTGGTGCTAAATATTTCTCAAAGATAGATTTAAAGAGTGGATACCATCAGATTAGAATAAGAGAGGGTGATGAGTGGAAAACTGCCTTTAAGACAAATGAAGGATTATATGAATGGATGGTAATGCCTTTCGGGTTGTCAAATGCACCTAGAATTTCTATGAGACTTATGAATGAAGTATTGAAAGAATTCATTGGTAAATTTGTGATAGTATATTTGGATGATATATTAGTTTTCAGCAGAACTAGAGAAGAACATTTAAGGCATCTTAATCATGTCTTGAAAAAGCTGCACCAAGAGAAACTGTCAATAAATTTGAGGAAATTCTCATTCATGAAAGAAGATTTGGTGTATTTGGGGTTTGTTGTTTCTGCAAAAGGATTGAAGATGGACCCGGAAAAGGTTAAGGCAGTTGTGGAGTGGCCTTCACCCAGGAATGTCTTTGAGGTAAGAAGTTTCCATGGACTTGCTAGTTTTTACAGAAAATTTATAAGAAACTTCAATAAGATTAATGCACCCATAATTGAGACAATAAAGAAGAGCAAACAACCATTTAAGTGGACTGCTGAAGCAGAGAGAAAATTTAAAGTTTTGAAGCAAAAGATAACAGAGAAACCTGTTTTGATTCTGCCTGATTTTACTAAACCGTTTCAAGTAAAGTGTGATGGTAGTGGAGAGGCCATTGGAGCTGTGTTGAGTCAGGATGATAGGCCTGTGGCATATTTCAGTGAAAATCTGAATGACACCAAAAGGAAGTATTCCTCTTATGAGAAGGAATTCTATGCAATTGTTCAAGCACTGAAGAAGTGGAGACATTATTTGATGTACAGGGAATTTGTATTATATTCTGACAATCATGCTTTGTAGTATATTGTACAGCAGCCCACGTTGAAACATAAGCATGCTAAATGGGTTGAGTATCTCCAAGGTTTTAATTTTTTTTTGAAACATATAAGCGGCCAAGCCAATAAAGTAGCTAATTCTTTAAGTAGGAGGCACATGCTTTTTCAAGAAACAAATTTTGAAGTTGTAGGATTTGGTTTTCTCAAAGAATTGTATAAAACAGATCCAGATTTTAAAGAAGTATTTGAGGCATGTAGTAACCCCGTTTTAACAAATAGAAGCCAGTGGCTGGATTATTTCCTGTAGCAGGACTTGTTATTCGGAAGAAGCCAACTGTGTGTACCAAAATGTTCCATGAGAGAAAACTTGATCAAAGAGAAGAATAGTTTTGGACTTGTTGGACACTTTGGTACTGATAAGACTTATGAGAAGCTGAGTCACTTCTATTACTGGCCTAAGATGAGAATAGAAGTGGATAAGTTTGTGAAGAATTGCAAAATCTGTCAATATGCCAAAGGAAGGAGCCAGAATGCAGGATTGTACACTCACTTGCCTATTCCAGAAAGGCCTTGGGACATGGTGAGTATGGATTTTGTTCTAGGATTGCCCAAAAATCAGAGAGGGAATGATGCAGTCTTTGTTGTAGTGGATAGATTCTCCAAAATGGCACATTTTATTCCATGCTATAAAACTAGCGATGCCACCCATGTTGCTAACTTGTTTTTCAAAGAAGTTGTTAGATTGCATGGGTTGCCCAAGAGTATTGTTTCAGACAGAGACACCATATTTGTGGGTCACTTTTGGAGGACATTGTGGAAGAAACTTGGTACCAAACTGAGTTTTAGCTCAACTTATCATCTGATCGATGGACAAGCGGGGTGATGAATAAATGCAGGAAATTTGAGAAGTCTTGCAGGAGAGCATCCCAAGCAGTGGGACCATACTTTTCCCCAGGCAGAATATGCATATAATGACTCACCAAAAAGAAGCACAGGGCAGATTCCATTCCATATTGTTTATGGAATGCATCCCATAGGAATATCAGAGTTAAGAAATATGGGAAAGGCAGAGCTAAGAAGTGCTGATGGTGAGGGATTTTCTTCAGAGATCCAGGCCATACATGAACAAGTGAAGCAACTACTGGTAACAACATCGGATAGCGACAGTAGGGCAGGCGGAAAGACATTCATTTTGAAGTGAGAATTTTGTTTTGGCACACTTAAGAAGAGATTCCTAAAGACGATGGTGAATTGAGTTCAAAGGATAGGGCCATGGGAGTGCTTAGCAAGTTTTTGCAATGCTTGTAAGTTGAATTACCTCGATGTTGGAATCTCTCTTTTAATATTGCAGAAATTATTATTACCGTGCACTAAGTGACGGTGCAGAAGAAAACGGTAAACGAGGCAGTTGAGTGGAAGAGACACCCAGCCACCTCGGCTAGCCATTGCAACCAGAGAAGATATTGGACAAAAGAGTGTTCAAAAGGACCAGAGGACAAGAGTACTTTCAGTACTTAATCAAATGGAAGGACAAACTAGAGGAAGATGCCACTTGGATGAATGAAGGAATGTTGTAGAAAATAGGCAGATCAGTGGAAGAGCTCATGGACAGGTGCCCATGAAGAAGATTGCCCTCGGGAGTCTGATGCAGGGGCATTAGACACTAGCCAACAATGTAGGAGGTTTTTTCCACATGTTGTGGCTAGGAGGGCTCGAAATCCATCGAATTGTAACAGCTAGGTGTCAATACCTCAGCTGAATGTCTTCATTTAGATTAGTTAAAGTCCATAGGAGTTGAATAGGTTTGGATTCGATCTATCTATCTGGTTCAGTTAATTAAATAATTGTAATTAGGCTTTTGGGTTTCCTAAATGGTCCTCACAGAGGAACCGAACAGACAAATTTTCATGTATATAAATGTAATCCCTTGGATGTATATAAAAAAGGGGGGAAGAGGAGGAGGAAAGGAGATTTTCTGAAATAGAATCTATGTGTTCACAATTGCTTCTAGTTAAATAATTTATGTACGCATTGGCCTTAGATTTGTTTCGAATCCTTTATTGTGAAGACATTGTTTAATTGTGAGGTGATTTAACTCGGTGCACATATAAGTACTGGGTTGAACCGCTATATAGATTCTGCTTATCTCTGTCTACTGTTTCCCTTGAAATTTTTCGAACAAGCTCTGTCGAATAAATCTCTACTCATAGAAGAAGTTTGCGTATTACTGTGGTCATTGTATTCTGTTTAAATGATACAAGAATTCCCGCTTCATAATGAGACGAATTTGTTTTACTATCGAAACCCTGACCGGAGTTAAGGAGCCAAAAGGATCACGCAACCCAGATGAACCTTGGTTAATCACTGTTTAAAAACCACGAGAGGAATTACAAAAGCGAATTGCCCATATCACACCTCTTTTGGTGAATGAGTGGTATTTTCCTGTTGAGGAGCGATTCCACAGATCTGTCGACATGTGGTGAGGGGGACCCCGACCACCGTTCGAAATACAGCAGAAGCGGCTGATGACAATGACCGAAACCGTTGATTTGGGAAGGGGCCATCGGATGGTGGTCATTTGATAAATATGCGCGGAAGATAACTGGTACGATGCGTGCATGAGATTGGTCTATTGTTCGTAGAGGTGGGGCTGGAGCCATAGGGTTATTATATAGTTAATTGGTTAAAACAGAGCGTCGGCATTAATACACATTCGAAGGGTTAAACTTCTATTATAAAGGTTGGGAGATATAAATAAATTGCAAAGGTTGTGGATAATGTTATTTATCAAATTCCACAAATTTGATAAATAACCTCCGAGGAAGGAAACCGAAGAAGACCACGTGGAGGAGAAACAAGTATAGAAAGGGGGAGAGCTGACAAAGCCACGTCTACAGGAACCATCTCTCCTTAGGGGTCCGAAATTCAGTTTTGTTGCATCATGGTTGCTTTGGAACCTTTGAGCATGTAGGAATTTCCAATCTCTTGAAAACTCATGTGGAATTCCAAGAAATCCATGGTGATAGGTCCTAGTGTTCTTCCCCATTCATCACCCAATGAAATATCATAGCCACACATTTCAATGGAAAACACGTGGCTTCCTTGTGAGGGAAGACATACTCTTTTCCATTTTTCTAATTTAGGGAACAATTCCTTGTAAGCAAGGAGGAAGAGGTGAGAATAATACTAGGTGATAAGTGGCATGTGGGAATGTATCATGGTGTATTTGTAAACATCTAATTGTAACTCCAATTTTTAGGAGACAAACATCCACCAATGACTCCATTGATTTTTCCATCAGTTGACTCCATTATTTTTTTTATTTTTATGTACTACAATATATCTGCATTTGTGCCATTCCTCTTTTGTATTCTTCCTTTATTTTTTTAAATGTCACTTATATTACTTACACTTATGCAATTAGTTAAACTTGTTATCATCATCTTATTTTCATAAGTCTTCTCATCTTTGTTTGCAAGAACATATGAGATATTGGGAAAAATATTGCCATCTTTTAATAACAGTTTGATCTATTTTCAACTGATTAGCACAAGCTAATGTGCATCTTTGACCCATCCAGGGTAATGTGATTTGGGATGATTTTAGGTTGGTAACTTAAGTTCATTTTCCAATTGAAGCAAGAAAAGGTTATTTTGGTTGCCACTACCAATGACCATATATGCTATTTTGTGTCTTATTTGGTAGTTATATGTACAATGAGCTTCCTTGTTGTTGGCAAGGCCATATTTGTGCATTAGCATCAAGTGTGGGTCAATGTAGCTGGGATTTTTGACATCGACCTCTAAGTCTCCAACCTCTCAATAATTCTTATAAAGGAAGTATTTTTCCTTTCAGGGCTCTTTTGGCCTAAATGCTTGACATTCCTCATCGGAATGGGCAAGCTTCCTATGATAGGTTCCATATTTCTTCTTCCCACAGTGGGTAGAGGATATGGAATTCATTTATTCTTTTTTCTATGGTCTACCCAATATTGTCAGGCTGAGTAATTAGTAGAAATAAAATTATGACGAAATTCCCTTCATCCACAGCTTCTTAAACCACCATTTATTTGTTGATGTTTCTAGGTTTTGCATTGAAATATAATACCCAAACTTAGTTGAATAATGTCCAGTTGTGGTGTTATAGGACCGAGAAATTTCATCATTGGAATCACTTAAACGAATGTGGGCCTTGCTTTCTTTCATGTCCCAAATCTTGTGCTTGGACCCATCCCTATCTCCAAATTTTCATTCAATTGACAACAACATTTATATTAAGTGTGCATTGACGTGTCTCTAGAAGGAAGACATTGTCCCTAATCACAACTATTTCATCTGTGCCAATTTTGTCCCATGGGCTTGAACCCAACTTCCATGCTAGGTATTGTCCAACTATGAGAAAGGCTATAGTTAAAGCCTTCCATTGGTTTGATACATTCTGGTATTTTTTTTGCGATTGTAGATCCAATTCGAACTTGAGAATTTTGAGGATTAGGCTTTAAGAGGGGGGTGAAATTTTATGTTATTTTTATTTTTGTTTTTATGCATTTTGGTGCTCTATGGGTTGCCTAATTTTCAAATGAATTGGTTTGGAATTGGATCATAAGTGGCTAGGTCTTGTCCAAATTAGCTGGTGGTTTAACCACAAAACATAGTGGTATTGTTAAGGCATTCATGAGAGTAAATATATAAATGAAATATGACTGCAGAAAAATGCAAATCAGCAAGCATAAAGACACTCAAAATACTAGACGCAACTCTTAGAATAGCACCAAGTTGAGTGATAGGAGCCCTTAAAAATTGGGAGGTGAATAACTTGCTATAGAATTTAGTAAATGGTTGTAGATGATAAAGTAACTTGCTGTTATGAATCTCTAGATCTGAGAAATGTATTAAGACGTGGAAAATAATAAGCTAAACCACCCTTTGGGGGCCACCCACAAGTGTAGAGGCACTTTTAAGTGTTGGATCTATGGGTAGAGAAGTTAGGGAAATGAATAGATAATAACAAAAACCATCCCATAATTGAGAGTAGATGAGTAAAGCTAATGATAATAAAATTGATTACTCTACAATTGATGTCAAATCCCCATAGGGTCAAAACCCAATTTTATTTTTATGTACACTTTTTTTTTTTTCCAGCAAGTTTAAAATTGGTAGATTGGAGGTTTATGTGGTGTATCTTTTTAGATAGAGAATTCAGAATATCCATAGTCTTCATTTTTAGTCTACATTTCGAGTCTAAATCAAGACTCATCATCAAGACAATCTGCATAGAAGAGAATAGATTAGGGTAGATAAATAGTGGACAGAAAGAAGTAAAAAATTGCACCGGTACTTAAATTTTTTATCACTTCAAATGATGATAAAATATAACATGGAAGTGAAGAAAAGAAAAAGGATCATAAATACATACCTTTTTTATCAAACCCTTGAAGGAGGGTTTCACTTACATAGTAATTAGTACAACAACATTTGTTGTTAAATATATATGGCGACATGCAATTAAAAAACAATATTTTAGGGGCAAATGGCACAGATATTTCATTAAGAATTACAATTGTTACATCTAGGAGAGAAAAAGTAGTCAAATAAGAGTTGCTTTCCTACAAAATAAATAACAGTTAATACTCCTTGACACCAACTTATAGACTGCCCACATCTTACCTAAAATGGAAATGTTGGGCAACAATTACATAGTTAAACTTGATCTAAATAATAAATACATAAATTTATTCCAAATTGAACAAAGTGTTGATCTCATGAAATGTTTCCTAACTGTGTCACTTCTTAAGTAGGAAGGGATTGTTAGATATAAAACATCCCACAATTCTACATGCTTCTTGAACCATCCATTTGCTCCCAAATAGAGCGTTATAGAGCATGTATGATTCATTTTGGAAAGTAGGGAAATACATTCTCAGTTGTTATTATTGGTCAATAAGTCACATTCAAGATAGCATAGGTCTTTTTGTGGGAAGCTTGGCCACCATTAGTTTTTATGGGAATCAAGATCTTCTCTTTGTGATTTTTCTATGGTGCACCCAAGCTCAGAACCATTGGTTAAGGAAACATAAGGCTGCGAGGGGTACTCTCTAAGGCACTAAATCCAAACAAGAGGTAGCGAGGTTGTTCTCAACCAAACAATAGATCAGTAGGTTACTGGGTGGTTTTTAGGGCCTAGTTTGAAGCATATAGGGCATCACCTGTATGCGGTATTCCTCCTAAGTGTATTTAGGGCCACATAAGATATCTCTTTCAGGGGTATGTGATCACATGAAGCTTTGAAACCACTCCCCAACAATTACAGGTCTCCAATTATAGGCAACAATTACTAAACATCCTAAGCAGGCCTCCAGAACCTATAGTTTCTTGATGTGATGTAGCAACAGAATAAACTCTCCAACCATAGGTGAAATTTGGATCAAAAGGGGACTGTCATAATATCTAACTATCCATTTGACCAGGTTAAGAGACTACTCCAACCGCAAATTGAAACTCCATTAAGAAAGGGTTGTCGCAAGCTCTTCATAATAGCAAACAAGTTTGGAGGAAACATAGTTACACAGTGAGCTTTTAATTAGTATATTACCAACGAAACTTGGATAGTTCTAGTGTGGGTTATAGTTGGAATACTAATCTATTGAATATTGACATTGCAGTCATAATTATATTGGTGGATTATTGGTTTTATAGGTCTACTATTCCTTAGGTAGTTAGCCCTAACTTGTGGTGGTTTGCTGAAGAAACATATGACTGTTGAATATATCTTATATCATTAGTGAATTATATAGAAGGGTACTTACTATTATATGAGTTGATAAATTTGCACTGTTTTTATGATTATTTTCATGATTGGAAAATCCTAGATAAGGATTGAACGCCAAGGCCAAAAATTACCTAGGGACATTGCATACTTCAATTAGAGAAACAGTAAAAAATGAATTTCAATCTACTTGGATCATAAGATATAACCAAAGATGTTTTATCATCAAATCCATGAGAGGTTGGGGTAGGATGATGGAGTGCAAAAGGCAAAAGGACTTGCAGCAAGGTAGACTTCAGTAGGTGTGCATTGCTATTGAAGAGGATCTCCATAATGTGTCCCTCTATGGCGAGGATGCATGGTAGGACATAATGGTTCAGAGGAAGGTGAAGCAGAGGGGAATATATTGTGAAGGGTTTTTGAGTTTGTTTCAGGCTACAGTGGATTCATAAGGGATATGAGGGCTCACAATTCTATTTTGACTTTTTTGAGGTATTAAGGGTGAAATCTAGTAGAGGTGTAACTCCTTCAAGGCATTGGAAGTAGTGCAATGTTACTATTTAGCATTAAAGGTTTAGTTGTTGACACATTAAAGCCTTGTGGCTTAGTACCCAATTTCCATACTGTATGCTATAATTGCAATCCATGTATATAAGAGCATAGGTAAGGACAAGCCCACACAAGAAAAGAATGCAATACATATGAGAAGTGAGATATTCTACCTTGAAGGCATGACTCATTAGGTATGTAGTTGAAATGAGAGATAGCACAGGAGATCCTTTTCCTCTGGGATACTTACATTGACTATGAAATTTTTTATTAAACGTTGAGGTTTCATGGTGACATGATTTTTCTAGGAGTCTAGAAGTTATTTGTATGTCAAAAGAAGAGGCAGCTTGAAATTTTTAATTGGAATTGAGTTCATAGAAGTCTGGCCTAATCCAACAAGAGGACTAGTATTGACTTGATTCTTATACTCTAAAAAAAAGGGAGTATTTTTGTAGTGCCACTATAAGAATGAAATGCTAAACTTGCCCACGGTCCTGAAGCAGCTAGTCAGACCTCCTTAAGGACAAAAGGTTTTGTTTGATCTTGGATTGTTCATTTTGTATACCTGTCACTTCAAGTGGGTATTCTCTAAAATATTTTGACCTTTGGATAAGTAATAGTCCTATTGTGGTGTGGGATTTGTTGGATACATGAAGGTGTATTAAAGAATATAAGGTCTCAATCTACAGGCATTTCTTGACAACTATTTGGCACCTAGCTATATGAGTCATAACTATACATTGATGAGACTTCATGCCTGTGGGAGTTTCAAGAATAACTTCAGCTCATGTTGATCCAAGTTTCAAATATTGTAGGCCATTCTTATCTAAGTTTTAATGGAAGATTATAGATGTAGGTAGAAAGGTTCTTCTGTCTGAGTTTGAGGATTTATTTAATCACTCTCTTCTGCCCTACAACAAAATGACATGTCTTGTGGATTGTTCACTTGAAACGACCTCAATACAAACCGAGATTTATCTGGACTGAATTCTCTTAAATTTGATTTGAAGTTCTGAACCAAATTAAATTTTGTTGTTGTTTAAGGTTCTCATAAGCAGTTGTTGGAAGCCTCTCCTCTACTCTTTGAACAAGACTATTGAACATAAGTATGATAAATATTTGTTATCAAAACTAGGGCCTAAAGAACAAAAGTGTCATTGGCGTAACTCACTTAAGTTTCATGCATGGATATTTTACTGTTTGAAAGGCTAGTTCTGTAAGTATAAATCTGATGTAGAATGACTTCAAACTTCCAAGAAGACTTCTCTAGTCCAAGGGTTTATAGCAGAAGTATTGATCAAGACTCAATTCCCAATAATACCATCTCAAATATTAGCTCTCTAAGGACTTGAATTGTGAGCAGTAACCTATTGTGATATCTCCAAATTTTTTATCTTCATAATGAAAAGGCAGAAAACGTACATCTTCAGGACATCAAAGGTACATAAAATTAGTTTGATTTCTGTATTTTCTCATTTGAAGGAATTTTCATCAGTTGAAGTAAGTGTGTTGTCACCTACAAAAGTAAAACCTTCATTATCATCAATTTCTTCATTGGATGGTAGAATGAATTTATTGCAATGGTTGAGATAGTGTAAGGATGGGTATAGGTCAAATTAGTGACATCCAATTCACAGATCCTTTCAAGAATATAAGTTTCACATTTCTTCACATTACAGGACATTCGTCCTATAAAAGGTAGAAAAGCTAATATATTGAACAATGTTAAAAACCCATCATAGCCGTCATGATCTAGTCAAGGACCTCTCCTTAGTAATTTGTAGGGTGTCTGAAGCAGATCATTTGATTCTGAAATGCGCAGCATGCAAAGTAGTGATAACAACACCTTCAGGCATCATGGGTACTGTTACAATAAGAGAATGAAGATTGTGTAAATCTATAATGGAAACACCCTTATTCGAGATTGACTAGGATTCAAGCATTCTTGATCCTTAAAGAAAATGAGAGGCAGAAACACCTTATGATTTGAAACAATATTTGTTGTGGCTAGTTAGCAGAGGAGTTCAGAATGATGGTACTATATAACCTAGAAGCACCTTTTGCATAATGATAACTTTCTTCATGAACAAAGTTGTATAACAATAGATTAATTTTAAACATGATTATGACCTCCTGAAATAATATGTGGTCCTAGTAAGTCTAACCATATGTCATTATAGTAAGAGTATGTGATAATTAATTGGATAAATCATAAAATTTCTCGAGGACAAATCACTCTATGATGATTACGTGTACTAAAATCATGAGTGTTTGGTTACAGAGTTTATACTCTGAATAGAGAACAGGATTGTGTCATACATTTTGGCATTGAATTTTACAAAGTAATTGAGATAGTTGTTTACAACACATGAGCTTTTGAAATTCCAAATCCACTCTTTCTTTATTGCAATTTACTGAACATGATAGGATTACAGTGAAATTTCATTAGCCTATCGAACATCTCATGCGGATGCCACATATGACTTCAAATATGGTGTTCGTTGAGTTCAGGTATTCCCAAGCATGCCTATTTTTTGAGTAGTATGCCTCTCTTTAAATGCTTCTTGCTTTTGAAGATACAACTTAGTGATTTATGTGTTATAATCGCATTTCTATAAAATTCAGGGAGGTGGAAAATATTCAGCATGGGAAACAATTGGAAGAGTAGCAGCTGGGGCTATGGCAAGGAAGATACTTGAGCTAAAAGTTGGGACTGAGGTACGGTCATGCTACTTTCAGTATTGCAATTTGCAAAAATGTGTTGAGGCTTCTCTTATACTTTTTTCCTCTCTAGATGAACTAGACATTTTTAATTTCTGGGAACATTATTTCTATACTACCTTAAATATATATTGTTGATATTTAAATTCCCAGAAAATAATATAGTGTGGAATACCTCATTTAATTGCAGAGTTTTCCAATTATTGAAAGCAGTGCCATGAATTCTATGTCAAATTGTTTTCTTTGTTGGTATCTATGTGAAAATGGCTACAGATAATCATTAAAGGAATCATGATAGGCACGTGGTAAACAATATCATGTATGCATACTACTATTTCTAGGATGTAGGAATTTCTATTTTGTAGTTATTCATAGGATTCGAGCAGAATAATTGTTTCAAAATTTGAAATTATGCCAAAGGATATGAACTCATGAATTTTACCATGCCCAATTTTAGGCATGTGGCTTGGGCAATAATAAATATTAAGTTGGCTTTCGTTGACACTTAAATTACAAAATTTAAAAATTAAGACATGTAAGTGCTCTAAAGCCATCAGCTTCTAGCCATCTTCTAGTTAACCAACAAAATGAGAAATGGAATATTAGTGGAAGTCATGAAAACTAATGAAAATGCATGTTATCAAAATGTCCAATTTGATAGTATGTGTTAGAATTTATTTGAAACAACCATTCTGGAAATTTACCACTTATCAGATTACAAATCTATTGAATAAAGATACAAGTAGGATGTTAAGTTATCCTAAAACTAACTATCTAAGCAAATAGATCAGATCTAGTTACTTGTTGGAATTATTAACTCAGAAAACTTTGGGATGTAAAGGGGTAGTCAATCAACTAGTAAAAGAGAAAACCAAACCTGGAGTGATTATGAATTTTTTTTTGATGCACAGGAGTAGTCAATCAGCTAGTAAAAAACCATAGTCGCTGACAACTTCCTTTGACAAATTATACGAGGCATCTTCAAATACAAAACTACACTAGCTCATAAATTTTCCCTATTAAGTAGCACTATCTACTCAATTCATATACCACACACTTCACAGTCTGTGCTATAATTTTGCAAAGCTTTTGTTTTTGAAAAAAAAATAACCACACTAAATATGAATCTTCCTTTCCTTCAAAAGGCTCCCATATACAATGTGAATGAAAGGCATTCTACCAAGTAACAAGCATAACAACTTTAGAGTACAAAACTTCTTGACAAGTACTAAGATCGTGATTGCAACCATTGACTGATCAATTGCAACAAATAGGGGACATCTAATGCATGCCATCCCCTACCAAATAATACATCAAAATTTTTTAAACCGTATTGTCCAGGAAGCTTTATTTTTTCACTTATTGAATGTTTTGGAAAATGATCTTCAATGTTTGTATCTCCTTCTTGCATTTTCGAATGGCTAGTGTTATTCCCAACCCTTGAAATTTTGTGGCCACCAATTCTTTCTAGAAGCCATAGTTTCATTTTTTGTAACTGAAGCATTGTAAGCATGCTCACAACTATTACTGCAACCTTTTCCTAGATCAATATTATGTGCAAGGAATACAAGAAAATATTACCATTCAAACCTCCTCAACAATTCTATTCTAAAGAAAGCAATATGATGTTGAGATCCCCTTTCTACTCCAAGAAAAATCATGAAAATATCTTAGAAAAAGACTACAATAATGCTCTCAATAAACTAGCTCCATGATACAAGTCGATGATAACATGATAATGGAGTTGGTTTTGCAACAATCCTCCCAAAATGGAACCACAAACTATGGTTCCTCCTCCAAATGGTTTACCATGTATCTACCTTCACGAAAAATGAATCAATCCTCCTTAGAAACATGTGTGGCCTCCTCCAAAGTGGATTCATTCTTCAAACCTTGAATGAATGCACAAAGACCATGCAAAACTCCAATAAAGTGGCACTTGTGGCATCATGAGTAGAACTTTCCATCAATATTCAATGCAGAAGAGTCTATTTGGCAAATTCCATGGTAGAAGTACAATCTACAAAGGAGAAGATGAAGTAATTATCAATGAGTGGACATCCTCATCATAATAGCTTGGAAATGTGTGCATGGTGACTTCCTCTCATATAAGGTGTCCTCCCCATTGACTAAAAAATTCCTCAAAGGGGTAGTGACCCTTAAAATATTTTTTGAAATTGTGAGTGCCTTATAATCATATGTGTGGTCAACACATCAATTGTTTTCCTTGATGAATAGATCTAAAAAAGGTGTTTGAATTATCACTGGAGATGCAAGTGAGACTTGAATGCACTGAAATAGATCTGAGAGAAAGTCGTATATTCTTCACATAGGTAGAAAAATTGATCACGCAAGACTCTGAATCCATGTGTGACTGCTACTATATTTCATATTACCTTTTTTTTCTAAATGCTGAGTATAGTTTGTTGGAAATTATCAGCAATTCGCTATTCGCTTGGGCTCTTCAAGTGTGTAAAATAACATCAAACTATTCTCAAATATTTGCTACAGGTTGTATAAATTTGTTGATTTGTAAGAAGTGATGTGTTTAGCTAGAAACAACCCTCGTACACTATTTTAATTTCCACATCTGATGAAGTCAAAGTATTATGGGGCTTCTTCATGTTGTTTTGGATTTCTTAGCCTACATGAACTTTGTCTTGCTTTTATTTTTTTTACTTTGAATTTTTTCATGAAATTTTCTTTAGTTGTTCTTGTCATAACTCATTAGGCTCTTGAAGATGTGAATCAATCTTCTCCTACCATGCTTGAGACTTAGTTTTTTCTGTAGAAAATTTCCAAAATTTGTCCAAAAATCTCTTTTCACAGCGCACCAAAACTTATTTATCTATTCCATTTAGGCCAATGACTTACTTATCTAGTGGACCATTCTATGTTCTGGGTGAAAGAGTCACACTTCTCAATTTTGAGAGAGATTCATTTTACAGCTGGGTAACCAGACATGCTTCCTTAGCAGCTAGGTTGGTCATGAATTCCTATTCGAGAAAATGGAATTTATGTAATTATCCTGTGGCATACCTATTATATGTTGCATCATTTTACACAACTGAATCGAGCTTCACAACTTCTAATTCTTTGTCTATAACATTCTTTGACATGTCCTTTACTGAATTTTATATCTGCAACTCTCCAACACCTTTCTGTGACCTTCGTACTTTCTCCAAGTTGCCACACAGTGTGGGTATTCTAATTGATGTTACAAGAGAGGTACATTAGCAACCATTTTCCTTTTGGATGTTGAAATTGTTGAATATATGCCTTGTGGAAATAAATCTTCAAGTAGAAGGCCTTATTAGCTCATTTTTCATGTCTGTATCTTGTATTTTACTTGCTTAAGGAGACGGTAAATTACAAAGTCCTTGTTTCGACTTTATACATTTAGCATCATCATCACTAGACGCAGAAATAGTTCCTATCAAGAATCTTGTGCATTCAATGGACCACTATTTATGATTTGACCATGGGTGATTTCCTTCATACCTTATATGCCATATGCCCTAGATGCATTGTTGAATGTACAACTAAAGAGTTGCTCAGTGCTAAGTGTGTTTTCTCAGACATTTCAAAATACAAGCAATAGAGAAATATTTGTGAATACAAAAACACTTTGTCAATTTTAAAACTTCCATGGTTGTTTTCTTATATTGACATCGAATCTGATATCATAAAGAAGAAAAAGTGCAGAATTATGAGCATGTTGCATAATGTTGGGATCAAAGCAATGAGTGAAAACATTTTTGAGGTTTTGGACTTAGCATTGCAAGATCAGATTGCTAATGTCCAAGCTAAAGATGTTACATCTATGCCAATTCTTGCATTCAATTATAGCTATGATGTTATTACAACCATGTGTAGAAGATTAGAGGTATTTGTTGAAGACAAATTTGACAATGTTCGTGAAATTTTAGCTCATGATATTGGATACATTTCATGTTTATCTGATACTCCTTTAGACACTGATTATGCAACCAAATTTCCATGTCAAATCCACAAAAATGTTGGTTTGAAAGTGAATTTGGGAAACATAGATGTTATTATATTAGGATTCTTTTGTGCTCAGTGTGATAAAAAAATTTCAGCTAACTCAAGGAAAAGTGACCTTCATCTAACTTTATATTAGATATAAAGAAAATACATTCTTAATAATACAACTGTTAGAGTTTTCGTTCAGTATTTTTCAATATTTTTTTTCTCGACTTCTTTTTAGTGAATCATTAGAGCAAGTTCGTGTTTCTATTGTGGGAATAATTTCACGTCTTCTATGCCATGCAACCAAACGTGGCCTTCTAGGAACAAAACCTTTGTGGATAAAATACCTAGATATACTTCCACTTTATGAGAAGAAGGTTGTGAGGAGATAATTTTTTTTTTAAATCTGTTACTTCATTGAGAATAATGTAATGGATATTTTTTTTGAAGATGATGACACATGAAACAAAACAAAAGAAGAAAATATGCTTGGAATATTGAAACATGCTTTGGAATCCACTGAGGATCTGGATGTATTTGAGACTTTGTTGGAAACGGTAGCAGAAATTATGAAAATGGCTGATATCCATGGATTTTTTTTTTTTTCATTTTCTTTATTGATTGATCAACTTAACAATTCAAATAGTTGGCTAAGAGAAACAACTGCTAGGTTAATGCATAAACCTGCTAGTTTTAAATAGAAGGGAGGAATCAGATCAATCCTATTCAAGTTTGATGGAATTAGAGATGAGCTGTTTGAATACCTGAAAGAAAGGTTTGTCACACGACTAGTTATGAGAATTGAATTTGCATAGGTCATTTTGGGTATACCAAGTATAGATATTGTTCAGGAGATGGTCCCTATGGTTCTTCCAAAGCTTGTAGTTTTACAACAGAAGAATTTCAATGAATTAGCTACTTTGCATGAATTGGAAACATAGTTGAATAAAATTTTTCTAGTTTTGTTGTTGGAATGTGTTGAACCCTTAGCTAAACTGAGAGGGGGGGGGTGAATCAGTTTAACACATACATGGACTTTTAAAACTTTTCCCTTAAATCTTATTTACACCTTCATTTCATGTTCAACTTAATATGTGAGCAATCTTAATTTGTTGGTATGGTATGTTAGTTTGATGATATCGCGGCGGTCTTAATATACGAGCAACATGTGTTGAGAAGATTGAATAAACCACATCCCAACACATGAAAGTGTACACGGAGAGATACCCGAGATATAGTGGAAACCACCAAAGGAGAAAACCACATCTTATTATTGTTGTGATGCAAAAACAACTCAACTCCCTCATGTGTGATTTCTGTGGCTTTCACCCTACGAAGGCTCTCTGTGGTGCAAGCCACAACTTGCAAGAAGCTCCAACCCATCAATTTTCTACGAGCACCCTACAAAGAGGCTCAACCTGGGTCAATTGCAATAACATTTGTCAAGTACAGGTGGGTATGGAAGCACCAACTTCCATCTATTTTCTGTAGGCACCAACCTACAGGAGGCTCCTACCTCAGTCAGCTACAACTGACATCTATCAAGCTACAACTTGATAGGGAAGCTCCAACTTCCTTACTCTTTCAAAAGAAAAGCACTTGCTGATTTACCTTGGATATCAGCTCTGTTCTGTACGTTCTCTTCTGCTATTCATCAGTCCTCATATCAGCCTTGCATCTTCTCTGCTCAGCCCCTCCTTCTTCTCTGCTCAGCTCCTCCTTCTTCATGTCTTTTCTCCCCAATTCTTCATACTCTGCATTCTCTATATTCACACTCTCTGACCTCTTGCAACTTTCTTATTTTCTTCAACTTTTTTCAATACTGCTGCAAACTCTCTCCTTTTCTCATTCTGTTTTCATCAACTTTCTCCCCTTGGATATTACCCTGTTTTATACAAAAATAACTTCATGGCTGTTTGTATTCGACTGGGAATTCGAAATGGACAGCCATGTCTTTTTGCCTGCTGCCTTCTCATCTCTTTTCATCTCACTCAGAAAAATGTAACTGTAGGTGCTTATTTTAATATTAGAGTGAGATATTTGCTCTCTTCCGGAGACTTGCCAATGCATCACAACAATATAAATTTAAATAAAACATTTACATTCAAATTTAAATGAGAACTCCAGCTCACTCGTTTTGTCTCTTGGCTTACTACGCATTTGTCTTTTCTCTGACTATGTCTTTGTCTTTTCTGTGACTGTATTTTATCTCTTTTCAGCTCTGTTCGCTCTTCTGTCCTCTGCTGTGTTGTAACCGCTGCATACGTGTAACTGTTCTTTTTATATCAGTGCATTTTTATATAAATATATGACTGTAATTCAACCCTTTACACGCAGCAAGTGTCTTGTTGATGTGGAAGTTCTACAAGCGGAACATACATACACCACAAATATATTAAATAAAGAATCGCCCTCCACCTTGACCGGAGGCCCATGGGTCCACAGACCACGCCGCATATTTTAATATAACTGCAACCATGTTTTATACATCTAACAACACCCTTTTTAATATAACTGCTGGGTAGTTTCAACCAACGCGTATCATATCCATGGTCCGTTTATAATACAACACTTTAATAATGTTGCCCTCTCTTCAATGTAATATTTTACTTAAACTCCTTTCTTTGCACTTTAATGTATATGAACCCTTTCTCATGTAACTTCTGGCGATATATTAATAGACCCATTTAATATAGGAAACAACCTTTCAGACCCACTTGCCATGCTTTCCATTGTAATATGCTACTCCTCAGTGATTTTCGATTGCGATTGATCGCAATCGCAAGCTGCCTTGCTCCGATGCGATTGATCACTGTTCACTATTCTTTGCCGATGCGATTGGAACTCAAATCCTTATTAATCAAAGTTTATAAGCCCATCGGGTCCGCGATTCAATCGCAATCGCAAGCCTTTTAATATATGTTCCGACGGTCTATTTCTTTCTGATGCGATTGACCACTGTTCACTGCATTTTACCGATGCGATTGGAACTGGACTTCAAACAGTTGTTAAACATGATTTATAGACCCATCGGGTCCGGACTTCAATCGCAATCGCAACATGTATTTGCCTATTCCGATGCTCTCTTTAACTCCGATTGCGATTAGATTGTTCCGACGCAATCAGAACACGGATGTGATTTTCACCTATTAACTCCCGCATATAACAGGGTCGGGTCCGCCACTTCAATCGCAACATATTACAAAAGACGTGCGATCAATCGAAAAGTTCTGATTGTGATTAAGCTCCCAGACGCGATTGAACCTATTAACTCCATCGTATAACGCCATCGGGTCCGCCAATTTGAAGATGCAATCGGGCCCAACACTTAAGATCTATCGATTGTGATTGGGAACTCGGATGCGATTAGAAATAAACTGTGGCATATAACTTGATCGGGTCCGGCCTCACATCGCAATCACAAATTTCTGCTGGTTACATGTTCTGTTGCCCTTGCGATCTCTGATTGCGATTAGGGAGGGGTCCCACCTTATAAAACCTTTGTTTTATGCACTCCGCTTATATAACATAATATATATGCCTTGGGCCTCTGGTTCTTTTGTTTTCAGGATTAATAATATGAAACTTATAATAAAGCGCTCCTTATAGATTAATGTACATGCTTTGGACCTTTACAACATACGTAATGCGCGGCATTTATATGTATCCTCCATCGGGGTAGGCAATTCCCGGAATTTATGTGCCTTGCCGATTGGGGTTAAGTGATTCCCGGAATAAGGATTATGTATTATATGTATAACGCCGGTTGGAGTGTGCGATTCCTGAAATTTTATAACGGCTCTCTACCTCTGTCACTTGCTGCTCGAGCTATGCGCTGCTCGACCTATGCCTCTTTTTCAAAATCCAATATTGATGCTGCTCCTTACTTCTTCAAATGGCCCTGTCTCTGCTTCTCTTTTGCTACTTCCCTGCTTCTATGCTACTCTCTTTTCCTTGTTGTTGTTTCAGGTGTTCCTCCTTTGCCCTCTCCTTTGCCATTAATGACAACATTTCCAACAGTCTCCCCCTTTGGCATTGATGGCAACACATCCACCAATAATCCAATGCTTCCTCCAAGTCTATCTGCTTTTCCTCCCCCTTTGACATCAATGGCAAAGGGTTTCACATCTTCTTAGTGTAAATTCTATCTCTGTATTTCCTCTCTATGAGATGTGTTTAGGCCCTCCTCTGCTGACTTTGTACCATGCTGCTCTAGACTGATGTACAAGACTTGTTGAGAGAACACTTTGAGGATTATTGGACTTGAATATCCCTTTAAATATTATGAATTCCCCATGTGACATATCAAGCTTGCTTCAGCTATACTTCAATCTGTATTATAATCTTCATCTGCGATGCATATCTATCGAGGAAGGTTGTAGTTGGAGTCTGTCTTCTTCTGCAATAATCATCTGTCATACATCATCTGTTCAATTGTGATGATGCCAATATATCTTTTATTGCTGTGATTTACATGTACTACCTATTATTGGTGATCTGTGCTAGGCTGCTGAAAAAAATATTACCCTTAATAGCTGATGGTTATTGTTCCAGATGTGATCAATGAATCAACCAAAATTTGATCTAAGCAATCAACTCCCTTTACTGCTAAGGTATGTTCGTGATAAATCAATAACAGAATTTTTTTTTTTTGAGCTTCAACTGTCACTACTCATCCTTCATACTTTTGATACTTTAATTGTTCTATCATGATGATCTTTCACATGAATATATTCAAGTTGTTTACTTGAGATTTTAGCCAACAGGCTTCACCCAGTTTGTGAACAATCTTCAAAAAGAGGTCTTGAAGATATATGTACTAACCTCAGGAGGGCATGCAATTATATATATAGAGACAGATACTACTTCAATGCATAATATATTCCTTCAAGTGTAAATCAGATATTGATCCTTTAGCACTGCTACTGACCTTTTCATGCTGAATGAAGATAACCCTGGGAATACTACCTTGATGCACTTTTTGCATAATCCTTTGATCCTAAGGACCTATACCAAACTGTTGATGCTTTATGATAACACTTGATATTCTGTTGATAGGCATGCTACTTGTACCTAAACACCAATTGATATTTCTTTGATAAATCATGCAGAGATTTCACTTCAGCTTCTTTTCTGGATTTTGGCTTGACTGGATTTGTCTTTTCTGCTGCTGTTTAGAACCTGTTCTGCATACACTTTGTTCACTGTCATCTGCATATTCCTTGTTTTCTGTGCTTATTCACCTGTCCAACTCATTCCTGTACATATTCCTGTTCACCGAACTTTCATCTCTGCATGCTCTCCTCTTCTTTTTCTTTTTCCATAATTGCATTCAAGTTTCATGCCTAATCATTTCCCAAGTCCGGGAAATCTCACATGTTCTCTTTATTCTACGCTGGCAATTTATATAAACAGGTCTGAAGTGTTAATATCTCAAATCCCTGAGATTTGAGACATTAGTTCCAAACCCTTAGGTCATGCACTCGACCCGCAGTCTGGGAAACTCAATAATGTTTTGACATAAATCAACCATATTCCAAGTTTAGCTTACACGGCTCTTAATCTTCTTTTTCATTTATTTATCACTTGACAAATAAATATATTCGCAACTTTCGAACTTAATTCTGGCTCCCAGTTTATATATATTATTTTCCATCTTTATATTATGCTGCCAACCAACGTTCATACCTTCCTGACCTTATATTAACATTCTACGCCTTTTAAATGAATGACTTTATTATAAACATTTGGCTCCGGGCCCCACCTATATAACCAATAGCTAATCAACCACAAGCACCATACCTGGCTTAACCTCCAGGCTTTTTCATTAACCTTCGTGCGGGTCCTGCGAGCGATCACCGTTAGATGTCGGGCCACCAGATCAATGGTCTATAACAATATCGCTCGAAGTCTTTCGTCGGTGTATAACGCGCGATGGCGCACTTTAAAGAGCAGTTTTGGACGGGTCACTTTGCCACGTGTTGAACATTGAATGGAATCGCTGCCCATTCCTCCAATACCGCTTTCCGACTGATGGTGGTGCGATGAAACCTGCGGTTTCACTCCAACCCACCGTTACTATTCATCCAGTCACAGTTCCACTTCCTCACGCAAGGTTCCGTTCTCGTCCTTTTACTCCGGGTTCCGTTATCCTCCTTTAAACTCAGATTCTGCTCGTTATACATTAAAGGGTTCTTTTATACTCTGACGCAGAGTTCCGCCACTTTCTCGGTTCCGTCTATCCTTATGCACAGTGCACACAACCACTCCTCAAGAACTCATGTGTTCACATAGAGTTAATTTGACCATTACACAATAATATTAACTCAATGTCTCATGTACTGAGATTTGCACTGTACATAATTACAGGGAATAATCAACCAACGCACAATACGCAAGGTATTCCTCACACACAGGATTTATAAACAATTCTTCATAAACAGATATATATATATATATATATATATATATATATATATATATATGCATAGGTGATAAATCTCAAAACAATTCTTACAATTCATAACAGGCCAGATATTCAATTTCGTGGCCTTCTTCCTTTATATTCATTTCCTCTTTGCTGCCTCCATTATCTATCCTTGTCTCCTTGTAACTGTTCCTGTCTCTGCATATGCTACCTCCTTTTAATTCTTCCTCCATATATCTCTGTTAGAGGAACTTCCTTTCCCTTACTGATCTCATAGCTGTTATCATTCCAAGGAGCTCTTCTTAGACTACTTTCATGGGGTCTATATATGAACAGCTCTCCCCCTGGGATGTTGCTTCATACTTGTCATTGTTTGGATATTTGCTTTGTTTTCTAGAGCAGCTCCCCCTGAGACTAGGATGTATTCATTATGTTATGGAGATAATAGGCTCCCCCTTTCTCTTTTCCTTCCATACTCTATTGGGGTTCATCATAATGTCTGCACTCCTTACCGATTCATAGTTTTTTTTTATTGTATTGGACTTCATCATCTGTCTGGAGTTCTTTAATATATATGGAAGTTTACAGTCTTTTGCTTTGTGACCACGCTTAAGGCATACATAACATCTTATTTGACCAAGGTGCATTTGAGCTTATGTATAATAATTTGTTCCTCTTCTTGAATACATTTTACAGTCAACAATTTTATGTCCAAAATTATTGCATGCATAACAATAGCCATGGAAATGATTTGTGTACCTGGTGGAAGAATGTCCTTTCCATTTGCTTGCTTGAGGGATTATTCTCTTTTGCTGCATCCTTTGCTGGTTGGACTGGATTGGCTTTGTCTTACAATATGCTGCATTATGTTCTAGTTTATGACAAGAGAAACATGTGCTATTTTTCATAGGAGGGAGGAACCTCCTTTGACATCTTCCAAATTTATTCAATTCATCTTTAGGAGCATGTGAGCCTTTAGCAGCTGATTGTTTCATCCTCTCATTCTCTATTCTTTCATGTTGTTGCTTGATTATGTTTGTTTCTTTACAACTCATGTTTCTATTGGTTTCTGATTCTGTAGGAATTTGCTGAGCTGTTTCACTGTCCTTTACATCTTTTACAAAAATGATTTTCCTATTATCTTCTATCTGGGACTTACTAGTTTCTCCTTCATATCCTATACCAGCCTTTATGAGAGGTGACCTTTGAGCATTTAGTATTTTGTCCAGTTGTTCAATGCTTTTCATTAGAGGTGTATTCATTAATAGTTCTCTTTGGGCTTCTTCTAAGTTCTTTCTCAGGCTAACTACTTCTTCTTCCAATCTTTCACATTCCTGACTTTTATCTCTCATTTGTTGCAGCAGAGTGTCTTCTATTTTCCTTTCTTCTTCAAGGTGTGTCTTCAGGCCAACAATTTCTTTCTTATCCTCATATTCTCTCTCATCACATATTTGCACCACTGTCTTAAGGTATTTGTTTTCATTCTTCAATTTTTCTATTTCAGTCAAAGCAGTGTCAAGGTTGGCTTTTTCTGTAGCTATAATTTCTTCATGGTTCTTATCTCCATTCATACTAGCAGGTTCTTCATTTGATTGAATATTTTATTATTGACATGAATTTTTCTTCTTCTTAATTCTCTTATCCTTCTTGTCAGTGCAGTCCTTAGTGTCTACTCCATGTATGAAGTGCAATCTATCCAAGATTTCTTTTGCAGAGGTTAAATCCATTATCAACTCAAGGTCCTTGTTATGAAGATTGTTATATATCACACATTTTGCCTTGGCATTCCTCTGTTGTTCTTTCACCGTGGGGGAGTCTGTGCAGTAACCATCAAAAACAAGCTTCCATACCTCAGGTTCGTAAGCCAATAATCCTGTTCTAAGCTTATCTCTCCATTCAGGAAAGTTTGTTGTATTTAACACAGGTACATTTTGATAGTCCATGAATTAACTAGATCTCCTTCAAGCTATTAGGCTTGCACCAAAGGAACCTGGCTCTGATACCAATTGTTGAACCCTTAGTTAAACTGAGAGGGGGGGGGGGGTGGTGAATCAGTTTAACACATACATGGACTTTTAAAACTTTTCCCTTAAATCTTATTTACACCTTCATTTCATGGTAAACTTAATATGTGAGCAATATTAATTTATGAGCAGCAAGTATCATGCATATTTGTTAATGTAACAACAGTCTTAATATGCAAGCAACATGTATTGAGAAGATTAGATAAACCACATCAACACATAGAAATTATACACAGAGACACCAGATATAAGTGGAAACCCATATAGGGAGAAAACCACATCTTATTATTGTTGTGATGCAAAGGCAAGCTCCAAATCCCTCTCACCACTAATTACTGTGGCTGTTACGAGGAGGCTCCCTGCCTTAATTACTGTGACTATAACTTACGAGAGCTTAACTCCCATCAATTTTCTGCGAGCACCAACCTACGAGCTCTAACCTACGATCGACTACAAGCTGGTGTCAGCTACAACAGTGTGGAAGAACCAACTTCTGTCTGACACCTGTAGGGCACCAACCTACAAAGAGCTCCTACCTCGGTCGGCTACAATGACATCTATCAAGCTACAACTTGATAGGGAAGCTCCAACTTCCTTATATACAAAAGAAAAACACTTGCTGATTTACCTTGGATATCAGCTCTATTATGTACCTTCTCTTCTGCTATTCATCAGTCCTCATATCAGCCCTGCATCATCTCTACTGAGCCCCTCCTTCTCTTCTGCTCAGCTCCTCCTTCTTCATGTATTTTCTCCTCAATTCTTCATACTTTGCATTCTCTATATTCACACTCTCTGACCTCTTACAGCTTTCTTATTTTCTTCAACTTTTTTCAATACTGCTGCACACTCTCTCCTTTTCTCATTCTGTTTTCATCAACTTTCTCCCCTTGGATATTACCCTGTTTTATACAAAAATAGCTTCATGGCTGTTTGTATTCCACTGGGAATTCAAAATGGACAGCCATGTCTCTTTTCCTTCTGCCTTCTCATCTCTTTTCAGCTCACTCAGAAAAATGTGACTATAGGTGCTTATTTTAATATTACAGTGGGATATTTTCTCTCTTCCAGAGACTTTCCAATGCATCACAACAATATAAATTTAAATAAAACATTTACATTAAAATTTAAATGAGAACTCCAGCTCACTCATTTTGTCTCTTGGCTTGCTGTGCATTTGTCTTTTCTCTGACTGTGTCTTTGTCTTTTCTGTGACTGTGTTTTATCTCTTTTCAGCTCTGTTTGCTCTTCTGTCCTCTGCTGTGGTGTAACTGCTGCATAAGTGTAACTGTGCTTTTTATATCAGTGCATTTTTATATAAATATATGTAACTGCTGACTGTAATTCAACCCTTTACACGCAGCAAGTGTCTTGTTGATGTGGAAGTTCCGCAAGCGGAACATACATACACCACAACTGTATTAAATAAAGAATCGCCCTCCACCTTGACCCGAGGCCCGTGGTTCTACAGACCACGCGGCATATTTTAATATAACCGCAACCATGTTTTATATATCTAACAACACCCTTTTTAATATAACTGCTAGGCAGTTTCAACCAACACGTATCATATCCATGGTCCGTTTATAATACAACACTTTAATAATGTCACCCTCTCTTCAATGTAATATCTTACTTAAACTCCTTTCTTTGCACTTTAATGTATATGAACCCTTTCTCATGTAACTTCCAGCGATATATTAATAGACCCATTTAATATAGGAAACAACCTTTCGGGCCCATTTTCCATGCTTTCCAATGCAATATGCTACTCCTCAGTGATTTCCGATTGCGATTAATCGCAATCGCAAGCTGCCTAACTCCGATGCGATTGATCACTGTTCACTATTCTTTTCCAATGCAATTGGAACTCAAATCCTTATTAATCAAAGTTTATAAGCCCATCGGGTCTGGGCTTCAATCACAATCGCAATTCTTTTAATATATGTTCCGATGGTCTATTTCTTTCCGATGCGATTGACCATTGTTCACTACATTTTACCGATGCGATTGGAACTGGACTTCAAACACTTGTTAAACATGATTTATAGACCCATTGGGTCCGGACTTCAATCGCAATCGCAACATGTATTTTCCTGTTCCAATGATTTCTTTAACTCCGATTGCGATTAGATTGTTTCGATACGATCAGAACACGGACGCAATTTGCACCTATTAACTCCCGCATATAACAGGGTCGGGTCCGCCACTTCAATCGCAGCATATTACAAAAGACGTGCGATCAATCGGAAAGTTCCGATTGTGATTAAGCTCCCAGACGCGATTGAACCTATTAACTCCATCGTATAACGCCATCGGGTCCGCCAATTTCAAGATGCAATCAGACCCAACACTTAAGATCTACCAATTGCGATTGGGAACTCGGATGCGATTAGCAATAAACTGTGGCATATAACTCGATCGGGTCCGGCCTCACATCGCAATTGCAACTTTTTGTTGGTTACATGTTCCGCTTCCCTTGCGATCTCCGATTGCGATTGAGGAGGGGTCCCACCTTATAAAACCTTTGTTTTATGCACTCCACTTATATAACATAATATATATGCCTTGGACCTCTAGTTCTTTTGTTTTCGGGATTAATAATATGAAACTTATAATAAAGCGCTCCTTATAGATTAATCTACATGCTTTGGACCTTTGCAACATATGTAATGCGCGGCATTTATATGTATCCTTCATCGGGGTAGGAAATTCCCAGAATTTATGTGCCTTGCCGCTTGGGGTTAAGCGATTCCCGGAATAAGGATTATGTATTATATGTATAACGCCGGTTGGAGTGTGCGATTCCCGAAATTTTATAACGGCTCTCTGCCTTTGTCACTTGCTGCTCGAGCTATGCGCTGCTCGACCTATGCCTCTTTTTCAAAATCCAATACTGATGCTGCTCCTTACTTCTTCAAATGGCCCTATCTCTGCTTCTCTTTTGCTAGTTCCCTGCTTCTATGTTGCTCTCTTTTCCTTGTTGCTATTTCAGGTATTCCTCCTTTGCCCTCTCCTTTGCCATCAATGACAAAATTTCCAGCATAATGGTGTCATAAGGCTCTATCATTTGTGTTTATTAACTCAGATAGAAAGGAATTGGTTACTGTAATGAAATTCTATGAAGCCCAGACATGATCTAATACTAGAGATATCTTTACTAGAGTGTTTCCAATTCTACTTGAGAAGTTTGCACATTTCCTTAGGGATGCACACAGTGACAATAATGATTAAAGGCTATCAAAGGTTCTAGATATGATTTAAGAGGTGGCTAGTCTAGTCACTTGATCAGATGATATTCTAGGATTTTTAAGGAATTAAGTGTTTCCATTTTGCTAATTTAGGGAACAAATCCTTGTAAGCAAGGAGGAAGAGGTGAGAGTAATACTAGGTGACAAATGGCAAGTGGGAATGTATCACAGTGTATTTGTAAAATTCTAATTGTAACTCACATGTTTATGATACAAACAACCACCAATGACCCCATTGATTTATCCATCAATTACTCCATTAATTAACTTCATTATATTTTTGATTTTGTGTACTACAATATATCTACATTTGTGGCATTCATCTCTTGTAGGATTCATTTTATTTTTTAAATGCCATTTATATTACTTTAAGGAAAAGGAGCAATTAGGAAAAGGAGAAATTAGTTACACTTGTGATATGTGTATGCACATATTTTCTCAAGCTCCACACAGAAGAAGGTTTGATAACTACAGAAAAATATTTATGACGTTACTTGTTTACAAATTTGAGAAAGCTTCAAGGGTTACAATCAAAATCTAGAAATTATGTTTCCTGGTGGAATGTGAGACATTCTTGGATTTGTATAATTCTTCAATATTTGTTTAGGATCTAGGTAAGTGTTAATGAATAAAAGGTTTTTGTCATCGTTCTATATTGGATTCCCATTCTCTCTAAGTTATGAAAGGCAAGTTAAAACTTGATTAGACTAATGGACAACATATTCCATTGCCAAACTTTAACCTTACAGGGAAGTGCACTACACTTGTTTGATACTTCCACACATTTTGAGGGCATGCCAATATAAATGTCAATGTCGTTGGATACACTGGTGTTGGTTAGTTTTAGAAAAGTTCATTTGTCAAATATGTTGGTTTCATGAAGTAATATTTCCAACCAAGAGGATAAAGACTTGGCATGACTAGGAAATAGTGGTGTTATTTCTTGCCTGTATTTGTGATTTATTAGTATTCCACCACTAATAAATTCATTACATAGTTGTATGTTTAGTAGTATACTACAACAATGACTTGTTAAAGGAAAATGATTCTGGTTTGTTTGAATGTCATAAACTTGAAGGAAATATAGCTTTGAATTAGAAAAATGGAATGTATTTTGAAAAATATGTTTTTCGATCAAATATAGGCCCGTTGACCGATCATTAAAAAAAAAACAGTTACAACAATAAACGATGATTTTGGACACGATGAATTACATAACTCTCCAGCTCAAAAACAAGTTAGCATATTCAGTTTTGTGTGCATCAGATAAAAATTAATAACATTAAGTTTGCTTTGAATATTTATAGAACCATTTTAGAGATTCTAAATGGAAATTGCATGTGCTAATCTTTCTCAATTAATTACAGGGAAAACAAGGGGCATACATAATTTGTTGGCTTATGGGAATTGGATTTCTTTTCCCTTGGAATAGTACGTTGATAATTGAATATTACTATATTGAAGCTATATTCCTAGTTAGTATCACAATTTAAAAATTCTTGTCTTATTCTTTTTTAGTTTCTTGTTGTAATCTTGTGTCAAAAATACTTTACTCCATCCATTAGATTTCTACTAACCAATTTTATTTTTGAAGTGTCACTTCTTCTTAGAGATAACTAGAGGAAATGATACAAATATAAAAGTGAAGCATGAGACATTATTAGTAGATATTGCTAGCTCTGTTGTGTTTATTTGTGACATTTTATTTTCTTTGTTAATGCAAGTCATCTAGCCACATAGTAGCCATTGTTTCCCAACTAAAGAAAAAATGTTCGAGTTTCTTGCTTTTATGGGGAAAAATGACATTAAAAATATTGTTGATGTTGAGGTATATATCATATAAATCCTTTATAGCCTACATTAGTTTATATTCCTGTGTTCATTGACTTTCATATCTTATACTCTGTATTGTAACTTTTTTTGTTTTGTTTTTGTAGAAAATGGACTCATTATTGATGGTAAGAAGCAAGGATTGAAGAAAGAGGGGAACAATAACACTAGAGTGAAAAAGAGAGATAAGTTTACTGGTCTAATGGTACCCGTAGATCCAATACCTTGCATAAGACACACAGATAAAGACTGATGGTCAAATTTTTAGAGTTGGTGAATTCACTTGCAATTCCTTGGGAAGATAACAATAATTTTTTGAAGTGATGAAGAATATTTTATCTGAAAATTGTACTCCAACCAATATTAAGTTGGAAAGTCATATTGTAATACTTGACATTTTATATAATGTAATTTGTGGTTGGAATTATTTATAGTTGCACTTGATATTACTTTTTATTGATATTAACATATTTAACTTTGTGTTTCATATTAGATGAACATGTAAATTGTATGACATTTTTCTAAAATTTAGTTGCAAATTCATACTAATTAATTTATGTTAATCAATAATGAACACATAAAATCAATCTAAAACTATAAAAATAGTAGTTTATATTGATTAATGATGAACAAAAATAAAATGAATATATGACTTAATTAGTCATTTATAATGATTATTAATGAAAGTAAATGAAATGAATATAAACTACTAAATTAGTCGTTTATATAATGAATAAATGACTACTGCAAATGATAAATCTGTGACTACAAATGATGACTAAATTTTGCATATATATGACTATTAGTAGCTAATTTACAGTGTCTTATAACATGACTAAAATTTAGTCATTTTTCTTCGGTCATTAATTGGTTTCAAACGATAACTAAAATTTTCATATATATGACTATTAGTAGCTAATTTATAGTATCTTATAACATGACCAACATTTTGGTCATATTTCTTTGGTCATTAAACGAGTTTTCTTGGGTGATGATATAGTTATATATTTTGTTGTATATTTGGTCATTAATTGTGACAATTAATGACCAAATTAATCACCAAATCAATGGCTAAATTAATGATCAAATCAATGAGTGAATTTATGACTAAATTAATGACTAAATCAATGACCAAATTAATGACCAAATATACAACTAGACAAAAAAATTGAGATAACCAGTTAATGACTAAGCTAAAGATGACCAAAAGTTGGTCGCGTTATAAGATACTGTAAATTAGCTACTGTTGGTCACCGACCGAAAAAATAGTCATTTATATGCAAATTTTAGTCATTTTTTAGTAACTAATGAGACATTTTCTACTAGTGCAATCAGCCAAACATCCAGGGTGTCAGGAGGAGATGCAATGGAGAGGGAAGATACAAGAATAAATTCATTTTTCTTATTATCAACAACATTAGACTCATCATACCTGGAATTTCTTCACCTCCTGAAAGGTTTCCCATTTCCACTACGATCAAAGCACGCCTTCCTTTTTCCTTTGAACCTATTTTTCCTTTGATTTCCATTCTCCCTGGAGTTTTTGTTGTCATGATGGAGAGTCCCTTCTATTAGGGCACTCTCTTGCATAGTGAACAAAGTTGTTACAATTGTAACATCTTCCCTTCCTTCCTCTGGGCCCCGCTCTTCCATGATTTTGATTTCTAAGACCACCATTGTTCCTCTTCTTTGCATGGGTGGTGAAGGCAGTAGGGTCACCTCCATTTCCATTAGAGGGATGATCTCTCTCCATCATTCTCATCTCCTCTTGAGTGCATCTCATCAATATTTCATCAAAATCAGGAATCAAATTATTATTAAGAATTGGTATTGAATACATACCAATTACAGGGGAGACCTCCAAGTGCAATGATATCCATCTCTCAATCAGCTATTTCTTTTCCAATAGATATAATATTGTTCTTGATTTTAGTGAGCCTCATAAAATAGGATTGAATGGGTTCATCCTTGCCCTTCTTGATATTCTTCAATTGATTCTTGAAGAAAAGAACCTAATTAACATTGCTAGCCCTGAACATGCTAAACAACTTATCATACATCTATTTAGATGTGCTTAGCTAAAAAATGTAAGAAACCAAGTTCTTATGAATAAAATCCTAGATAATCATATTTTCTTTCATTTCCCCTTTCCTATACTTCGTCTTTGTGGCAGCAGGTGCATTTGAAGGAGGCTCTTGAATCTTCCATTACATATAGTCTATGACATCTTGATATTATAATTCAAAATCCAAGGATGTCTTCCATGCATGATAATCAGACTTATTATTCAATTTATCATCAGACTTGAAACCCTTATAGGTTGAGGAGGCCATTGGTCCTTGATAGGATTTCTTCTTCGATGATTGCTTCTCACACTAGCTTGGGCTTTGTCTTCACCCCAACTCTGGTTCCATGTTAAATCTAGCTAGACATGGAGTGTTCTATGCTGAATGAAAATTTACTTCAATCTTTCTTAGGCCAAATTCAATTTAGAAATCACATAAACATGAAAGTAAAATGTTGATAGAACACAATAATAGATCAATAGAAGACAAGCCAATAATGTAGATCATATTTTACAATTCTTCTTGCCCAGCAAAGATATAGGATAGTGTGTGTTACGACAGTCAACAAGATGCACAACCATCAAAGTCCTTCTTATATCAACCAACCCTCCAAGTTTCACACACATAGCCCTCAAAAACATCTCATCAAAAGTCAATGTTGGTCAACCAAAGTCAATGAAAAAAAGTCAACGTAGGACAATCAACACAAAAAGTCAATGTTGCAAATTTAGGGCTTCAGCCAAACTTCTCTTTTTTCTTTATTTTTGTGCCCAGCTGTACGACCTACAAAAATCAGATTTTCAACAAATATTGGAGGTCAAATAGCTAAGGGTTAACCACGGTCAATGTTGGTCAATGCACAACAAAACAACCCTAAAAGCTTCATCTTCGTACATGTGAAGGAAAGAGGCCTCCAAAGGCTATCGAACTAATCATATCACAATGAGAGAATGTGTGATGAGTTGATGAGAAAATAACCTCCAAGTTTCTCCAATTTATATCCATCAGTGAGGGTATGTGACACATCTATTAGGCTTGCGAGCCTACATTACAAATATGGCCGACCTTTCACATGCATGGAAAATAAAATCAAAATATATGTTCTCCTCATCCAGAAAAGTTGATCTTTAGATCAATCTTGCACCTCTCTGAAAGAGGAATCCAACAAAAATATTATGATCATCATATGATCTGTGCAACATGGAGTTTAGACCTAGTTTCCCAAAATGAACAATGGGGCCCCAAATATGTCTCTCATTTCTATATCTACCTCCTCCTCATTGTCTTTATCCACCAATAGAGACTTTCCCCCATTCATGCATAAACTAGTTGTTGATCTAAAATTGGATATGATTCTATGTATATATCTCCATTCTTCCACCGATGACTCCCCCCAAAATAACATATCATCGACAAACAACATATGGGATATCGAATGATGTCTAGAAATTTCAATCCCTGAGATAATGCCCATTCCTTTCGCTTCCCGCATCGTCCAACCTAAACAATCTAAACCATCAAGAAAAGCAAGGGAGAGAGAGAAAAACCATGTCTCAACCCTCTTTGTGCATTGAAGCATCGTGATGGGAAATCATTTATAATAACCGCAAAATTTTCACTTTGAATACAAGCCATAATCCATAGAATAATCATTTGTGACCTCTCATATTGACAACAATATGATCCTTAATAGAGTTATATGTCCCGAGCTTGTAACCCGCGTGATGACTGTCTCCCATTAATGGCATATATATCTTCGTACATGTATGTATCAAGTTTCATGTCCAATGACATTTCAAGCATATGTATGGAATTCCCAAATAATAGATGGTGAGTCTATAGAAAAATTACTCCATTGATGATCCAATTTTTCTATCAGGCCTCGAGCCATCTCCACCTCCACCAACACCCACACCATGAATTTATCAAGTTGTTCAAACCTTCACTCATCCTAGAAACAGAACTTCCCTATGCGGTTTTCGATCTCAAAAATCGCCATTGTGTTCAAGAGCTCCCAGGGTAATCAAAGAATATTATCCCAAACCAGGTTCTGACATTGCACAGAAGTGAAATGGTCAGAACCTACCTTCCACTTCTGAAGGATTAAAAACCCTCTCCCCTTCACCCATAGATCCTTCAGAATCCTATTTGCATCCTCCAACTGCAGAAAGTAGAAGCACGTCGAAGCATTAAACAGAATACTAACCTTGGGTCTATATTTGAGAATCATAAACCACTTTACCTAAACCGATTTCTTCAATTTTTCACCCGCCATATGATGCCACTTCCCAATGAGTGCCTTAGTCGACAACCTTTCTATGCTTTTCGAGAAAGAGTCAACGCCCAACAGTGAAGGCAGTTCACCCCTAACAACATTGATAGGAACCTTATTGTATTTAATAGTCATGTCTCGATCGTCTCTCAGCAACTTAATATTTTCCTGTGAAACCTTCCCTTTATCCACCAAAGGATCCAAAGGCTCCAGTTCAACAACACACAATGAGTGGATGTAGTGCAAAATAGCTTCTCATTGTGCCTGCACAATGACCTCAACCACGTGCTCCGGAGAAGGTATAAATGTCTGAGTGTTTACAAATAATGATATAATTTAAATAAAAAAACACAAAAAATTACATGTTGTACCTACTTCATTTTCCATCTTCCTCTCTCTCAACACATGTACTTCATTTTCCATCTTCTTCTCTATAAACACATGTACTTCATTTTCCATCTCCTTCTATGTAAACACTTGCACTTGATTTTCCATCTCCCTCTCTGTAAACACATGTACTTCATTTTCCATCTTCCTCCATTTCCCCCATCTATCCAAAGGTAAACATACCTCCAGCAACATGGAAAAAATCCTAGCCACAATGGAAATTAACCCATGGACAAAGATGGGGCGAAACCCCCGAAAAGAATGGCCACCTGTACCTCGGCCGAAACCCTTCCATGTCTTAGAAAAACCCCACCTAGAGACGAAAACCTAATCCTATCTCTCTCACCCAAAATGCAATAGCATCCAACCAAGCATAGAGTGGCCCATATAACCCTAGAAGTGACACCTAGATAAGAATATTCCACCACATGGGTCCCCCCTTTTAACTTTAGTTGAATAATGTACACCAACTACAAAAAGAACCAATAACAACGTGTGAGGAGAAGTGGTCCTTAGGTGGCTATAGTCTCTACTACATTATGCGAAGTACTATAGGCTATGGTACCTTTCACCTATGGCCGACTCCTTAATTAATGCCAAAATTTTGAAATGCTTGTTTCTAATCCTTGCATAAGAATAGTATGTCTTCAGCACTATCTTGTATGGATTCCACATAACCCCATGGCCATTCCAACTAGGACAAACCGAGAGCATGGCCTCCCACACCTTTTCTCTATTGGTTAAGAGTAGTTAAAAAAGATTATTATCCTTGATAAATCCCATTCAGCATATTTTGTGGGCTGCTCCCAACCCACTGATATTCATTGAAATCACGATAATGGAGTCACCTCAAAAACGGGTGTGTCCCCTCTAAGGACTAGGTGACCATCAACATCAAAAATAGATATTTGACCCACATTGTGAAAGAAGTGTCAATATAGAAAGGTGATTCATGATCGGAAGACCCTGATGCCGCAGAGAATTCAAGTTTGTCATAAGTCGACACCTTCTTGTATCTAAGTGGTTTCTTTTACCTATGGGTAATGTTGTGTCTATAAAAAGGGTTGTACGATTCCATCGAACCAGGAAAGAACTATCTCCTAATCCATCCCGAGAAATTTGAAATGCTCGTTTATGCCCCTTCTTCATCCATCCCGTGATCGAAACTTGTAGCGTCTGTCTCACAGAGATGCATGCATCACCAGCCTGAGAAGACAAACAATCCAGAATACAGTAATTTGGAAGATACTCAGACAATACTTCCGCAATGAAACGTCAATCCGATGGTGTTTTGCGATATATATATATATATATATATATATATATATATATATAACCATCCTCCGAAAACTCTGCCACAACAAACAAATAAAAAACAATAGTTTCGAAAACTCACAAACTGTACAAATAAAAAAAACAATAGTTTCGAAAACTCTCCCACAACCAACGAAGCCTTTGTGAGCTGCGTAATATTCGATCAATAATCAAGAACCGAAAATGAATGGTCTTGATACTTAGTATTAAATATATGACCTTTGTGAGCTGCGTAATATTCGATAAATAATCTAAGAACCGGAAATGAATCTGGTCTTGATACTTAGTATTAAATATCTGACGAACAATCTATAAAGTTTTTAAATTCAATTAAAAATTACAAAATCTCATTATTAGACGGATTTTCTAACCAAAATTCGTCAATTACCTAATGTGAAAGAGATGGATACGTTTTCTCCGTCCAAATTAAATGTTTCCTTGTAAATGCTAGTAAGTTATAGTATATTTACATGTTGAACCAGCAAAAGAGTTTGCAACGCTATTTTATATATAATGTGGTTATCATTAGTTGGTCAGTGGTATATAATTAGTTTTTTTTTTTAATTTTGTATTTTGTTTCTATGTTATTTAATATAGTAGCTTAGTAATATGTCTTTATATATATAAATATTAATTTATATATTATAAAATAATTTATATATATTCCAAAATACTAATATATATTAAAAAAACATACATAACAATATTTTTAATTATGTATATTTGTTTATGTTTTATGGAAAAAGTTTTTAATTTGTAAATAATTTTAGTTATAATATCATAGGACAATACTATTCAGATAACCATTATGCATGTTTCATATTTTTTTATTAATTAATTTAATTAAAAAAATAGATACCTATTTTTTAGATAAGTTTAAACCTTTGATTCCTGACCACTACTACATATATTCTAAAACATTATGCAGGCCTTAAATTTCTGCTATCAACATAATAGTTATTGATAATTAAATTACAATTATGTATACCTATTTCAAAAGACACAAAATAATTAAATTAGATAGGATTATTTAAGTATATTGTATCGCATTGGTCTTAACACGTGTTAACCATCACCATCATCGTCATATATAGCCGTTTGAGTTTATTTTGGGTGATTGGGCCAAATAGTTCTTATCGTCCCCATTAAGGTTCAAGTATGTAAGTTGATATGTTGATACTTTGGAATAGGGTGAGTCTATAGTGATACCTAAAGAAAAATTAATATTTCAATTTTGTATATTAGTAAAATGTGTTGAAAAATGAGAAAAAAGAAAAGAAGAGAAGCACATGTTATTCATTAAATAAATAAATTTAAAGAAAAAAATAATGTAATATATATTTACCTATTTTTTTAAATTATTAATTTTAATTGTTGAAATTTAAACTTATAAATTAATAAAAATGAATTATGTTATTCATTAAATTAATAAATTTAAAGAAAAAAATAATGTAATATATATTTACTTATTTTTTTCTTAAATTATAAATTTTAATTTTTGAAATTTAAACTTGTAAATTAATAAAAATTAATTATTATCTTAAAATTAATTTTGTATAGTGTAACAAATATACTAAATTGATATTTTCACTAGAATATGGAAATACAATTTCTAGAAATATTATTATTTTTAGTTGCTTAAAGAACACTTTTGAATACATAAATAGATTATCCACCTTTAAAAACCCTAGGTGCTTTATCTTTACAAATTAAACAACTTTTAAATAATTTTTTTTAAAAATTGTCCTTATATTTAGAATAAAATTGGCCAAAACAAAATACTTCAATTTCATCTATTAATTTTTTTTATTTATAATTTTTAAATTTCACTTATAAGTTGAGATGTACATTTTTATTCAATAATTATTATTTATTATAATTATTATTAAAGTGTTTGTTTACCCATCAAACTTGTGATTCAAACTAGTTGAAAAATAAATCGAAAAACTTTTCAAAAAGTAGCATTAAAGACACCTAGTATATATATATATATATAATTTAAACGGAGCCTACATATAATTTGCATAATAAATTTATTATGATCTTAATTTTTTATGGTGAAATTTAGCTATGAAAGGAATTGAAAAAATAAATCTAAAATTGTTTCAAAATGTAGCAGTAAAGACACCTAGTTTATTAAATTATATATATAAAGTATTTAAACAGAGTCCACATATAATTTGTATAACAAATTTATTATTATCTTAATTTTTTATGGTGAATTTTAACTATGGCTCACCGGGTCTAATTTGTCAAAGTCACCCATCCCACTCATATTGGGTCACACCAACCCTTAACACGAATATATGTTTTCCTATGGAGTTTCAAACAAGTGAGCTCCACATCATGAAGTTCCTTAAGAGTATACCCACCACTGTCTATTACTATTACTATTACACATAGTGTAAATGTTAATATGGTATATTTTTTAAAAATATATGTATTTATTTATTTTGAAATAAATATAGTAAATTAAATAACATAAATTATTGGGCTAAGAGGCGATCTCAAGCCTAACCAGGATGGGGGTAGATCTCAAGCCTAAACACACGTAAAAATTTAACATCATGCCATGATTAACGTTCAACATTTAACATTTTTAATCAATTGTGGATCTTATTTAAAAATACATCTAATTATTATTATGCATAAAAACAACATAAAATTAAAATATAAATAAGTTTACCAACTCTGAAAAAATACTTATGGTAAATAAATAAAAATATAAACAAAACAGAGGTATGGTAAATAAATTCTCACTCTTGAGGTATGGTAAATAAATATAAATATAAATAAAGTAGAGGTATGGTAAATAAATAAAATCTCTTTTTATATTTGTTGGAATATGTAATTCCTACTTGTCTCAGTTGTGACTTTCTATGTAAGGAGTTTGTTCCTATATTATAAGAGTTAGCTAAATACATAGATTCCTAGTTTGGTGTGTGGTTGAGATATTCTCTCAACCAACTTATTGTGTGTCCAAGATAGTTTCCCTATCTTGAAACAATACTTCATGTATATATGTAATTCTATTTGATTAATAGAATATAGTGTGCATACTCATATTTTATCTTGGTATCAAAGCTCATTTGCACCTGGCCTTGGCCCCTCCTAGGCTGAGGGAAATAAAGAGTTTTTTTATCCATTCATTTTTTTTTGTCCAGCCCTTATTGTTGGTATGTGGCTCGAGAGAAAATATACATGATAGAGGCGTGGAGAGCATTCAAGATCCAAATGTGTCTATAAGGCATGCACACATCCCATGTGAGAAGCCTATCCAACCTGAACATTGTTGACAGGAAAGCCCATGTTTTATGGAATTTAATGGGCATCTTGTTGGGCAAGTCAGAAACGACATAGCTAGAATAGTTTCCTACCTCTTATGCCTTCTTTATGAATAGATGTTGTGTTTTGTGGTGAACCTGATGGGATGCATTTTTTGATGTTCGTGTCGGGGCAGATCGAAGTTCAAAACTAATTTGGGGATATTTTTGCAGTGACAGAGATTGTTCAGTAATAAGTCTTTGGACATGGACATGGAAATCGTGGAAATCGTGGAAACAGTGGAGGGTCTTCATCACTATGAAAATTTTAGATTAGATCGGCTCTGATGGGTAACCACTCAATTGTGGTTTCTCCAAGAAATTTTCGATTTCTTGGAAGGAAATTTTCGATTGCAGGAAGAGCTAGAAAGAGGAGGAGTGGCGCCCTATTGTCCGTACATGTGCGAGAGGTGATGTTAGCATGCGAAGGCTTTGTTGCCAATTTTTTGGAGGTTTGGCAGAATAAATGATGAGACCCATGATGTTGATTCATTTGTTCACTCTGTTATTAAACATTGTTGACATATTTTTTATACATCTGCGAAATGTGGGTGAGAAAGAATGAGTGCAGAGTGGTGATGCCAGATGCACTTGAAGAACAATTGGTGGATTCTGATTCCTGAAGCCATTGGTGCATTTCAATGCAGAGCCTGAAGCCTTGGAGACTATCTCAGAAGGTTGAGAAGTTTTTGGAATGTATTTTGTGGTGCCTCTACGCAGGTGGCTGAGATCACGAGATCTGCAGGGTCTGAGAGGATTACTTCTGAGATCTTTGGTTGTGTTAATAGCGTGAGGCCAGTAACATGATGTCATGGCTTTGAGGTTGAGAATTTTTCAATGTGGTTAGGTTGTAGGAGGAAAGAATCTGCCAAAATTTTTATTTGCAAGAGGAGAGAACTGTGGGTTCTTCTATGGCCAGGGATCAATCAGGGGGTTTTCAGATATCTCGTGAAAGGAGAAATGTCGTCTCTAATGCCTTGAGTTATGTTTAATCTCTCACATGATTTAAATTTTGTTGCAGGCTATTGGAATCATTCCCGCCCTGGATGACAAGGAGGAGTTGTTGCCCAATAAGCTGAGATTGGGTCAATTCAATAGGATGAGTATCTGCTCTGCTCAGTGTTGAAATCATTGTGGTGTTAACTATTGTAGGTTCGTTGATGGATAACATAAGTCCTTCGACTGTGGAGGAGTGGCGATCAAGTCTAGTATTTATTTTCCATGCCTTTAGCCTATGGATTTGCAAGGCATCGTGCGTAATGTAATAAGTTGTACGTTCGATAGTGAAGACATGCAGGCCATTGTTGAAGAAAATATTCTACAACTGTAAAATATGGAAAGTAATTTTTTCTAAATTTATTTGGAGTTTGGTAAGATAAATACATTGAACTTGATCAAGTCAAGGTAGAAATGGAATTATGGTTATGATTGTATGTTTAGAAACTCCAAAGAAAACATGGTACTTATAAATGTTTTGGAATTTGAAGCATTGAGCCTAGCTAGCTCAATGGAGTATTTTTATTAGAATTAGCTACTCTAACAAATTACACAGGTGAATCCAAGACAACAATTAAACCAGAAAGAGGATGCAAAGATACTCATTCATGGATAGTAAGGTTGAAGTGCGGAAAATATTAATTTTGTACAAAATCGACATTGAAAATTAGGTGATGATGGACAATAGAAATTGCGTGAGTTTTTTGTGAGTTTGTGGAATAGACTCTTAATGATGATCATACATCCTACGAGACTAGAAATTGGCACCCATCGACATATCCATTGTTATGTTTTCTCCTTTATATGGACATCGACATATCCATTGTTATGTTTGACCACAACTAGATTTTGCAAATTGATATCGAGACAAGTAGTCATTAAGGGGGTGTGTTGGAATATGTAATTCCTACTTGTGTCAGTTGTGACTTTCTATGTAAGGATTTTTTTGCTATATTATAGGAGTTAGCTAAATCCATAGGTTCATAATTTCATGTGTGGTTCAGATATTCTCTCAACCAACTTATTGTGTGTCCAAGATACATTCCCTATCTTGAGACAATACTTCATGTATATATGTAATTCTATTTGATTAATAGAATATAGTGTGCATACTTAGATTTTATCTATATTTACTCCATAAACCTCTTTATATTTACAAAAACTCAAGAAACAGATTTTATTTAGGTGAAGCCTATGGGCTAAATACCATGGGAAAAATTATTATTAATACCATAGGCCAAATTGTAACACCTCAATCATTTTTTTGTTATTGTTGTTTACAATTATTACTTGAAGAAATGAGACTATGTAGTTAAAGGACTTTTTGTTATTGTGATTTACGATTATTTACTTGAAGAAATGAGACTCTATAGTTAAAGGCTTATAGAAATCCTAACGAACAAAAAAAAATAACATTTAAATGAACTTAGATAGTTACATGTTAGGTCCCTATATTACTAGTGTAGTTCCTTATTGTTGTTAGTGTAGCCCCCTTATTGTTATTTTTGTCCCCCTGTAGTCCCCATATTGTTATTATTGTGCCCCAAAAAATGTCACTATCGTTATTGTTTCTCCCTTACGTTATTATTGTTAGGTCGACTACAATTATATTGTGACCCCACGGAATCCTATATATAGAAAGGAGGTTTTTTCATTTCAATCATCCAAAAATTGTTCATTTATGTAATGTAAAGGAGGTTTCCCCTTTGAGGTGGATGATTTCTACAGTATTTATCTCTATTTTCTTCTATTTTTGGAGCTTCTTTCATAACATTTGGTATCAAATATTTTGATTCTAGTGCTTCGGTGCTTCAAATAGGTCATTGTAGAATTTTCACTATAAATTTGTTTCTGAAAAGGTTCATAAGCTAACACAAAAACCCATTTGCGAAGTAATCCTAAGGAACGTCCTGTAAGAGTTTCAGATCTTGGTTCACAATATTTCCAGAGATATGATCTATGTAAGTTAAAGTTTTTGCAGGCTCCTGAATTTCATCTCAAAGAGGTGACCTTGGGAAAATTGTCATAATGCTATATTTGAGTGTCGGATTAGAATTTTGTAAAAGGTGACCGAAAGTAAACATATTTTAGTTTCCAGTGTATAAATGTCAGAGGAAAAAGAGGAAACAGTGACATGGGGCACACCATACAAGTTTGCTATATTGGACCAGTCCATAATTAGGTCATTGCAGGAGATTGGGCATAAATTTATCTTGAAGAATCCAAATTAGATCTAACCTATGGCATTGGAAAGAGGACTTAGAGGACTAATACAGGATAGAAATTCAGTTCTTGGAGATTGAAAATAATAGAAATAAATCAGGTTCAATATAAACTTCCTAAAAAGCAAGATAAATGTGTGTAATTTTTAAACAATTTTGCATAACATTTGTTTGAAAAATTAATTTGATGTGATTCTAAGGGCATATTGAAGCCTAGATATTAGTATTAAGTTATATAATGCCTCCCAAAAATATTTCCACACCCATTAAGCCCTCATAAAAGCTCTAATATGATGCATGAAGAGGAAGAATTGCAGTATGATATATCTAAATTACAGTACCAAGTGCAACAAATTTTTATCTTACAAAGAGAAATCAAAGATGACATAGATGGTTTAAAATAAAAATGAAGGCTCGGATGGTTTGAAGGATCAAATTAAATCTGATATAGATGATAAAGTAGTAGAATATCATATCAAGCATCAATAACAAGTTCTATAACTCTCAAAGGATAACCTAACTTTGGTACAAAATCGAATGAAAGAATAGAAAGATCAACATCGTAGAAAAATAAGTTCTAAAGAAGTCACAGAAACAAGAACTTGGAAACTATGAAATTAATAAATTTCAGAGTATCTCAGCAAATGGAAGAACTTACCCGTTGAATATTCCACATGAGAGGATGAGAATTTTATACAGAAGCATCAAGAAATAATGAAGTGTTGAGGACAACACTTGTTTGCAGGAGAAGGGCATGTTAGGTCCCTATATTACTAGTGTACTCCCTTATTGTTGTTATTGTAGCCCCCTTATTGTTATTTTTGTACCCCTGTAGTCCCCGTATTTTTATTATTGTGCCCCATAAAACCCCACTATTTTTATTTTAGTGCCCTTAAATTATTATTGTTAGGTTGACTAGGATTATATTGTGACCCCATGGACTCCTATATATAGAAAGGAGATTTTCTCACTTGAATAATCCAAGAATTGTTCATTTATGTATGTAAATGAGGATTCCCCCTCGAAGTTGTTGATTTCTAAGGCGTTTATCTCTCTTTTCTTCTATTTTTGGAGCTGGTTTCATAACATTACATACAAAATTTTTGTTTACTTTCTTCAGGTTTGGAGGAGACTTAGAACTGTGAGTTGGCTCTATAAAAAATTCTAACTTCTCGGAAGTTAAGGTGGTTACGGTTCTTGATATCCCTCATTTTTTAGGGACAAATAGACCCCAGTGGGAAGAGGGAGGGGTTAGGTCAATAAGTTGGTTTAGAAAGAGGAAGGAAAATAACCTACAAGATCTAACAATGATTGGAAGAAGGTAACACTACAATCTAGGGAGAATCATTGAACTGGGATGGAACTAGTGGAAGGTTCCTTTATAGACAGAGGTTTGTGAAATTCTTAGCCTAGATCTTGGAGAAGGTCTTGATGCCTATATAATGACCAGAACTGGTGACAATCAGAGTGACTGCACTATAATTTAGGAAGCTCAAGGGGAGATACGAACGTGATTCTTGGTATCATAGGAAGGGAGGAGAGAAATCTTCAGATTGAGTTTCTCAACTTTCTAATCTTGTACATATTAGTGTGCTATAGTTTTTATTTTTTCTAATTTATAATTTAAGGATTTCTAGATGAATTTATATTTGATTACTGATATATTTGTAATTACGCATAGTTAATATTTAACCCAGTTAAGATGAGAAAAATATAGAGTTAAATTATAAGATCTAGAATAATTGTTTATATTTCTAGTGAGTATAGGTGCAAAGACCGAGTAGGGAAAACACTTAACCGAGAACTGTTGTAACTTAATAAGACAATTAGTTTGCAGGGCTAGAATTGGATAGTTTAGAATGGAGTTTGGGTCAGGTTAGTTCTGCTCAGATGGCATCCAGAGGGTGTGAATACTCTTATTCCCAGCAAACAAAATAAAAACCATATGGGCCGTGAGGAACACGAAAAACCCTAGTTCCTCAAGATCCAAGGCTAGGAAGGTGAGTGCAACCATATTCTGGGGAAAAAGTGTTAAATTTGGAGATCATAAAATAATAGCAATGACACGCAGCTAGTTTATTGTTTTCTTGAAAATTGAAACAAATTGGTAATGTTATGTTCGAATGATTAACTAAAATTACAGAGAAAACATTACAGAATTAAATAATTCTTAGTAAACATTGTAGAAGTAACAAATTCTAAGTAAACATTGCAGAAAGAATGACATTTTACTATGAAAGAAATTTCAATGATCAATTATGAGCAAAGTGCAAGAGATTAATTCCATGCCAACTACAATACAAATAATAGAGGGATTTATCAAGAAAATTCCAAAATAGAGAAATGATGTGATCATATGGAAAGCCAACACAGAACTATATAACCATTATAAACCAAATACAGGTGAAAATTTAATAATTGTAAGAAAAAGAAATAGCCCCATGGTATGGTTTCACATATCAGGGTTCAACCCTTATGTAACATATAAATTCCATGGCACGAATGTATAAACATTAATATTTTTCCTTTCTAGAAAAGACTCATAAAATGTCCAATAAAATCCAGAATGTGGAGGATGAGGGTTATCCAAAACTTTATTAACATTAACAATACACTTAGAGTTTAGATTTTTCCTTTGGCTAAGCCTACTTAGGGATGACAAGGATTATGCTAGAAGAAACTAGGTTTAGGGAGCGACGAACCACACAACCATTCTTCAAGACAAGTAGCCAATAACCTAGAAACCATGAAGGAAAATAAAACAATGCACTTGGTTATTGCTAGAAGAAATCTGAAACCACCTCCTTCCATAAGAAACACAGGTGGATCCCTAGGAGGGATAGAACCCTTACCTGAAAGAACCATCAGACAAAATTATAAGCTAAGTGACATAAGTAGAATAATTTACAATGTAACGAATCAAACATTACCTGGAGTAGTAGAATCATTGCACACTCCTGTGATCCATCCTGCAGTTTCTAGAGGAATTTAGAACATATACCTTAGAGGGAAAGAACAAATAAAACTCCAGGAAATGGAGGAAAGGCATACTGTGTGTCAAAGCCAAAGTTAGAGACAAGACTTCCAGCTAGTAACGTTGGAGCAGGAATTTATGCAAAATAAAATGAAAACTTAAGTGAATTTAACCTGCAGAGACCACCCCTAGATGCGGGTGAAATCTCCAGAATGAGTGAGGACAACTCCTCCCATGATTAATATGACGCCGCCCTACAACACCAATTTCTACATGATGCAGAAACTCAAATCGCTAATAAATATTTCCAGCGCTCTTCCACACTTGGCCTCTCGACAAACAATGCATCACATGTAGGCACATGCAAGCACACTTGGATTGTCCCTCACTACCTCTACGCTTGAATTCAGAGCCTCATTCCTTCAAAAGGCATAGAGGCTCTTCAATCAGCCATTTCATTGCTGCTCCAACCGGTCTTGCGAGCTCTCCCTACCCTCGTTGATCCTCCTTCTGCAAGTTTGTTGTTGCTACATCCTTCCTTGTGCGCTACCTCTACCATCGCTCCCCCTATTGTGCGCTCACCCTCCTCTGAGCCCCCTGCTACGAGCGCTTTGTTTTTCACCCCCTATTGCGTGCCCCTTTGTTGGGTGCCCCTCTGCATGCATGCCTCCCTACTACGTGCCCCTTGTTGTGAGCCCCCCTGTTGCACACCCCCTGCTGCACGCTCCCCCATTGCGCACCCCCTTCTCTCTGCCTTGTCTCATAGCCAACTCCCCATCCTCTACTTGATAGCCTCTCCATGGTCCCATGCCAACATCAAAATCCCATCAGGGGCAACTACAGAGGTGTGCTCTTTGGTCGCTCTCACTGTGGCCAAGACCAACATATGGAATCCAACAAAGGATCCTCATCAAGATGCCATGATATGTAGGCTACCCAAGCATGCGACAACACTTAGGAGGAGATTTTTTAGCCACCAGAGAAGCCTAAGGGGAGGAGGGGCTGTAAAAAATCTGTCATTATACAATCTGAGCCACCCATACCCTAGAAAGCCAAACTGCTTCCAGTCCATGAGCCTGCAGAGGAGGAGACAAATGTTTGAATTATGGACTTATATGACGTCTGGACTAGAGTTCCTAATGCTGAGTATCCTATTACTCCCATCATCCACGCAGACCCTCTGAAGCCTCCTCGTGTGCCCATACCTGAGGAGGAAGCCATGGCAAGAGAATATTGATTCCTAGTTGAGGAGGAGGACCACATGATAGAGGAAGATGAAGAAACTCTATGACTGCTCAATAGCAAGGTTCATCTTTGATTTTTTTCTTCTCTGGACATACTTCAGTTTTTTTTTTTTCATATGTGTCACTGAATATTTTGTAAATCAAGACTGTTTGACTCTCCTAAGGGGTTGGTTTCCTCCCATGAGCCAGCCCCAAACATGGTTTATTTTTAAAACTTCCAAGGCAGGGATTGGCTAAGCACTGTTTTCCATCCCTTCCCATCGCCTCTATAAAGTTTCTTTTATGACTTCAATATATTATAGCCTAACTTACAGAAAACAAAAACCTGTAGAGACCACACATTTCTCCAAATGAAAGAACTCTCTAAGATCAAAGCTAGGTAGTTAACCTTTATTCCTCTAGAGGAGACAAACCAACAGTTGGTGGTACATAACCTCGGTGCAGCGGAGATAGGAACCATGAGTTGCATAGCAGCATTGTTATGAGAATGGTGAGGAATGAGATTTTTCGACGAGGGTTTGGGAGGGTAGTTTCCCTAACTCCCCCCCAAACAATCATAGTCGTCAATCATAGGATATTGATGAATGGTGAAGTGATCAACAGGTGGAAAGCAAGTCGAGAGAAAACTAGGGTTTCAAAAGTCTCCCATTTTAATGAATTCAGCCACATTGAAGCGAACCTCATACATAACATTAAATATGTATAAAATAATTCATAAATATAGGCTTCCACAATAATGTAAACCTTATAATGTAAAAGGCTTAATTGAATTCCCTAAGATGGATCATTAATGTTATATAGCAAAAGTTAACACCATGAAGGTTTTGTGTGATATGAGGAAGGGTTCTCTCAGTGAGAGACCACCCATAGTAATTCTATACTAACCTATAACATAGCAATCGTTGAATATATTAATTTTAAACTACACTTATCCCCCATAAATTTCTAATATGACTAGTGACGCTATTAAGTAATGCTTTATCATTTTTGTCTTTTAAATCTATGTATCATAAGGTTATTTTTATATTCATTAATTTTTCTTTTATAAAAAAAGAAAAAATTGTTTTTCTTTATTGGGTAAGACATGTTTCAAGTGGCATCAGAGCAAAGGTCACAACGTTGAGGCATGACTGGGAAACAATATAATAACAAGTTGTTGATGGTGCATAGAGAAAGTAGTACAATATGAGGATAGGAGCAGGAGTCACCTCATGAGGGAGACCTATAGTTGAATTTGGACCTGGAACTCATACAGAAGTCAATCTAGAGATGTGGGTAAAACTAGGAAAAAAATCCTCACAATACAAATGCATTGCTGCTGGAAACAATTAAATAGTTATGGGCTGAGGTGCCCATCGTGAGAGCTGACAATAAGAGATTAAGGCTTGAGCAAGAAAATATCCTTAAAATCCTCTCATATAGACAAAATCAAAGGGATATGAATCCCAGTCCGAAGGAGGGAAATAAGGGTGAAATGCATCAATAGGAGGAATATAAGCTCGAAAAAGGAGACAAATTAGATAATGAAGAAGGATTTGAGAATGCTTCCGAGGGTAAAACAACCAAAAGGAAGAAGGTTGAATTACTGGGAGAGTTTAAGAAGATTAAACCTACACCATTTGATGGGAAAGCAGAAGAGCTTGCGGAAGGCTGGTTGATTAACATGAACAATTATTTTTCGATCTATGGATATGGTGACAATCTTAGGGCCCAGTTGGAAAACTATCAATTGCAAGGAAAATCCACCTTATGGTGGGAAGATATCAAAACATTTTAAATTATTGACGAACAAGAGGTGACATAGGATAATTTTCAAAATAATTTTAAAGATAAATAATTGACCGAATTTTTTTATGACGAGAACGTGAAAGAATTCCATGATTTGAAACTGGGTTGGCACTACATGGATGAACTTATAACCAAGTTCACCTCATTATTGAGGTTTTATCCTTATATTCGGGAGAAGAAATATAAGGTGCAACATTTGGTCAGCAACTTTCCATCTTTTATGAAAGAAAGAATGGAGTTTTATAACCCAAGAAAAATGGACGAGGAAATCTGAAAATATTCTATATGCTACGAGTAGATGAATTTGAAAGGGGAGACAGATAGAGGTTGGTCAAGTAAGAAGTGGTGAAGTATTTTTCTAAATATGAAGCATAACAAAGCTACTGGAAATAAGGGGGCACACAAAAAAAAATCAAGTAGACTTGTAGGGAAAATTCAGCAGAAATCTTGGCTACCAAATGAAATTAGACAGACTGAGGCATCAAGAAACCTAGATTTAAATTTGATGTAGGAGCATTAGCCCTCCAGTTAAATTTTAATTGCTTTTTCAGACCCTCAAATCTTGACATTAGCCCAAGAAGGGGTCAATTAAAAATATTGTAAAATTCTCTTGTAAAATGTTTAATTTCTTAGCAAGCATAGGTAGGAATATGCTAGTTGACTTTTGTGAACCTATCCATAGAAAAATGGGATAATTAGAGAGGATATTTTTTATTTATGCTCAGAAGTTAGATAAGTCATAAATTAGGGATAAGAAGGATTTTCTTAGAATAGAGGTTGTTGCAAGATTGTAGGAGATAGTTATGAGAGTTGGATAAACTCTGATTTGTAATATATATTCAAATGTAAAGCTTTGATAAGATAGTAGCAAGTAGATAAAAGTAGAGTTAAGAGGAGAGAGTTGAGAACAGAGAGGGTTCTGTAGAAGAGAAAAAGGGCCATGTAAAGGCACATCAGACCAAAGACAAAATGTAAATAGGTTTTTATTGTATATGCACAATTTATTTGATTAATGGGAATTTGAGATTCATTGAGACGTTGTTTTGTCTCTTTTACAAGCTTGGTGATCTGTAATTGATTCAATTGATATACATGAAATAATTAACTAATTGCATGAATTCTGATGAATGAATAAATATTTACTATGCCAAAAGGACTTAATGGTTGGGTAGAATCACCTTGTCATTCTAGTGTGGAGTAATTGGATGAGAGTGAGGCTAATGAGAGTGAGAGAAGACTGATAAACCTTTGTGTAGGTCGAAGATGAATAGGACATGAATTCTGGATTCAGAGAAATAATATGCAGTGGTGTTCTCGATTGGATTGGAAACAGTGTACAAAACGTTGTAGCGAACATGATTATTCTAGACATAAGTGAAAAAACAAAAGAAAGTTCAGGAGAGAGTTATGGGATGGAGAGAGAGATGAATTAAATGAATATTTTACATGTCTGGGGTATTGGTAGAAGCTCGTCTGTCAAATGACAAAGTGTGTAAGTATGAGCTTGTTCAATGGAGAATCAAATTCATTCTGAGAAGCAATGTTGGAGACCTGCATACAATTGAATAATAAGTGTGGTAAAACAAAGATAGATTTGTGTCGTTTAAAGTGCAGAAATTGGGTAATGTCGTAAGTAGTGAAGGATGCAGATTGAATTAATGATTAATTGAATTTCTATTGAGATCCAATGAAGAGGTGGATCTAAGCTCTGTTAAGGCTGTGGCATGAGGTAAGTCAAATTTTTTACATAGAAGTTAATTTCCACAGAATTTAAAATAATTTGCAGAGGCTTGTGTGTTAATACATTGTGCATACTCACTTCTGGAATGTTGGAGCAACAATTCTTTCTGTAATTACCTGAAGTGAAATCTTTGAAGGGGATTAGTGAGAAGGGAAACTGATTCACTATGAACAAAGATTTGGGTGGACTTGAGTTTCTCATATTATTGATTTGGTTAAATTTTCTCTGTAACGGCAAAAATTTAAAATCTAATGCAAATGAAAATTATGGGCAAGAATTGTGACTACAGAATAAGAAATCTACAGGTAACAACAAATCGGAGGAGAAGCAGATGAGTAGCAGATAAAGGGAATTCGTAAGGGAAAACTGTCATCCAACTTGCAGTTAAATTTATGATCAATAGAAGACGAATTTTGAAATCCCGCAATCTAGGTTTTGTGCAGAGCTGGGTCTCTTTGGTAACTCGCGAGCAATTTTCCAAAAAAGTCTCTAGCAGAGGAGTTTCGAAGTGATATTTGAGTAGTGGTTTTGCATATTGTGTTAATGAAAATGATTTGTTGTGTTTACAAAAGTTCTTGTTCTAGGAGTGTAATTCATGTTCTAGTAGTGGGTTCCTGTTCTAATACATCCAATAAATATTGAAGGTAAATGGGCAATTTTTTTTAGCATCATAGTGTTGATATGCTCTTGTGTTCCCTTGATCACACCCAGGTATTACAGAGAGTAAAAAAACTCTGAAATTAATTCTTCCAGGTTGTGCATATCGGATTTAAAAGAAGTTTTTCTGGATTGGAGTCTCTATCTCGAGAGTGGTGATGTAACCTTATGTTTTTAGGTTACTTTTTATTGTAATTGACATGGCAAGGTCATCAAAATCTGTTAGAAAAACCTCCTCTACAATTTTGGGGTTGCGAGGAACCACACTATTATAAAAACTAGCCTCACTGTACCAGGACATAAATTGTTTCTAATATTCAGGAAGCTTTTAATTCTAAAAATCAGATAAACACTTTTGAAAATATACGAGTTATACAGGAGTTTTTTGATGTCTTTCAGGAGGAAATTTCATGGTTGCTTCCAAGGCAAGATATTGAATTTACTACTAGTTCTGAGACCGGCTCCAGTGTCAAAAACTCCCTACCATATGATTTTATTGAGTTAACTTATCTTACGATACAGATGAAAGAATTATTGGCTAAAGGATACATTCACCCAAGTGTGTTACCCTAGGGAGCCCAAGTGTTGTTCATGAAAAAGAAATATGAAACCCCCTGATTATGTATTGACTATAGACAGTTGAGCAAATTCACTGTTAAAAAAAAAACCTGCTACCATTAATTGATGACCTATTTGATCAAGTGAAAGGTGTTACTATGTTCTCAAAGATATATTTATGGTCAAGGTACCATTAAATAATAATGAAAGAGGACAACATATGTAAAAATGCATTTTGAACCCGTTATAGACATTATGAACTTGTGATGCTACCATTTGGCCTCGCTAACATGCTAGCAACATTCATGATTCTAATGAATGGTATCTTTCATCTTACCTGGACAAGTTTGTCATGATTTTTATTGATGAAATTCTAATGTATTTCAAAAAATTGGAGGAATCTGATAGTACTGCATATTTTAAGATAAAATGAACCCTATGCCATGTACAGTAAATGTTATATTTTCAAAGACCAAATTCAATATTTGGGATATGTTGTTTCCTTAGAAGCTTTTTTGTGGACCCTGAGAAACTTAGAACCACTATGGAATGGTTCGTTCCCAAACATGTTGCATATATTATATCGTTTATGGGTTTGGCTGGATATTACCATCGTTTTAATAAAGGGTTTTCTAAGGTTTCTTACCCTATAACATATTTACACAATAAGGAAAGGATATTTATATGGACCATTGAGTGCCAACATATCTTTGAAGAGTTAAAACATCGATCGAAAACCACCCTCGTGTTGAGAAATTGTAGACCTAGAAAATGATTTTACTGCTTGTACAGATGCTTTCCAAGAGGAAGTTGGGGGGTATTGTTGCGGAAAAGTAAGGTAATAGTTTATGAATCCCAAAAGTTAAAAGAGCATGAGCAAAGATACTCTACATATAATTTGGAATTAACTAGGGTTATCCAAGCCCTTAAAGTTTGGTGACACTATTTATTAGGAAAAAAAACTGCTTATGATAGATCATAGTAGTCTAAATTTTCTTTTTAAGAAACCTAATTTAAAATCACGTAAGGCGAGAGGGAAATATTTCTTGTGTGAGTTTGAGTTTGATATCAAACACCTTCAGGGAAAGGAAAATCGTGTAGTGATCTATTAAGAAGTTTTTTGCACCATGTATATGAAATGGTATAGTCGAGTTGAATTTGATTTTACTCAGCAAATTAAGAAGGAAACACTAAAATATCTAGAGTACAAATTCTTGTTGCAGTAGAGTAAGCAAACATAAGATGTTTGAACACAGTATGAATTTAGAATAAATTATAATGATTTTCTAGCATTCAAGGGGAGAATATACACTCCTAACCCGCTCACGATTAAACAATTTTTGTTGGATAAATTCCATCGAATCCCCTATGCTGCCCATCTTGCATATTTTTTTTTTTTTTTTTGCGATGAAACAAATTTATTTCTCCGGGTAGATCTCAAGGGTAAAGAAGTAAACATTTAACATGTCATGTTTAACATTTAACATCTAACATTTTTAATGTAATGTCAGTCCTATTTAAAAATCCATCTAATTATTATTATGTATAAACACAACATAAATTTAAAATATAAACAAGTTTATAAAATCTCAAAAAAGAGGTATGGTAAATAAATTAAAATATAATTAAAATAGAGGTATGGTAAATAAATAAAACTTCTTGTTATACTTACTCAATAGGTATGGTAAAAAAATATAAATATAAATAAACTAGATGCATGGTAAATAAATAAAACCTATTTTTATATTTAGGCCATAAACCTCTTTATATTTACAAAAAATCAAAAAAAGGGGTTTTATTTAAGGGAAGCCTATGGGCCAAATACCATGGGAAAAATTATTATTAATACCATGGGCCAAATTGTAACACCTCAATCATTTTATTATTATTATTGTGATTTGCAGTTATTTACCAAGAAATGAGAAAATCATTTTTTTATTATTGTGATTTGAAATTATTTACTTGAAGAAATGAGACTACAAATTATTATTAATACCATGGGCCAAATTGTAACACCTCAATCATTTTATTATTATTGTGATTTGCAATTATTTACTTGAAGAAACGAGGCTATGTAGTTAAAGGAATTTTTGTTGCTGTGATTTACAAGTATTTAATTGAACAAATGAGACTTTTTAGTGAAAGACTTGGGGGAATACTGACGAACTAAAAATATAACATTTAAATAAACTTAGATAGGTACATATAAAAGTTTTGTTTATTTTCTTAAGGATTGGAGGAGACTTGGAAATCTTGAGAGGCTCTCCATAAACATCTAACTTTCGGATAGTTAAGGTTGTTTCGGTTCTTAATCTCCCTCATTCCCCAGGGACAAACGGATCCCATTGAGAAGAGGGATGGGTTCGTTCAATTAGTTGGTTCAGAAATAGGAAGGAAAAGAACTTGCAAGATCTGACAAGGATTGGAAAAATGTAGGAGAATTCTTGAACTTGGATGGACCTAGTGGAAGGCTACTTTATAGACAAAGGTTTGTGGCCTTCTTAGGTTGGATATTACGGAAGGTCTTGATGCTTATAGAATGATTTGAACTGCTCACTATCAGAGTAACTGCACTGGAAGTCAGGAAGTTCAGGGGTATATATAGACGTGATTTCTGGTCTCGTAGGAAGGGAGGAGAGAACTCTTCAGATTGAGTTCCTCCACTGCCTAATCCTGTACATACAAATAAGTGTGTTGTACTTTTGATTTTTTCTAATTTGGAATTTAAAGGTTCGTAACTAAATTTATATTTGATTACTGGTATATTTGTAACTACCCATAGTTATTTTTTAACCCAGTTAAGGTGAGGAACATATAGAGTTAAATTCTAAGTTCTAGAATAACAATTTATATTTCTAGTGAGTGCAGGTGCAAAGACCGAGTAGGGAAGATACCCAACGAGGCATTGTTGTAACTTAACAATACTATTAGTTTGTAGGACTAGACTTGGATAGTTGAGAATGGACTTTGGGTCAGGTTAGTTCTGCCCCGAATGGAATCGAGAGGGTGTGAATAGTCTGATTCCCATCAAACAAAAGAAAACCCCCATGGGCATGAAAAACCCCAATTCCTCGAGACCCAAGGCTGGGAATGTGAGTGTAACCCTCTTCTAGGGAAAAAATATTAAATTTTGAGAATAAAAACTAATAGTAATGGCATTCAGGTATTTTATTTTTTTCTTGAAAACTAAAACAAAATCCTAATGTTATTTTCGAGAAATTAACTAAACGTACATAGGAACATTGCAGAAGTAACAAATTCTTAGTAAACATTGCATAAGTAAAGAATTATCAGTAAAATTGTAAAAAGAATGACATTTTAATATGAAAGAAATTTCATTGATCGATTCTGAGAAAAGTGTGAGTGATTAATTCCATACCAACGATAGTACATGTAGTAGAGGGATTTATCGAACAAATTCCAAAATAGGAAAACATTGTGCTCGTATGGCAAGTCAAAAAAGTACTATATAACCATTATAAACCAAATACAAGTGAAAATTTACTAAGTGTAAGAAAAATAAACAATCACATGGTAGGTTTTCACATATAAGGATTCAACCCTTATATAACATATAAATGCCATGGCACAACTGTAGAAACATTAATATTCTGCCTTTTTGAAAAAGAAATAAAATTTCCTATAAAATATGAAACCTAGAAAATGAGGGTTATCCAAACTTTTATTAACATTAAAAATACACTTAGAGTTTGGGTTCCACCTCTAGCTAAGCCTACTCAGGGATGACAAGGATTATACAAGAAACTAGTTTGAATGGGTCGTGAACCACGCAACCATTCTTCAAGAATGGGAGTTAATAACCAGAAATCATGGAGGAAAAGAAAACAAGGCACCTGGTTATTGTTGGGTAAAATATGAAACCACCTCCTTCTAGAATAAATGCAGGTGGCTCCCTGAGATAGACAAAACCCTTACTTGAAAGAACCATTAGACCGAATTAGTACCTAGGTGACAGTAGTAGAATAATTTAGAATGTAAAGCATCAAATATTACCTAGAGTAGTAGAGGAATTGCGCACCCCGGTGATCCAAGGTCAATTTTTGTAGGAATTTATACTATAGAAATTATAGGGAAAGAACAAATATAACTCTGGGAAATGTGGGTAAGGTGTACTAAGTGTTAGAGGCGAAGTTAGAGACAAGACTTCCGGCTAGTAACCTTGGAGCAGGAACTTCTTCAGAATAAAACGAAAACTTAGGTGAATTTAACCTGTAAAAACCACGTGTTTTATCCAAATGAAATAACTCTCAAAGAGAGAAAGGTGGGTAGTTACCCTACATACGTTTAGAAGCGACTTACTAACATTTGGTGGTGCATAACCTTAGTGCAGCAGAGATTGGAACCATCAATTACATACTAGTGTTTCCATGACAAGGGTGAGGAATGAGATTTTTCAATGAAGGTTTGGGAGGGTTGTTACCCTATCTACCCCCCAAAAAACCATAGACACCAATCAAATAGTAGTGATCAATGGTGGAGTAATCAGTAGGTGGTGGGAAAGCTGACAGACAACGAGGGTTTGAGAAGTTTCCAAAATTAATGACTTGAAGCTAACCTCATATAGAACATTAAATATGTATAGAATAATTCATAAATACAAGCTTCCACAATAATGTAACCCTTATAATGTAAAAGGCCTAAGTGATTTCCCTAATAAATATCATTAATGTTGTGTAGCATAAGTTAACAACATGAAAGTTTTGAGTGATACGAGGAAGGGTTCTCTCGGCAGGATACCACCCATAGAATTCTATGTTAACCTATAACATAACAACCATTGAATATATTAATTGTAAACTATGGTTCTCCCCATAAATGTCTAACATGACTAGTTAGGTTATTAAGTAGCGATTTATCACTATTTTATTTTAAATCCATGTATCATAACATTTTTTTTGTATGTAGTAGGTTTGCTTTTATAATTATTTATGATTTTTTTGTTTTCTTGGGTAAGACATATTTCAAGTGGTATCATAACAAAGGACACCAAAGTTGAGGCCTGTCTTGGAAACATTGGAATAGAAAGTTGTTGTGGATGCACAAAGGAAGTTGTAGAATATGAGGAGAAGAGCTAGAGTCACCTCATGAGGGAGATCTGTATTTGAAGCTAGACCTAGAACTCATATATAAGTCAATTAAGAAATGTTAGTACAACTAGGAAAATATCCTCACACTACAAATGCATTGCTACTAGAAATAGTTTAGCAATTACGGGTTGAGATGACCACATTTAGAGATGACAATGAGGGATTATGGATGGAGCGAGAAAACATTCTTAAAATCCTCTCAGATGGAAAAAAATAAGAGGAATATGAATCCTAGTCTAGAGGAGGGAAATAGGACTAAAATGCATCGACACGAGGAATATAAACCTGAAATAGAAGGAGACCGAATAGATAATGAAGAAGGATTTGAGAATCCTTCTTAGGGTAAAGAAACCAAAAGGAATAAGGTTGAATTACTAGGGGATTTTAAGAAGATTAAACCACCCACATTTGATGGGAAAAAAAAGACGTTGTAGAATTCTAACTGGTTAACATGAACAAATATTTCCTAATCTATGAATATGGTGACAATCTTGAGGCTTGTTTGGAAATATATCAATTGCAACTAAAGCCACCTTGTAGTGGGAATATATATAAATAGTTCGAAGTACTGAAAAACACGAGGTGACCTGGGATAGTTTTCAAAAGAATTTTGAAGAGAAATACTTGAACAAACATTTCTATGACGAGAAAGCGAAAGAATTCCATGATTTGAAACTGGGTCAGCAAATTGTGAATGAATTTATAATGAAACTCACTCCTTATTAAGGTTTGTTCCTTATATCCACGAGGATAAAGCTAAGGTGAAACATTTTTTCAATAGCTTGCCAGCTCTTATGGAATATATAATGGATTTTTATAACCCTATAACAATGGACAAAGAAATCTGAAAATCCTTGATCTGTTACCAACATATGAAGCAGAGAGGGGATACCAACATAGTTTGCTCAAGTAAGAAGTGATAAAGGAATTTTCTAAATATGAAGCATAATAAAGCTACTAGAAATAAGGGAGCACGCATAAAAAAACCAACTCGACCTATGGGGAAAGGTAAGAAGAAAGCTTGGGTACCAAATGAAATTTGACAAGGCGAGGCATCAAGCTAGTCAGATTTAAATCTGTCACAAAAACCTCCTCTACAGTGTTAGGGTTGTTGGGAACCCCACTATTAAACCACCCTCACCATACAAGGATAGAAATCACTTCTAATATTCAAGAAGCTTCTATAATCCTATAAGTGGCAAGGAACAAATCAATTCTACATTAGAATACGATCAGGCTATGTAGCAACAGACAATGGTGGAATGTGAAGGTAAACTACTTAATTTCCATATCTCTATTATAATAGAACCCGGTGCAAGATTAATCTATGTTAACCTGAAAATAGTTGAAATGTGTTATTTACAAAGAGTTAAATTTAAAAATTCTTGGTTAATACAATTGTCCACAGGGGATAAATGAAGGGTAACCACCAAGGTGGAAAATTGTCATGTAGAAATAGAAGGACAATATATTAAGGTAATTCTAAACATGTTTCCTTTAGGTTCTTATGATGTGCTAATTGGTATTGACTGAATGGAGAGGCATTGGTCCTTAATAAACTGCAAAGAGAGGACCATCAACTTGCTTACGCATGAAGGGTGTAGACAAGAAATTCATAGAATTAAGAGGGACATAAAACTGTGACCAATAACACCTAACCAAATAAATAAATGCATATAGAAGGGTTTTCAAGTTTATGTGCTACAAGTAGGTTACACTAATTCTAAAAATAAGATAACTGTTCTGGAAAATATACTAGTTATATAGGATTTTTTTTATGTCTTTTGGGGCTATTGCCATAGTGGGATATTGACATTACTATAGAACTAGTTTCTGGAGCAGCCCTATTGTTGAAAACTCCCTACAGTATGATTGATCCTAAGTTAACATATCTCAAGATAAAGCTACAACAATTACTGGGTAAAGGATACATTCACCTCGAGTGTGTTACCCTTGGGAGGCCCAGTGTTGTTCGTGAAAAAGAAATATGGCATCCCATGATTATGTATTGACCATAGACGGTTGAGGACATTAACTGTTAAAAAAAAATATTGTCTACAAAGAATTGACGACATATTTGATCAAGTGGATGGTGCTACTGTGTTCTCAAAGATATATTTATGGTCAAGGTACCATCAAATAATAATGAAAGAGGAGAATATCTATTAAATCATGTTTTGAGCACGTTATGGACATCATGAATTTGTGGCTCTACCATTTGGCCTCACTAACGCATTAACATTCATGATTCTGATGAATGGTATCTTTCATCCTTACCTCGACAAGTTTGTCTTGATTTTTATTGATGACATTCTAATATACTCCAAAAATTTGGAGGAACATAAAAGGCATCTTTGGATAGTACCGTATATTTTAAGAGAAAATGAACTTTATGCCAAGTTCGGTAAATGTGATTTTTTCCTGGAAACAATTCAATATATGGGACATTTGATTTCCTTAGAGGGCCTTGTTTTGGACTCTGAGAAAATTAGAACCACTATGGAATGGTCTGCTCCCAAAAGTGTTGCATATATTAGATCGTTTATGGGCTTGGCTCGATATTACCATCATTTATTGATGGGTTTTGTAAGTTTGTTTCTCATATCACATATTTACATAATAAGGGAATGGTATTTAGATGGACCCTTGAGTGAAAACATAGATTTGAAGAGTTGAAACATTGATTAACAAAAACCCCTTTGCTGAAGATTTCAGGCCCAGGTAAATAATTTACTATTTGTATCAATGCTTGCAAGGAGGGCGTTTGAGGAGTATTTATGCAGGTAGGTAAGCTAATAGCTTATGAATCCCGAAAGTTAAAAGAGCATGAGAAAATATACTTTGTATATAATTTGGATTTGACTATGATTATCCATGCCCTTAAATTTTGGCGACATTAGTTATTAGTAAAATAATTCCTGCTTATGATAGATCATAATAGTCTAACAAGTTTTTTTAAGCAACCTAATTTAAATTCTTGTCAAGAAAGATGAAAATCTTTCTTAAGTGAGTTCGACTTTGATATCAAACACCATAAGGGAAAGGAAAATGGTGTATCTGACGCATTAAATAGAAATTTGCACCATGTATATGAAATGGCATATATTCGAGTTGAATTTTATTTCACTTAGCAAATTAAGGAGACAATGCTTAAAGATCCAGCATACAAATTCTAATGGCAACATAGTAAGCAAGCACAAGATGCTAAAAAATAGTATGAATTTGGAATAAATGATAATGATTTTATAACCTTCAAGGGATAATATACATTCCTAACTAGCTCATTATTAAACATTTTTTATTGGATGAATTCCATTGAAGCCCCTATGTTTCATATCCTAGATATTAAAAATTATTATATGCAATAAAAGAAATTTATTTTTGGCCTATAATTAGAAGATCTATTACATAATATCTAGTTAAATGCTTAGAATGTGAGCAGGTTAAAGCAAAATACCAACATCAGGTGGGTCTACTCCACCATTTACCCATACCTAAATGGAAATGGGACACGATTACAATGGAATTTGTAACTCGGTTTCTAAAGCCTAAAAAGAAAAGTGACTCAAAAATTGTAGTGGTGGACGAGTTAATAAAGTTATATCATTTTATATCTATTAAATATACATATCAAACTTTCCAAATTACAGATATACTCATTAAGGAGATATTTTGATTGCATGGAATACTGAAAGCGATAATCTCTGATAGCGATGCAAAATTTACATTCGCATTTTGGAAAGCTATTTTTACGGGATTGGGTGCTTAGATTAAATTCAACACAAAATACCAAGCACAAAAAAATAGGAAAACTAAAAGGGTGAATTATATGCTTGAAGACATGATACGCATGTATGTAATGCAAGAACTAAAAAAAGGTGAGGAATGCCTCCATCTAGTGGAATTCACATATAATAATAACTACCATGAATCATTGAAAATGAGTATTTTTTAGGTGTTTTATGGGAAAAGATGCAGAACCCATACTAATTATTGCAGTATCAAGGACAAGCCCATATTAGGACCTGATATCTTAATGGAAATGGATCAATCAGCAAGGAAGGTGCGACAGAATTTAAAGGTTGTTGAAGATAGAAAAAATCTTATGCAGATAAAAATAGAACTTTTAGATTGTTTCACATGGGTGATGATGTATATGTGTGAGTTAAACCCAAGAAAAGTACCTGAATATGGAGATGTTGCGCAAAATTTGCACACCGATACTGTGGACCCTTGTAGATTTTGGAAAGAATAGGACTTGTAGCATATGAACATGAACTACCAAGTCACATGCAATTCCATAATATGTTACACGTTTCTTTATTAAAGAAATATATATATATATATATATATATATATGACTCCAAATATATCATAAATTGGCAATATTACAAGTAACATGTATGTGAAATTTTGTGATGTACATTTAAATTGATGGTTCAGTTGAATTAAAGATAATACATGCTTGTGATGCAGGTCAAACCATATAGAGATTTGTTGGTAAAACCTCTGTGTATTCTAGACCAGAAAGAAAAAATGTTGTGGAAACGAGTTATCACCCATGTAAAAGTGCAGTGGAAGTGCTTTAGCCTGGAAGAGTTAGGAGGATGAAGACTTGATGTAGCAAGTATATACTAAGTTGTTCTGAGGTCAAGAATAAACATCAATGACAACATTTCAAACAAGGAGGGGAGGATGTAACACCTCCATTTAGTGTTAGTGTTTGTCAGTAATTTTTTTGTAACCATGATTTACAGTTATTTAATTCAAAAAGTGAGACTTTGTAGTTAAAGGCTTAGATGAAGCCTAATGAACAAAAAAAAATAACATTTAAAGAAACTTATATAGTTACATATGTAAAAATTTCTTATTTTATTAATGATTGAAGGAGACTTGGAACTTTGAGGAGGCTCTAAACAAATTTTCTAACTTCAAGGTAGTTAAGGTGGTTACAGATCTTGATCTCCCTCATTCACCAAGAATAATAGACCTTAATGGGAAGAGGGAGGGGTTCATTCAATGAGATGGTTCGGAAGGAGGAAGGAAAAGAACCTACAAGATCTTACAAGGATTGGAATAAGGTAACAATACAATGCTGGGAGAATTCCTGAGCTGGGTAATAGCAGAAGTGCCCTCAAGCACACAAGTTTTATTAATAAGGAAAAGAAAATTTAAATAGAATATTTGCAAGGGTTTACACATGAAAACTAAACACTCTTGGAAATAGGGAAATTTTCTTTAAATAAGATAAATGTCCTAACCTAATTTAGTTATGGATCACTTATTTTACTAACAAGTTCCCATTTACATTAAATGTTATCCTTACAATACTACTAACTATTTTCCTAAACTGGAGCCTAAGAAAAGAATCCTTTTTAAATGCCATATCTTTTATAGCAATTCACTATTCTAAAAAGTCTCTAATATTTAATTAAATATTATAAATAATTAAATATTATATCTAACTATTAAACTAAGGTTTATGTATTTTGGATCATCTAACATTCCCCCTTATGATCCAAACAAAGATTCATCACAATAGATACCAAGTTCATCCATGAACTTAGTAAATTTTAATCCTTCCAAGTGGTTTTGTGAAAATATTAGAGATATGATGTTATGAAGGGCAATAAATCGACTTCATGACATATTTGCAATGAGTGTTCTAATGTAATGATATTTTGTATCCATGTTTTTTTTTTGAATGAAAAACTAGATTTCTAGCAAGATTTATGGTTGAATCGTTGTCAATGAATAAAGATGTAGCTTATGCTTGGGGAATTCCCAAGTCCTGCAAAACTCAACCCAACCAAATAATTTCACATGCTTCTTCCCATGCAGATATATATTTTTCTTCTAATGAATAAGTGGCCACTATAACTTGATTTTTGTAACTCCAAGAAACTGCATCTAACCCCATGTTCACCAAATAACTCAAGGTTGATGTCCATAATCAATACTTGTAGCAAAATACACATCTGAATATCCACCAAGTACAAATTTCTTAGTATTTTTTAAAATAAGACCAAAATATTTCATTCCTTAGATATATCTTAAGGACTCTTATAGTTGCATTCCAATGGATGTCCTATGGTTCCTGCATAAAGGGTGAAATAATTATGACTGCATAAGATAAATCTAGATGAGTGGTTGTCAGATGAGTAGTATTTTCTATAAGTAGTACTGCCTACTGTTCCCCCCCTTGAAATTTTGAAAGTTTAAAGTTCTATTCCATGGTGGTGAGAAGAGGCTTGCAATCCTGCACTCCAAATCTCTAAAGGATTTTAGATGCATAATTACTTTGAAAAATGAAAGTATGGCTTGGATGTTGGAATACATAAACTCCAAGATATTAGTGAATTAATCCCAATCAGTGATTTTAAAAACAACCTATAACTCCTTCTTAGCCTGTAAAATATGATCATTATTATTTTCAATAATGATCAAATCATCCACATACATAACAATAATCACCAATTTTTTTTGTTGTTGACGTACATATAAAGTGTCATCAGAGTCACTTCACTTGAAGCCAACTTGGCGAAGGTACCCGTCCATTTTGAGATACGAACCTCATGGAGCTTGTTTTAATCCATATAAAGACTTGACTAGTTTGTAGACTTTATGTTCACACACTTAAATCTCAAAACCTCGCGGTTGTGTCATATATACATCTTCTTGTAAATCTTCGTTGAGGAAAGCAGTTTTAACATCCATCTAATAAAATTTCCATCAATTTTGAGTTGCTAATGCAAGTGTTAATCAGATGGTGTTCCATTTATATTTCGGGGAAAATTTTCCCTCATAATTGTTGCCTTCTGGCTATTCAAAACCCTTAGTAACAGGTCTTTCTTTCTACTTGTCAATGTATCCATTTTTATTTTACTTAATTCTATAAATCCATTTTCATCTGATGGGGTTTACATTATGAGGACAATCAACAAGTGTTGTTTTATATTACCTCCTATCATTCTTCAATCATATCCTTTTTCCATTCTTTTCGTTTTACTACCTCTTTGTATGTGTAGTGTTCAATAAAATCATTTGTTACCAAGGAAATTTTTTCTTCATTTTTGTGTGACCCCTGTGTGCCTATTTTATTTTTCTCAACTAGCCTAACATCTTTCAAAAGTTGAATGATCAATTTTGGAAGTTGAAGTTGCTTGTTTGCGGATATTAATATTCACCGTCATTGTAAAGTGGATTGATGTAAACATAAGTTTGTCAATCAACTGAATATTTAGGGGGTGGAGAGTCACTCTAGGATGATTTGGTGGTGCTAGGAGATTCATATGAGCTACCAAAAGATCCAAATGGTGTAGTTGAAGTAGATAGACTCAATGAATCACTTTGAGATGAAGGAAAATTAATATTATACCAAAGTTGTGAACTTAGTTAATTCTGACTTTTGTTTCGCTTTTTATCACCCTTAGTTTCCAACTTTTGTGGAAAATTTTTGATCTCTATGGCACTCTTGCTTTTTGTTTCATCAAAAATCACATCCATGATGAAAATAAAGTTTCGATTTGACATAATACGATATCCCTTCTTTTCATCAGAATATATAATCATTGTACACATAAAACTCCGTGAACCAACCTTAGTTCATTTTTATTTCGGAACTAAAGCATAACAAACTAAACCAAATTTTTTATTATTTTTTACTCTAGGCTTGAAACCAAACCATGCTTCATAAGGTGTAATTCCATCCAAAAAAGGTAGGAGGAGGCATGTTCCTTAATTATACTATTGTATGTATTGCTTCTCCCCAATATATAAGACTTAAATTTTTTAAAGTTAGCATGGATTTGTCATTCCTAACAAGGTGCGATTCATTCTTTCTAGTACTCTATTTTTCTACAGAGTATATAAATTTTTAAGATGTCTTTTTATACCATTGTACCAGGAATAAGTTTGGAACTCATTAGAAGTGAATTTCCCTAAATTTTCTATCCTAAGAGTGTTCCCTCATAATCGATGCCTTCTGGCTATGAAAAACCCTTAGTAACAAGTCTTTATTTCTACTTGTCAATGTATCCATTTTTCTTGTACTTAATTCTATAAATCCATTTTCATCTGATAGGTTTTACATTTTGAGGACAATCAACAAGTTTTGTTTTCTATTACTTCCTAGCATTCTTCAATCATATCCTTTTTCAATTCTTTATGTTTTAAGACCTCTTTGTATGTGTAGGGTTCAATAAAATCATTTGTTAGCAAGGAATTTTTTTCTTCATTTTTGTGTGACCCCTATGTGCCTATTTTGTTTTTCTCATCTGGCCTGACATCTTTCAAAAATTGAATGATAAATTTTGGAAGTTGAAGTTCACTTGTTTGCAGATATGAATAATCACCATCACTGTAAAGTGGATTGATGTAAACATAAGTTTGTCAATCAATTGAATATTCAGGGGGTGGAGAGTCACTCTAGGATGATCTGGTGGTGCTAGGAGATTCATATGAGCTGCCAGAAGATCTAGATGGTGTAGTTGAATTAGATGGATTGGATGAATCATTTTGAGTTGAAGGAAAATTAATATCATACCAAAGTTTTGTACTTAGTTAATTGTGAATTTTGTTTCTCTTTTTATCTCCCTTAGTTTCCAACTTTTGTAGAATATTTTTTATCTCTATGGCACTGTTGCTTTCTATTTCATCAAAAATCACATCCATGATAACAATAAATTTACCATTTGAAATAATACGATATCCCTTCTTTTCATCAGAATATCCAGTCATTGTACACTTAAAACTCCATGAATCAAACTTAGTTAATTTTTCTTTCGGAACTAAAGCATAATAGACTGAACCAAAATTTTTATGATTTTTTACTCTAGGCTTGAAACCAAACCATGCTTAATAAGGTGTAATTCCATCCAAAAAAATCAGGATGAGACATGTTCCTTAATTAGACTATTGTATGTATTTCTTCTCCCCAATATATAGGACTTAATTTTTTTAAAGTTAGCATGGATCTTGCCATTCCTAACAAGGTGTGATTCATTCTTTCTGCTACTCTATTTTTCTGTAGAGTGTAGACATTTTTAAGATGTATTTTTATACCATTGTACCTGCAATAAGTTTGGAACTCATTAGAAGTGAATTCCCCTCCATTTTCTATCCTAGGAGTGCGAATATTCTCCTTGACTTCATTCTCAACAAGTTGGCGAAAAGTTCTAAACTTTTCGAATGCTTATAACTTTTTATTCAAAAAATAAACCCAAATAATTCTACTAAAATCATCAATGTAGAGTAAAAATGATCTCCAACCTCCGAGAGAAGTTTTTAGAGGTCCACAAATGTCACTATGAACTAATTGCAAATGTTTGTTTGCATGCCATGAACTTGTTGGAAAACTCTCTCGACTTTGTTCTCCATAAATGCAAGCTTCACATTTTCTTTTTAAAAGTTGGAAGTCCTTTAACCATTCCTTGTTTTTGAAGTTGAGAGAGACATTCAAAGTCTAAATGTCCAAATCTAACATGCTACAACCTTGGTGGTGAAATATCTGTACTTGTTGCTCCTGCAAAGTCAGAATTTCATGGAATAAATTCTCCTTTTATCCTTGAAGATTTTCCATATTCATATCATGTCATGATTGTCTTCATATTTTTTTTTATTGACTTGATTTTGACTAAATCATCCTCCATAACAACTAAATGTCCTACTTTTCCAATCGTGACTAAAGACAACAAATTCCTTCTGAAAGTTGGTACATACCAAACATTTGAAATCAGTTTTTCTCCAATTCCAAGAAGGGAAACTCTTAATACACCTTTCCATAAGGAGTGTGTATTGTATCACATGTAGGAAAGATTGAATTGAGATGGAATTGTTGAAAGTTTCAAAATAAGTCACGTCGAAAAGTCATGTGTTGTGTTTTCCCTGTATCTAAGATCCAAGCATCTTCAAAACAAAATTTAAGGTATGTGGAGACCTGCAATGTTGTTGATTATGAAATTTAACGTGTATTAAAGACATATTTAGTCATCATCTTCTTTATCATTAGAAAATGGTGCCATATGTTGATGAAACTTTGGAATTTTTGCAATAGAAGTTCAAAAATATTTAGTATAATGACCAACTATTTTACATCTTCTACAAAAAATTTGACTGAAATATCTGCCTCTACCTAGACTCTGTCCTCTGCCTCTTCTTGGTCCTCTACTTTGATTTTTCCTTCTGTCTTGACTTTTTCCTCTTCCTTGATTTTTTTCCTCTTCATTGATTTTTTCCTCTACCTTGTAAGTTTCCTCTGCAAGAACTATTGCCTCTACTAGAGTCGTTTCCTCTTCCTTGACTTCTACCATGACATTGTCAACTAGGTGCTCCTAGATATTGATTAATGTGCCATGCTCCTCTACCTCTAGAACTATTAGTCAAAAATTTACTAGTGCTAGCTTCTGTTAATAAGACATCAATCCGTTTTTTCTTCCTACTAAAATTTTTGTCATGTTGAGCTACCATTTCACTTAATTCATCAAAATTTCACTTCTCTAACTATCGAGTTACATGTAAAGTTTCCAAAAAATGTGTATATGAAGGAAAACTAAAAATCAAAATTGTAGTGATGAATCTATCATCCACTACTGAAAATCCATCATTTAATATTTCCTACTTAATGTTCTTAAGTCTAAAAACATATTCAAATACATCTCCTCCTTCAGTAAATTTCTGTTGGAGCAACTTTAATTGAAGATCAACTTTCTTAGATTCAGGTTTTGTATCAAACATATCTTTAAATGTTCTCAAAGCAGACCATGCATCAGAAGCATTTTCAATGTGAACGTACACTTATTCATTAACAGAATATTTTATTAATGTTAACACTTTAGAAAATCTTTAAATGTTCTCAAAGCAGAAGATACATCAGAAGCATTTTCAATTGTACATACATTTCTTCATTAACTGGATATTTGATTAATGTTAATACTTTAGCATTTTTGATCTTGTATTTAGCTAATAAATTTTCATCTAGGTTTATTTGGTTTAACATCACCATCACATATATCTCGCCAAAGATAATTATAAACCAAACTGATTTCTATGAGTCTTTTCCATGTCTTGTACATCTTTGCACCTTTAAGTTTGTGAGATTCATAGAATATGTTTACTAGCTTAGACATTGTAAAATTAAATGTATGCACCAAGATGGATCATGAACTAGAGAAAGAAGATGAGAAACACACCATGCACAACACCACAGAAATAGAAAAAATCTATTAGGGCTTCTCTTGAACCTAAAATGATAAAAGTGACTAAGCCTTGCACTTGGCTCTAGATAACTTCCTTTGTACAATGCTCTTACAAATTTTGCCTCAAATTGAAAATTACTCTAACCCCCCCTTGAAGTGAAAATTTACTTTGAGTTACAATTTTGTCACCCCAAATTTACAAATTACAAAACTACCCCTTATTACTCCAATTTTACAAATTTTACAAAAATAACCACTCCAAAAATTACAAATGACCCCTTATCACACCAATGTTTACACCCATACTTTCTTACTTCCTTCACTCTAGTAGATGGAGTAATCCCAAACTTAAAATTTAAATTTATACAATGCTCTTGAAAATTTTACCTCAAATTGAAAATTACTTAGTGAAAATTTAGTTTTTGTTACAATTTTATCACCCCAAATTTACAAATTAAAAAACTACCCTTTATTACTCCTATTTTACAAATTTTACAAAAATAGCCACTCTGAAAATTACAAATGACCCCTTATCACTCCAATGCTTACACCCATATTTTCTTACTTCCTTCACTCTAGGAGATGGAGTAACCCAAACTTGAAATTTGACTTGGTACAATGTTGTTGCAAATTTTTCCTATATTGAAAATTACTCTAACCCCTCCTCGAAGTGAAAATTTAAAATTTCTTTTCCAATTTTATCACTCCAAATTTACAAATTACAAAATTACCTCTTATTACTCCAATTTTACAAATTTTACAAAAATAACCAACTCCAAAAATTACAAATGACCCCTTTATCACTCCAATGTTTAGACCCATACTTTCTTACTTCCTTCACTCTAGGAGATGGAGTAATCCCAAGCTATTTCCTTAGCTAGGAATTAGACTTACAAATTACAAAACTACCCCTTATTACTCCAGTTTTACAAATTCTACAAAAATAACCACTCCAAAAATTACAAATGACCCCTTATCACTCCATTGTTTAAACCCATACTTTCTTACTTCCACTCCAAAAATTACAAATGACCCCTTATCACTCCAATGTTTACACCCATACTTTCTTACTTCCTTCACTCTAAGAGATGGAGTGATCCCATACTTTCTTACTTCCATCACTCTAGGAGATGGATTAATCCCAACCTATTGCTTTAGCCACCCATACTTTCTTACTTCCTTCACTCTAGGAGATGGAGTAATCCCAACCTATTACATTAGCCAGGAATAACACTTCTTCACTCTAAGAGATGGAGCTTCACTCTAGGAGATGGAGTAATCCCAACCTCTTGTGTTCACTCTATGAGATGGAGCTTCACTGTAATCCCAACCTCTTGCTTTAGCCAGGAATCAGAAGATGAGGTAGCATTTATAGTCCCGCTTATGAGCCAATCAACATGATTCATAATTTCTTACTTCCTTCACTCTAGGAGCCATTGGTTTATATGATTCATACTTTCTTACTTCCTTCACTCTAGGAGCTACCGCTTTAGCTAGGAATCAGACCTCCTTTTCCTTCACTCTAGGAGATTGAGTAATTTTACAAATTTTTAAAAAATAACCACTCCAAAAAATTACAAATGACCCCATATCACTCCATTGTTTACACCCACACTTTCTTACTTCCACTTCAAAAATTACAAATGACACCTTATCACTCCATTGTTTACACCCATAATGGAATAATCCTAGAGTATTTCTTTAATCACCCATACTTTCTTACTTCCTTCACTCTAGGAGATGGAGTAATCCAAACCTATTGCTTTAGGAGATGGAGTATTCCCAACCTATTTCTTTAGCTAGGAATCAGATTTCCTTCACTCTAGGAGATGGAGTAATCCGAACCTCTCGCTTTAGCCAGGAACCAGACTTCCTTCACTCTAGGAGATGGAGTAATATCTAGGTGATGGAGTAATACCAACCCTTGCTTTAGCCAGGAATCAGGCTTCCTTCACTATAGGAGATGGAGTAATTCCAACCTCTTTCTTTAGCCAAGAATTAGAAGATGAGGTAGTATTTATAATCCTGGAAGATAAGGTAGTATTTATAGTCTCGCTTCTTCTTCGTAGTATTTATAGTCCCACTTATGAGCCAAACAATATGATTAATCCAAGTATTATTTATAGTCCCACTTATGATCCAATCAGACTTCCTTCACTCTATGAAATGGAGTAATCCCAACCTGTAGCTTTAGCCAGGAATCAGAAGATGAGCTAGTATTTATAGTCCTAGAAGATAAGGTAGTATTTATAGTCCTGCTTCTTCTGGGTAGTATTTATAGTCACACTTATGATCCACTCAATGTGATTCATCCAAGTAGCATTTATAGTCCCACTTATGAGCTAATGAATATGATTCATCCAATATGATTCATCCACAAGAATCAGAAGATCCAAGAATAGAAGATGAGCTAATATTTATAGTCCCAAAAAGATAGAGTAGTATTTATAGTCCCAAAAGATAAGGTGGTATTTATAGTCTCAAAAGATAAGGTAGTATTTATAGTTCCAAAATATGAGATAGTGTTTATAGTCCCAAAAGATGAGGTAGTATTTATAGTTCCACTTATGATACGATCAATATGATTCATCCAATATGATTCATATAGTCCCACTTATGAGCCAATCAATTTGATTCATCCAAGTAGTATTTATAGTCCCACTTATGAGCCAATCAATATGATTCATCCAATACGATTCATCCACAGGAATAAGAAGATCCAAGAATAGAAGATGAGGTAGTATTTATAGTCCCGAAAGATAAGGTAGTATTTATAGTCCCAAAAGATAAGCTGGTATTTATAGTCTCAAAAGATAAGGTAGTATTTATAGTTCCAAAATATGAGATAATATTTACAGTCCCAAAAGATGAGGTAGTATTTATAGTCCCAAAAGATGAGGTAGTATTTATAGTCCCAAAAGATGAGGTAGTATTTATGTTCCCACTTATGAGACGATCAATATGATTCATCCAATATGATTCATCCATAGGAATCAGAAGATCCAAGAATAGAATATAAGGTAGTATTTATAGTCCCAAAAGATAACGTAGTATTTATAGTCCCACTTATGAGCCAATAGATATGATTCATCCAAAGTAATATATAAATCGAAGTAGTATTTATATTTATAGTCCCACTTATGAGCCAATCAATATGATTCATCCAAAGTAGTATATAAATCCAAGTAGTATTTATATTTATAGTCCCACATATGAGCCAATCGATATGATTCATCCAAGTAGTATTTATAGTCCCACTTATGAGTCAATCAATATGATTCATCCAAGTAGTATTTATATTCCCACTTATGAGCTAAGGTAGTATTTATAGTCCCACTTCTTCTTGGTAGTATTTATAGTCCCACTTATGAGCCAATCAATATGATTCATCCGAGTAGTATTTATATTCCCACTTATGAGCTAAGGTCGCTTCTTCTTGGTAGTATTTATAGTCCCACTTATGGGCTAAGGTAGTATTTATAGTCCCGCTTCTTCTTGGTAGTATTTATAGTCCACTTATGATCCAATCAATACGATTCATCGAAGTAGTATTTATAGTTCCAATTATGAGACAATAAATACGATTCATCCAAGTAGTATTTATAGTCTAGTAGTATTTATAGTCCCACTATAGTCCCACTTATTAGCCAATCCATATGATTCATCGAAGTAGTATTTATAGTTCCACTTATGAGAAAATAAATATGATTCATCCAAGTAGTATTTATAGTCCCACTTATGAGCCAATCAATATTATTAATCAATAGATTCATCGAAGTAGAGTATTTATATTTCCACTTATGAGCCAATCAATATAATTCATCCAAGTTGTATTTATAGTCCCACTTATGAGCCAATCAATATGATTAATCAATAGATTCATCGAAGTAGTATTTATAGTTCCACTAATGAGCCAATCAATATGATTCATCCAAGTAGTATTTATAGTCCCACTTATGAGCCAATCAATATGATTCATCGGAATAGATTTACCTTTCATTGGCTAGAAATAGATTTACCTTTCATGCCATAACCTTCTAGTACTCATCCACTTATTACTCCAATTTTCTTTATAGATTTACAAAAATAACCACTCGAAAAATTACAAATGACCCCTTATCACTCAAAAGTGAAAAAAATCACACCTTTTCCTTAGGGAAAAGAGGAATTACCAATTTAAAATTATGATCACTTTCACTAATCCTATTCACATTCCAATGCCCATTTTTGAATGACAGGAAGCAACGCAAACTCAAGTCCTCATCCCCAAAGGGGAGTATTATAGAGCTCTTTGTTTCAAAACCTGTCACAGAGAACGCAGTTCTTATATAGTTTGTATAAACAAAGTTTTCTCCTCCATAATTGCTTTCTCCTGAAAGCAACTTTCTACTTTGTAATGCCTTTCTCTTGAAAGGCACCTTTCTCCTTTATAATGGCCTTCTCCTCAACACATTTTTCTGCTCAAACCGAGTGTAACAGTAAGAATAAGTTCTCCTTTAGTCGCATCAGTATTTAATAGCATCGGTATTTAATGGTAGTTCTTCAACTAAAACATGAGCCACTATGCTACATGTATCAGCCACTATGCTACATGTATCTCCTTTTAAAAAGTCTACTTCTAATGAAATTAAAGAAAATACCGTTGATTTAGAGTCTTTTTGCTGAAATTAAGGAAAAGCGTAGCGCTATTGGTTTGGGAGAATGATGAAAATGTTGTTCGTGTTATGGGGCCTTATATTTTTGAGAAAACAATGTTTCTCTTCTGTCTCTAACATGACAAGGAAAGCCGGTGTGAGGACCTACTTGTGGTGGATCTCACTCGTAGAAAAATTTGTATGGGATCTGAGAAAAGTGGGAAATAAGAATGTTGTAGCTAGGAAGGCTAGCATGAGGATCTCACTCATAGACAACTTTGTGTGGGATCTAGGAAAAGTGGGGAAAAGTGGGGAATGAGTGTGTTGTAGCTGGGGAGAGGGATGGCTCATGGAGTGCACAAAGTAGAAAGGGAAAGTTGGAAAGTTGGAAAGTATGCAAATGATGGATTAATGTGGATGATTAGATTATAGTTTTTGACATGAATTTGAAACTTCACTCACACAAATATAAATTTCTTCTCCAGTTTTGGAAAAAAATTGATATTAAAAAAAAAAAAGTTAAATGTCACTCATGCATAAAATAAATTTTCTTTTCCTATTTTTTCACACCATTCAACCTACCCTGCAATGTTGGAATCTCCTCTTCACATTACCTAATTTACATTAGCTTCTCTTCACATTAGAGCTACTGAACACTACCCTGTAATGCTAGAATCTCCTCTTCACACATTAGCTACTCTTCACATAAGAAAGCGAGTCCAGTAGTGCTATCACAGTATTGGTCTGATAGGAAAAGTGTTAGCAATGCTGGAATCTCCTCTTCACATTAGAGGACTAGTAGTGCCATTAGCTACTCTTCACATTAGAGCACCAATAGTGCTGATAGTGGAAGAGGAGCACCAGTACTGCTCTATCTGCTCTTCACATTAGAAAGACAGTAGTGCTCTGCTTTGACAGTAGATGCTCTGATAGAAAAAGAAGAGCACCAACAGTGCTCTGATAGAAGAAGAATAGAGCCAGTAGATAGCAGAAGAAGAGCACTAGTAGTGCTCTGGCTGCTCTTCACATTAGAGAAGAGCTCCAATAGTGCTCTGATAGTAGAAGAAGAGCACCAGTAGTGCTCTGATAGCAGAAGTGTTAGCAGACACACAAATTTTGATGAATTTTTCCAAAACCCTACAGTGCTAGAATTTCCTCTTCTAATATTCACATTAGAAGCACATTAGCTACATTACATAGAATATTTGCAAGAGTGTATACATGAAATTTGGGCTAAATGTCCTATCCTAATTTAGGAAATTTGGGCTAAATGTCATAACCTAATTTAGTTAAGGATCACATATTTTATGTAGAACTAATGAATTCTTAGTAAACATGGTAGAGAACAAAAAAAAATTACTATGAAAGAAATTACATTGATCAATTCTTAGTGAAGAGCGATTAATTCCATGGAAACTATAGTACAGATAGTAGAGGGTTTTACCAAAAAAATTCCATAATAGGAAAACATTGTGCTCATATGGCAAGCCATCAAAGAGATATATAACCATTATAAACCAAATACAGTTGAAAATTTACTAATTGTAATAGTAATAAACAGTCCCATGGTAGGGTTTCATGTATCAGTGTAAAACCCTTGTATAACATATAAACACCATGAAATAGTTGTATAAACATTAATATTCTGCCTTTTTCAAAAGGAAATAAAATTTCCAGTAAAATCCTTGGAAACTGGGGGTTTTCCAAACTGTTCTTAACATTAAGAAGACACTTAGAGGTCGGATTCTGCCTCGGGCTAAGCCTACTCAGGGACGATAAGGATTATGCTACAATAAAATAGGTTCAAGGAGCGACGAACCAAGCAACCATTCTTAAATACAATGAGTTAATAACTCGAAAACCAAGGGGGGAAATAAAACAAGGCACTTGGTTATTGCTCGGTAAAATCGAAAAGATCCTCTTTCTATAAGAAACTCAAGTGGCTCCTTTGGAGGGATAGAACCCTTACCTGCAATAACCATCACGCCAAATTAATACCCAGGTTATAGGAGTATAATAATTTGGAATGTAAAGCGTAAAATATTACCTGGAGTATTAGAAGTAGTATACACCCCTATGAACCATCCTCCAGTTTCTGGAGGAATTTAGACCATAGACCTTAGACTAAAAGAAAAAAATATAAATCCGGGAAATGGAGGCAAGGCGTACCGTGTTCCAGAGCCAAAGTTGGAGATAATACCTCTAGCTAGTAACCATTGAGCAGGAATTTCTGCAGAATAAAATGAAAAATTCGGTGAATTTAACATGCAGATACCATGATATTTTTCCAAATGAAAGAACTCTCTGAGAGGAGAGATGTGTAGTTAACCTGCATACCTAGAGAATAGGAATACCAACAATTTATGGTGCATAACCTCGGTGCAACGGAGATATGAACCATCGGTTGCAGAGGAACGCTTTTGTTTTTTTTTTATATCTAGGACAATCGGTAACTGGTGAGAGTTGCCTGAGCAAGGCCCGGGTTCAAATCCACTGGCTGCCACTATAAACCTAGGCTAGGTGAAACAACCTGCAAGCCGCACACAATAGCAAGTAACTTATGCCTCAACAAGAGCCGAGACGTCCACTATGGGGTCGCCTACTCTTCTAGCCAAGACACAACAGGCGTATGTCTCCACGGGGGTTTGATCCTGGGTGGATCTGCTGAAAGAGAGGAACTCTTTTGTTATAAAGGTGAGGAATGAGCTCTGTCGGTAAGGGTTTGAAGGGTAGTTATCCTAAATTCCCCCAAAAAAACCATAGCCGTCGATGAGAGGGTGGTAATCAATGGTGGAGCGATCAACAAGTGGCGGGAAATCTGAGAGACATCCAGGGTTTGTGAAGTTTCCCATATTAATGGCTTGGGCCACGTTGAAGCCAATCCCATATAGAAAATTAAATATGTATAGAACAATTCATAAATGCAGGCATCCATGCTAATATAACCCTTATAATGTAAAAGGATTAAGTGAATTCCCCAAGACAGATCATTAATGTTCTATAATGTAAGTTAACATAATGAAGGTTTTGTGTGATGCGAGGAAGTTCTCTCAGTGGGAGACCACCCATATCAATTCTATACTAGCATTTGCACAAGGGTGCAAAGGTAACACCAGAGGCGCATTAAATCGATGCTGGGTGGAGTTAAAATAGCAGGCCGAAATATTAATTAGAGGAGATCTCTACAGTTTTGATCTACCAATTTTTACAGTATCAGTCCAGAAAATCTCATAATAAAATGCATTCGGCGGGTAAAATAAAATATATTCAACCTTGTTAATTTTTCTATTTGGGGTTGGTCTGAGTACATTACATTCAACTCTGTTGGAGATAATGCTTACATTCCATATTTGAGAAGTTGGTTTGATGGTTGAGAAATTCTCTCAACCTCTCTCTGTCTAATTTAGGAATAAGTTGGATCTCAGAAACTCTATTTAATAGAGTAATCTGAATGTAAATTTGTGTGTGTGAGTGTGTTTACACATACATCATTAGTATGTAATATATGAGTGTTTTCAGTATATGTGTGTGATTTCAGTAATTTCTATCATGGTATCGGAGCACAGGATCAGAGGCCTGTGTGGTGTGAGTCTAAGTCCGTGGAGAAGGAAATCGTACTAACTGGATTGGACGCAGCGAGGAGTTTCGCTGGCCGCTGGTGGTCCGAAGGAGAATTCAAACCTTGATTAATGCCTCGGCTCGAATTGAATCTGTGAAATTGGCTGTGGATCTGTCACTGGCCATTGTGTCAAGGGGTCGAACGACCTGGAGCCGAGCAATCCTTGGAAAGTACCTTTCCAGACTACAGAAATCTCGCCGCAAACTGCGATTAATTAAATTCAAATATAAGGAAATCAGCACCCGCCAGAAGCAGACACAATAGAGACAGGACGTACGGTAGCATCTCGTATGAAAATCCTAAGGTTGCTCATTCCGAGTAGAATATCTGTGATTTGTTGAATTTGTATGTGCGCAGAAAACGGTGATCGGACAAGTGTGAAATTTTGCGATCTAAGTTGGGTGCACAGATCTTATATGATTGCAGACCTTCCCATAATATGCATTTGATTTGTGTGGAGTTCATGTGAGCAGTGGAGTAAAATGTATTGAGCCAGCGTGGCTTTAAAGAAGCTTTAATTCAATAGCAGCAGTGATTGGCGCCATGTGTCTCTGGTGTTGCATATATGCGCCAATTGAGGAGGCTTTATAGACGGTGGAATCAAATTGGTAAATAAAAATTAAGTGCAGAAATTGTTGTTCTTATAATTGCAGAAATTCGCGTAAGGAGCAATCATTTGAAGTCAGCCTTGTAATATCTGTATGACCTCAATATCAGGAGTGTTATTAATGTTTGCCACTTGAGAAGAACACATTGAATCTGTGACAAATCAGGGCCCGACTGTCCGTGGGGTGGAAAAAATACAAACGCATCCAGTAGGTCATGGGTAGCGATCGGAAGTCGAACTTGAGACCTCTGAGAGTGCCTCGTTGAGCAGAAAAATGAAGGATTGTTTGAGCGAATTTCTGACCTCTGTCATTCAGATTGTAGTTGATGGCTTTGTTCTTTAAACACGTGTGGATGTGTTGTATTTTCTCTGTGGTGGTGGCGGTCACCATAGACGCTTTGAACTCTGTGGCAACAAGAACTGTCTTCTAGTGGGACAGGGAGGTGTGAGTTTTATGGTTGATTCTCATGTGTTTGAAATCTTTGTGTAGTATTATAAAAGATGGCTTTCCTAGATAACTAGCGAGTACAGTGGTTAGCGCCCATGTATCTCGGTGGATGGGAGCTCGTCCATAGAATGACTAGGAGTTCAATGATTGCAATCAATTGTTTTCGAAGAGATCAAGTGACAGCAAGGCTCAATATGGATGGTTGTCCAGATAGTATGGCAGTTGTGGATCTAGGGAAGGATCCCTCGTTAGTGGTAGATGTGGAAGTGGTCTCCTAATGAGGTTATGCGACAGATTGGGGTGCTGTCCAGTAATTGACTTCAGGAGGTCCTTGATTCGGGAGTTGAGGAAGAGAACTCGGGAATCCAACTTGCCAACTACACCTCTCTAAGGGTTATGAGGCAACTTGATGGAGCATCTACTGATAAGCTTGACTATTTTGTTGTAATGTAATCATTAAGGGGGGATGTTGGAGATAATTCTTACATTCCATATTTGAGAAGTTGGTTTGATGGTTGAGAAATTCTCTCAACCTCTCTCTGTCTAATTTAGGAATAAGTTGGATCTCAGAAACTCTATTTAATAGAGTAATCTGAATGTAAATTTGTGTGTGTGAGTGTGTTTACACATACATCATTAGTATGTAATATATGAGTGTTTTCAGTATATGTGTGTGATTTCAGTAATTTCTATCAAACTCTTTCACTTGAGAAATAAATTGTGAAATTGAAATATGGTAACATGTTTTTCACAATGGGGTGTTGTTATATGGAAAAATTTCCTCCGATGTTGCCACATCTCCTTAAGAAATGAAAATAGGTTGATTTGGGTTATGTAAATGAAATATGTGATACAAAGTTCAATTAAAAGTGTGATTTATAATTTCTACAACTTTGTCATGAACACGACAGCATTTAGGAGGTGGTGTAAACCCATTTTAGCTGGTAATGGGTAATGGAATTGCTTTGATACAGGTTATGAAATTGCACCATATTTCCCAATGGTGGAGAAATGGAAATATGGAGGGGATACAATTACGTATATAAAGGGAAATATGAAGCTTTACTTTAGCCAACATTTATTTCTAATTTTCCATAAACTTTTAAAAATTTTACAAAATATTTTGAAGAGTTTGCATGGATATTCCTAACAGCACATAGGTAAGAAATGTTGATATATATTGTTGCTTCAAGTTCTCATTTTAACTCTTCATCATGTTAGTGATAAGCAAGTTTGTAGCCAAAAACCCTTATAGAATCCCTATCTCTCTTATCTTATGGTGTCATTGCTACATGCCCTAAAAATTTCATTAATATAATGCCAAGAATATTACATAGTGAGTAGAGATATCCTACAACCACTCTATAAAAAAAGTTTTATATTAAGTTACTTATCTATGTACTAGAGCTTATGTGCTAATCAAGTAAAGAAAGTGCAAGTGCTAGTTAGTAACAAAAGTGCTTGAATTGCAAAATCTACAACTAGGCTGTTGAAGATCTGAAGAAGATAACCATTTAACTTTTGGAAGGTATGAATAGGATTCTTTTTAATTTTTTCTTTATGTTTTATCAAGTATGTACATGTTCGTGTCTCTTTTAATCTTAGATGGCATCATCTCAATTTCCCACTTTCAAGTTTAATTGTGGCATTGAAATTATTTTGTCTATTTAATTCCTAGTTGTCAAGAAGTTAGCAACAAATAGGTTAAAGGATTACAATTCTCATATATCAAATAACTTTCAACACCTTTTGTGGGAATTCTCATCATTTCTCATCAGTATGATCATAATTTTTTTCACTGTGGATGCAAGAGATCACACTTGAATGCTTTTCAAAATATAAGAGAATTAACATTATGATGTAATAGATGTATATAAAGGTAGATATATATGAAGCTAAAAGAAGTGGTCTCAACCATAATATGCTATTGAAATTGTGTTTTGCACACCAAAATTTAATATCATTTATATAAATGGAATTAGGTTATAAAAAATTACTGATAAATGTGCGATATTTCCTTGAAAACCCTATATAAATTAACAAATATAGGGTGTGTAGAACAAATTTTAGTGGCACTAAAGCTGGCTAAGATATTAACTTATTAAAAATGATTGCAAAAATTTGAGACAAATAAATTAGATACTATGATGAGACAAATGAGAATGCAAAAGTAAATGTAAGTAACAAACGAGAATGGAAAAGTAAACGTAAGTAATAACATGATTTAGTTCAAAGCTCAGAATTTTTTTTTGTAGATTAGAACATTGTAAGAAACTATTATCATTTAACTTGAGGCTCAAAACAAATTTTTTAGACTCTGGACCATGGATCGAAGAACAGGTTCAGGATTTTTTGTGAAAATGTGAAGCATTCAGTTTTTTCTAAAAAAATGTGTTTCATATATGAAAATTTATTTTCACATTGGACATATTGTTAATGGTGTTTTTCTTGTTGCTGCTAAAACTGGATAAAAGTATATCAGTTGAACAATATCAATCACTGTAATCTATTTTCACTGAATTTAGAGTTAAAAATAATTTAAGTTTTTGCTCTAGAGTTTTGGGAACACTCAGCATTAAAATTTTGTTGTATACATGCAGAAAAAAAATTTAAATTATACAGTTTACTTTTTTTCATGTCTAACTTATTTGTTTCTTGGACTATTTTTTATTGAATTTGAGGTATTCATATTAGATGCATCTTATAAATGTTGTTCTTATGTTTTTAATTAAGATATTATCCCATAAAAATGATCCAGTATTTTTATCTAAATTAATGACTTACTCTAGTTATTCGAAACCTTGATATCCCTAATCCTTGATTAGGGATATTCTTTCATCAAAATTAGGATAAATGGCTACTTTTCCCATTGAAGAATTGAAGCTTAAAAAGTAACCTGACACAATAATGTTATCAATGCTAAAGCACAAACCCATTGGCCACTTATGTTCACTAAAATGTTCTTCCTCTTTTAAAAATACCACTTTGTCCCAAGTTCTCAATGTTTTTACCCTCAATCCTAGCAGACATTAAAAATTTCATGTATTTTAAAAGCTGCCTTCACAAGTGCCCCCACAAACGAAGCAGCTTTCAAAACCTGCAAATCCAACCACAATTAATTTTTTTTGTTGTTGGAGCTTCACAGAAAATGCAACAGTTCATACATGTGATTTTAGAACGTTGTTTTCGAGTAAACCAGGACAAATCTAAAAAAACTGAGACGTCATTTTTCTCAAAACAGGAGCAATTAGATAATCCAGAAATAGTTTTGTTAATTTCTCAACAGATTGAGATAATGTATGGGTTCTTTGAAGACTTGATTTGCAGATTGCGTGAAGAAAACAAAAATGGTTGGTGAATTTAATTATTGGACATCAGTTGAGAGAATTACTCCATGGTGGATGAATTCAAATCAAATTATTCTTGATCCACATGATTTTCCTGTCTATGTATCAAGTATTCATTGAAATTTTGTGTCCTTGCTGTTTGGAGGAGGCCATTGATATTGTGAACAAAAATCAATATGGCAACAGGGCTTCTATATTCACAACATCAGGTGTAGCCGAAAGAAAATTTTAACATGAGATTGAAGTGGGTCAGGTTTGCATTAATATACCAATGCCAGTTCCATTACTCTTTTTCTCATTCACGGGTTTAAAATCATAATTTGCAGGCGAACTAAATTTTTACGAAAAAGTTGGGGTACAATTCTTTACTCAAATAAAAACTATCACAGTGGAAGGATTTGTCAGTGCAGGGCGTGTCCATGGCATTTCCAACTTCACAGAAAATATAGACACATTTTTCACATTTCAAACCTTGAAAGAGTCTGAATTCAATTAGTTCATGATGTTGTTAAAACACTAGATGCTTTTCTTCAGCAAGAATTTTTTTTTGCTGAAGCTTGTCATTAACAAAATCACGTTTTCATTAAGGTTATTTCTGGACTGTGTGCTTTTTTCAGTGAAAATAAAGTACATTGGATTTTATTGAAATCTCAAATGTTGTTGCTTTAATTAAAAGGCTAATGATTTTTAATAAATTAAAATTTCAATTAAAAACTCTAAATATTTTATCATAGCCTTAAATTTGTATTTTTGCACAAACATTTTAAAATTCAGAACAATTTTAGATTGGTTTAAAAAAAAAATTATTGCATCAATAAAATAAGTAGGGTATTGTTCATTTTCCTGGAGGAGGTACTGATTGATTTAAATGTCAAGATTGATTATTTGCATAGGCGTGTATACTTAACTTTTTTTTGTTCAAGATTTTTAGCGACAGAAAATGCGCAATTCTGTAGCTAAACATCAATTCTGCAGATGAGAAACTTCAATGTTTCACCCTAATTTCAAATTAGCCTAACTTTCTCTTCCGATATCAGATTTCTATGATTCAAGCGTCATTGGAAATATTTCGAAAAGATATACATAATGAGAAAACTATCATCAAAGTTTGAAACAATAAAGACTAAAGAAATTGCTGAAAAGACACAACAGGTAACTTGAGGCACTAATTTCGAAACAGGTATAGATTCTTTTGGTTTTCCTTGGTGAACTTGTTTTATTAGTACCAATTCTCAGTTTTTTGTGTAAATTTCATAACCAGAGAGATTGATCACCTCTCTCTTTTGATAATCTTACATTCCATCACAGAAGAAGTACTAGTTTTATTTTGCAGGTTCCAGGAGGAAGGACAGATGACTTCAAGCGAATAGTGTCACTCTCAGAGACTACATTTCTTTTAAAAGAAGATGATCAGCAACAAAGAAATAAATATCAATGCATGAGCACATGATAATGCAAATCAGATCCAACACTTCCAAGCCTTCTAGATGCCAGTGTCTCCATTGCATCCATGCTTGCTCAGTAAAAAAGAACATTTAGCTCATTTACCTTTAAATTTGATATTTCATTTCTACTTAGTCATTCAATAAAATCCTCATCACATTTTCTCTCACTGCTCATTTTTTCCCAAGTCATTATATTTTCCTGCCCAAATTTCACTAACCTAGCAATAAAACCATTCAGCTCCTCTACAAAGTTGATTCATTTCATTTCCATTTTCATTCTGTCAAATAAACCTTGATCCACTGCAAAAATTTTCATCCATAGTGCTTCAAAAAAAAAAATTGATCTTTCATGCTCACATTAAACGATGGAGGATTCCTTAAGGCCTCCCTTCTAACAAGGTTTGGCCTATTGACATCAACACATTATCTAGGTCCAAGACTAGAGTCCTTAATAGTACCTTGAGGCTTGTATGCATTAATGACAAGTTCTCTCACTGACAATCATGAGAATACATCAATTTCCCTTGATCATCAGATATTGGAAGTAGCTCGACATCAACCCATTTATTCGCACTTCGCAAGATGTACTTAGGTACCTTGGCACTCATTGAAATTAATGGTGAGTTTGCCTCGCATTGGTTAATGACATTCATCAATAGTCGATAATCCAATGAATTTTCTTCATGCTCAACATCAACACATTTATTCGCATGAATAGAATTGTACCATCAGATTTTGTAACGATTGAAGACTACATCATTTCAACACTTTGCAGTAGGAATCAATTTGTAGCAGCAGCAATGAAGATCCCAATGTTATCATCAGCAGAAAGAGAACAAAGAAGAAGATCAATTTCCTTTGTTTTACATACATCATGATCCAACACCATCAACATCCACACTCTTCAATACACACATGCAACTCATCCATTTCCAGAGGGTAAGTTAAGGTAATTCATTTTCTAACTTTTTACCATAGAAATCCTTGAAAAGCTAGAAAGATAATTTTCGGAAAAAACATTTCTCTTCCTCATTTCATAAAATTTCCAATACCATTAGTTGGGGGGGAAATAAATTCCTATTCATACTTTTCCATGTTCATATCACATTCAAAAACCCACATACTTCCAAAAGATATTAACTATTACATTATTATTATAAGCATATAGTGGCTTTTCAAAAGTACTCAAAAGATTATTCGATACAAACACAATCATGGTTGTCACACAAGAACCAACCATGATGCAATCCAATAAAGATATAATTTGCATTAAAAATCAAATTATCACTATGCAAAGATCAATGGTAAAAAATGAATGCAACAACAAAATATGGTTGTAACACAAGAACCAACCATGTTTCTATTCAAGTAAAACACTTTGCAAAAGTATGAATTTATCAAATGGTATCATGCAAAGTTAAGTCGAAGCTCAAGGATAAAAAATAATTAATGTAATAGATTGCATGAGGACATGTAATAGCTTCAGTTGGGGGGTGTGTTGGACCTTGAAATTGCCATTAACTTCAATTAAATTTTCACTTATATTTCCATATTACCACCTTCACTCCACCTCCATTTCATTACGTTTACCTTACCATTACCACTATTGGGTTACACTTATGTTTTTCCAAACTTTATTAATTCTTATCATTTTTAAGTGAATTTGTGGTTAAAAATTAGAAAATAATGTGCATATGCTTATACCTAACAAGTGGGATGAGATTGTTTCCATGTGTAGGTCAGAAAGAAGCTTCTAAAAGACCTTTATGTGGCCTACCAAAACCAAATTCGAATTTGAGTGGAGAAGATCAGGGGATCATGAAGATATGTGTCTCATTTCCTTTTTGTATTGAAACTCTAAGAAGATATGTGTTTCATTTCCTATTTTGTATTGAAACTCTAAAAATATATGTTTCTTATCGTTTCCTATTTTGATTGTAACTCTAGAGATAGAGGGAGAGATTCATGGACTCTCATTAATGAGATAACTTCTCATATTTTTTTATAAATAGGGGAAGCTTTCTCCTATCATGAGGGAAAAATAGGAGAGGAATACAAATGATTATAGAATTTTTGTAACAAGGCTTGAGATGGAATGGGATGTAGAGTTGTGAGTTTATCAATAAAGAAGTTCAGTCATCAAATGCTGGTTTGATTGTACTTCTGACAAGCTAGGAGTCGAACAACTTAGGAGTAGAGGGCCCCTGCTTCTAAAGGAGGTTTTTATTATGCTTTTTAGATAGATTTTCTTCAATTTCTATTTAGTATTTCTTTCTGCTCATGCTTAAGTTTATTGCTTTCATAAATTGACAATTGCTGTGTCCAACTGAGTAAAAACGACTTGTCTATATTACCAAATCTTTAAAACTGAATGGTTAGTGACTTATAGGTATAATGATTGTTTAGATTTCATTTTTTGTTTTTCATAGTTGATAGTTGTTGTGTCCAACTGAGTAAAAACTATTTGTCTATATTACCAAATCTTTACAACTGAATGGTTAGTGACTTATAGGTACAGTGATTGTTTAGATTTCATTTTTTGTCTTTCATAGTTGACAATTCATGTGTCCAACTAAGTAAAAAATTGTTTTTCTATATTACCAAATGTTTACAACTGCATGGTTAGTGACTTATAGGTACAGTGATTGGTTAGATTTCATTTTCTGTCTTTCATAGTTGACAATTTCTATGTTCAACCACGTAAAAGCCATTTTTCCTATTTTCAAATCTTATATTAAAATGGTTAGTGAATTATAGAAACAATAATTGTTTAGCATTTCATTCTACCTGTCATTTTCTTACTAAAATTAAGAGAATAATGGATTTGTCTGAGACCCATACTAACGAGTGAAGGCTTCGGGATTGGATGAGACTTGATAAGTTGTTTATTCACTTAATTAGTTGTAGTTAGAAGATCCTCATCTCATTACAACTAAATAATCTCTTTAAATGACATTCTGATTGAAACTGAATCTAAATATGATTGCAAGAATGGCTAAATGATTAGATTCAATGCAATGTTCGAGTTATCAAATGCATTTCCTATTTTCATTTCTTAAATCTCAATTGAGTTTTAGATCCATGGATTAGGTTTACTTACTAATTGAAGTGCTTGCTTTATCTTTTTTTTTGTCTAGAACTAGGCCTTCGAATTTGTCCATAAAACTTTGATTTCTTTTTAACTTAGTTTCATAACATACCTTTTTCTTCCTTTAGATTTATTCTCAATTTTTAGCCTAGGATAGCATGTTAAGGACTAAAAGGACAAAACCCTTGAAACAATAAGAAAAATGCATACAACGAAGTAAGGAGTACGTTTCTTAAGCACATATAGTGCACCACACTTCATCAAAGTTATAAGCCTTGGTTGATAATTAATGGAAGCAATTTAGGAAAAATAAATTGACTAAACATGTAGTTTGGGGTTCACAAAAACTTACTAGAATCCATTGAATGAATATGCATCAACATACATATTTATTTATTGTTACAATGGAAAAGTGAAACATATATAAGGCACTAGGTTTATATGGGGTAAATTTAATGACATCAGGGAGCAGAACCCTCTTCCTGAATGGAAGAAGAACCAATCTTCTTGGAAAATCCACCACGTCCACCATGGTATGTTAAAATTTGAGATCCAAAAAAGCACAGTGCACCACTGAAATCTATCAATTGCTGCTACAGACTGTGGAACGAGGAGGAACGAAAAAGATGAAGGACATGTAGAATATATTTTTACCCTAAAACCCCACCAGACATTAAATAAGAATGGATTTAAATATAGCATCAAATCAAACCCCATCCCTAACGAAAACGAAGCCCAAGAAAATTCTCATGGTAATATAAAAGTTGTAAGAAAATAAATAGAAAATTCAGGAGCTGAGAGTTATCTGGAGGGCGGAGTGCAACAAATTTTAACAATGACACTAGGGAGAAGAACCCTGTTACAGAATGGAAAAACAACAAATCTTCTTATCAACTCCACTACATCCACCATGTATGTTAAAACTTAGATCTGCAAAAGCACAATGCACCCCTGAAATCTATCAGTTGCTGCTACGAAATGTGAGATAAAGAGGAATTAAAAAAACTAAGGACAGGTGGAATAAATTTTGACCCTGAAACCCCATAGGACATTAAAAATTTTGTATTTTTTCAAATTTACCTTCACATGGGAAATAATAATGGATTTAAATCGAGAATTATCCTGCACAAAGCCCATCCCTAACCAAAACAAAGCCCAAGAAAATTCCCTTCGCAATATTAAAGTTGTCAAAAAAATATAAAAAAAAATCTAGGGGTGATTTTTGCTTGGACGGCGAAGTGCAACGAATTCTAACAATGGCACGGGGAGCAGAACCCTATTCTGGAATGGTAGAACAACCAATATTCTCGGCAACACCATCACATCCACCATCCTATGTTAAAACTTGAGATCCTGAAAAGAAGAATGCACCCCTGAAATCTATCTGTCTCTGCTATCTAATTGTGAAATGAAGAGGAACAATAAGATGAAGGAAAAGTGGAATAGTTGCAGAAATTGACAGTAGGGAAAATGCAAACTAACAGATGACAAGCTGACAGAGAGATGACAAATTTCTATTTGTTGGAGGGACAAACACATGTCAATATCTCATTAGTAGGAAGGGTGAAATTCAAGCTTTCCTATTGGCTCATGTCAACAGTGTTTTCCCACCCCAAGCCGGAAAAGAGAACGCCTCCGGCATAATTAACCTATAACATAAGAACAGTCGAATATATTAACTAGAAATTTCACCAAGAGGTGCAAATGAACGCCGAAAGGAGGAGTCGAGAATGTGGAAGGAAACTATGTCATTGTGCTACATGTTAAGGTACATCATCAATGTCACCTTAAGGGGTGCATAATTCCATATTGAAGGGAAAAATATTTCTAACCTCAAAACCCCATGGACCACTCTAGTCCTTGCAATCAAAAGAGGGCATGTCAATGGATGATGTGATCTCTATTTGAGTCTTACTTTCTATAGGATCCACAGATGCTCTAGATGATAACACATCCAACAAAATGCCATGGATTTTAGGCATCGGCGGGTGGTTTTTCATCTGTATGTGATGATATGAAGTTATGAAATCAGATAAATAAGCATGGATAGCTACTTTTTTCTGTCATTTTAAGGATAGAATAAATTTTGGTAGTCAATCTGACTACAACGCTCTAGACCAAGTTATCTCTTAATGATTAATTCTTTCCTCAAATATTGGAGTTAGATTTGAGTCAATTCAGGACTGGAGGAGTTTGTTAAAGAGGAAATTAAATGACCGATAATTAACATGCCAAGCTCTAGTGGTACAAACATAAACACCTCTTGCGAAAATATATTGGCCTAAGAAGCAGGAACTGAAAAAATAAATGACAAGGAAAAAACTACTCATGTCGGAGTTCAAGGACTTCTAGAGAAATTTGAGAAATGAATCAAAGTTCTTTGTGTTAATATTTGATGAGTCATTGAAAATGAAGATGCTTTTTACATTAAAATAAATTTGGCAACATTAACTTGAACATGGCCTTCAATTTGTATGGCAACAATTATAGTAACATGCACAAAATCAGCAAGGGACCATCAAAGAAGACTCGAAGGAATATTCTCATCAACGGTTCGCATCGTCAAAATCCTGCAATTATGTTTTTTGAAAATAGCTATATTCCTTTATCCTAAAAAAATAAGTAACATGAGGTCTTATTGGATGATTATTGACTCTTGATAAATCACTCTATAATATTGGCATTGTTTTACATCTTGCAAACACTTATTGACACGTTACATTTGCAAGAGAATAATCTCGTACAATTTGTACATAAGCATTCAGAACTACTTGCGCATTGAGGACAACACTTGTTTCAAGGAGAGGGGCATCTTAGGTCCCCATAATACTAGTCTACCCCCTTATTATTATTAGTGTAGCCCCATTATTTTTATTTTTGTTCCCATGTAGTCCCCATATTATTATTATTATGCCCCATAGGTGCAGACCCATTATTGTTTCTATTGTTCCTATGTGGTCCCCATATTGTTATATTGTGACCCCTTAGACTCCTATATATAGAAGGTAGGTTTTGTCATTTGTATGATCCAAGAATTGCCCATTTATGTAATGTGTTAGGTCCCTATATTACTAGTATAGTCCCTTATTGTTATTATTGTAACCCCCTTATTGTTATTATTGTACCCTTATAACCCCCATATTGTTATTATTGTGCCCTTAAATTATTAATGTTAGGTTGGCTAGGATTACATTGTGGCCCCATGGACTCCTATATATAGAAAGGAGGTCTTGTAATTTGTATCATCCAAGAATTTTTCATTTATGTAATGTATTGGAGGTTGCCCCCTCAAAGTGGCTTATTTCTAAGGCATTTATATCTCTTTTATTCTATTTTTGTAGTTGGTTTCACAACATTTGGTATCAGAACTTTGGATTCTAGGGGTTCGCTGGTCTAAACGGTTCATCCTGGAATTTTCGCTATAACGGTTTTTCTACGAAGGTTTAGAATCTGAAATTTTTAGGGTGAAAAGACGAAATCGTAAGGAAACTCATCACAAAATTTTAGATCTTGGTTCGCAATATTTTCAGAGATATGATCTGTGGAAAGTAGTGCTTTTTTAGGCTCCCGAATTTCATCTAAAAGAGGTGATCGTGGGAAAAGATTCATAACTCTCTCCCTGCGCATCAAATTGGAGTTCCGTAAAAATTGGTCATAATTAAATGTATTCTAGTTTCTTTTCTATCAATTTCAAACTTGAAGGATGAAACAGTGACACGTGGCAAGTCGTACAAGTTCTCTCTACTGAACCAATCCGTAATTAGGTCATTGTGGGATATTGGACATAACTTTGTCATGGAGAATCCAAATTAGGTCAGGCCTATGGCATTTGAAAGAGAATTCAGAGGGCTACCTCAATGACAAATTTCAGATATTGAAGAGCCGCAATCACAAAGATAATCCAATTTCAATATCGAGCTCCTCAAAAGCAAGAAAAAGGTGTGTATTTTTTTTTCTGAATTGCATAAGTCTTGTTTGAAGAATCAATTTGAATTCATTACAAGGGCGTATTGTAGAATAGATATCAGTATTGGGTTCTAAAAAATGCCCCGTAAAAATAATTCAACACCCATTAAGCCTTCAAAATGCTCTAATATGACTCATGAAGATGAAAAATTGCAACATGATGTATCAAAATTACAAGACCAAGTGCACCAAATTTGTCTCTCGCAAAGAGCAGCAAAAAATGAAATGGAAGTTTTGAAGAAAGGTGTGGAAGCGAAGATGGATGGTTTGAAGAATAATATGGATGGTTTGAAGAAAGGCATGGATTCTAAGATAGATGGCATGGAAGCTAAGATCCATGAAAAGATGGAAAACATGAAGAATGATCTAAAAACAGACATGGAAGGTTTGACAAAGTTGATACAACAAATGTTTCCTAATGGTGAAAAGATAGTAGAGGAAACTCATGATGAGAACAAAATAAATGTTAATCATGATTTCATAAACTCTATTGTTGGTAGGAAGAACCACCATATTCCAGAGATGGATATGAGGAATTTTGATGGCAAGGATCCCGTAACATCGATACTACAGATGGAGCAATATTTTTTATCTCAATAATGTGAAAAATGCACAAAAGGTACGCATTGAAACTTTACATCTAGAACAAAATACATTTTTATGACATCGATGGCTTTGCTCTCGTAAAAAAATTGTCATGTGGTCAATTTTTACGAAGGAAATGATATCACATTATGAGGATACAAAGAGCAACACCTTCTTTAGTCAATTGATAAATCTCAAACAAAATGGTTTAGTGGGGGAGCACATTGAGGACTTCCAAAAATTGAATATAAGGGTAACTAATATTACAGAGGAACATAGGATTGATCTCTTCATAGGTACTGTAAAGTATAAAATCCAACATGAAGTTCGCATTCTAGAACCCGATTCATTGGAGAAGGCATTCAGGTTGGCAAGAAAAATTGAATGTAAAATTATGGCGACAAGGAAGCCTACCACTCACTTCTATAAATAGGGAAGTGTTGCTACTCCTATATTTCAACAACCTACAAGGTTGACACCACAAAAATTGGAAGAAAAAGAGAAAAAGGGCTTTGCTACAGTTGTGATAGCAAATACACTAAAGGTCATAAGTGTGCTGAGAAGAAATTATTTTACATAGATTGTGAAGAGGAAGAAGAAAATGAAAAAGAAGAGGATATACACCAGGAACCAACCCTAGAAGATGAAGAAATGAGTCTGACCATAACGTGTAATGCATTGGTAGGAATTACCACTCCTCAAACTCTCAAGATAAGAGGACATATCAAGAAGAAAAAAGTAATAGTGTTGATTGATTCAGGTAGTACCCATAATTTTATTCATTGTAAGGTAGCCAAAGAATTGAATTTTTTCCTATACCCAGCACCAGAATGTCAAGTGATGGTTGCAAATGGAGGAACTATAAATTTCTCTAGAAAATGCCATAATATCAAGCTATCCATGGGGGAATATGTATTTCATAGTCCAATGCTTTCCATCCCAATGGGAGGTGCTGATGTCGTACTAGGAGTACAATGGTTACAATATTTCGGGACGGTAGCTTTTAATTTTCAAGAAATTTTCTTGAAATTTTTTTCAGAAGGAAAGGAAATCGAATTACGGGGTATCATAGGGAAGCTAGGAAAAATAATAAGATATAATGTCATGACAAATATTCTGAAGAAATAACAACGAGGTGTAATTGCATAATTATGCTCACTAGAAGTTCCAACATCAAAATCATCTATTTCTCCAGATCTCTAAAGAGTCTTGGGAAATCATTCCAATGTGTTTAATACTCCCAAAGGACTCCCACCTATTCCTGATCATTATCATGCTATTCATTTGATTCCAGGAAGTGTTCCTCCAAACATCCAAGCTTACAGATATCCTTATGTCCAAAAGAGTGAAATTTAACGTATGATTGTAGAAACGTTAGAGGATGGTATAATTCAACCTAGTCAAAGTTCTTTCTCTGCTCCTATAGTATTGGTACATAAGAAGGATGGATCATGGCACATGTGTCTCGATTATAGGGAGCTCAATAAGCTCATCATTAAAGATAAATTTCCCATTCCTGTGATTGATGAATTATTGGATGAATTACATAGAGCAATTTATTTTACCAAGTTGGATATTCATTCAGGATATCATCAAATTAGAATGAAGACTGAAGATATTCTAAAAACAACATTTTGAACTCATGAGGGTCATTACGAATTTTTGTTCATGCCTTTTGGCCTTACCAATGCACCTTCTACATTTCAAGGGTTGAAGAATTCCATTTTCAAACCCTTTCTTAGAAAATTTGTGCTAATTTTTTTGACGATATACTAATCTACAATGGGTCTTTGAAGGATCATGTTTAACATGTTGACAGGGTGCTCAAACTATTGCAAGAAAAGAAATTATATGCAAAAACATCCAAATTTTTCTTCGGAGTACAAGAAGTGGAATATTTGGGTCACATTGTATCTCACGAGGGTGTTAATGTAGACCCTTACAAAATTAAAGCCATTAAGGAATGGAAATTCCCCACAACCATAAAGTAGTTGTGAGGATTTCTTAGGTTAATAGGGTATTATCGCAAGTTTGTTAAGAATTATGGGAGAATAGCAGCACCTCTAACAACATTATTGAAGAAATATGCATTTTCATGGACTCCTAAAGCAACTAAGGCCTTTGAACATCTTAAAGAGCCAATGTGCCTAGCACCAGTCTCAGCTATGCCAGACTTAAAAAAAACCTTTATTGTGGAATGTGATGCCTCACGAAATGGAATTGGTGTTCTTTTAATGCAAGAAGGAAGACCATTTCTTTTGAAAGTCATCCAATCAAAGGAAATTATTTACAGAAACCTATTTATGGGAAGGAAATGTTAGCAATACTACATGCATTTAAGAAATGGAGAGCTTACCTAATAAGAAGACACTTCAAGGTAAAAACTGATCATGATAGTCTTAAACACTTTTTGGAAAAAAAACTATCTTCAGAAGAGCAGCAAAAATGGGTCACAAAGATTTTGGGTTATGACTTTGAAATAATCTACAAAAAAGGGAAGATAAATGTTGTTGCAGATGCACTCTCAAGAAATAATGAAGAGGTGGAAGCATTGCTTTGTGCCATTTCTATTATCCAACCAAATTGGATAACCGAAGTAAGAGATGAATGGAAGAATGACGAAGAAATGTGGACACTCATTCAAAAGTTGCAGCAAGATCCTAGTACATCTGATACATTTACTTGGAAAAATTATTCCTTATGGTACAAAGATCGCTTATATCTTTGTAATAATTCCCAACTAAAACAAAATATTCTTTTGGAATTTCACACTTCTCCTTTAGGAGGACATTTAGGATTTTTAAAAACTTACCACAGGGTGAAGAAAGATTTTTTTTTGGGATGGCCTTAAATTTGATATTCAAAAGTTTGTGGCGGAATTTTTGGCTTGCCAATAGAATAAAGTTGAGACGATTAAGTCCCCGAGTCTTCTACAACCTTTATCCATTCCAAGTCAACATTGGGAGGAGATTTCAATGGATTTTATCACAGGTTTACCTAAGTCTGAAGGAAAGAGTGTCATCATGGTGGTAGTTGATAGAATTATCAAGTATGCACACTTTTGTGCATTATCTCATTCATTTAAAGCAAGTACAGTTGCTACTACATTTATGGACACATTTAAAAAGCTACATGGATACCCAAGGAATATTGTGAGCGACAGAGATCCCATTTTTTCTGGAAATTTTTGGACAGAGTTATTTTCTTGTTTGGGTACTCAATTAGCTCATAGCTCATCTTATCATCCTCAATCCGATGGTCAAACTAAGATAGTAAATAAATGTTTGGAAGGATATATTTGTTGTTTTGTATCTGATAAACAAACATAATGGGTCAAGTGGTTACCTCTCACTGAATGGTGGTATAACACCTCCTTCCATACTAAAACAAAAATGACCCCATTTAAGACACTTTATGGATATCATCCACCATCCATCACATCATATTTAAGAGAAAATTCGAATGTTCAAGCAGTGGAAGATCACATCAAGCATCAACAAAAAGTTCTCCAACTCTTAAAGGACAACTTGAATTTAGCACAAAATCGAATGAAACAACAGGCAGATCAACATCACAGTGAGAGAATTTTTGATGTGGGAGACTGGGTATTTTTACGGCTACAACCATACAAACAAATGTCTCTCAAGGAAGCTAAGAAGGATGATAAATTATCTCCAAATTACTATGGTCCTTACAAGGTGTTGCAAAAGATTGGCACTGTGGCATACAAATTGGAGCTTCCTGCTTCTTCACGAGTGCATCCAATTTTCCATATTTCATGCTTAAAGAAGGTGATAGGTGAAAATCTTCCAGTTAAAAAAATATTTCCAGAACTTGATGAGGAAGGAAAAATCATATTGGAACCTGAAGCGGTCATGAAAACCAGAACTCAACAACTATGTAATTGATCAAATTTAGAGTATCTCATCAAGTGGAAGAACTAACCCACTGAAGATTCTACATGGGAGGATGATAATTTTATACAGAAGCACCCAGAGCTACTCAAGCATTGAGGAAAACACTTTTTTCAAGGAGAGGGGTATGTTAGGTCCATATATTACTTGTATAGTTCCTTATTGTTGTTAGTGTAACCCCCTTATTGTTATTATTGTACCCTTGTAACCCCCATATTGTTATTATTGTGCCCTTCAATTATTAATGTTAGGTTAGCTAGGATTACATTGTGGCCCCATGCACTCCTATATATAGAAAGGAGGTTTTGTATTTTGTATCATCCAAGAATTTTTCATTTATGTAATGTATTGGAGGTTGCCCCCTCAAAGTGGCTTATTTCTAAGGAGTTGATATCTCTTTTATTCTATTTTTGGAGCTGGTTTCACAAGATAATGTAAAGTAGGTTTCCCTCTCGAAGAGGCTAATTTTTAAGTCGTCATCTATATTTTCTTCTATTTTGTGAGCTTGTTGCATAAAATTGTGGAAATCAAACATGCATGACTTAACTAATTTTTAAAACAAATAAGTATATCACAATCATCCTCCATTCTTTAGGATTAAAAAAAAAACCTTACAAGTGTGCAACTTCAAATTAAAATATTGTGCGATCACAAGATTATCCCACCCTTTGTGGCAGACATTGTGCATAAGGTAGTCTTCCATCACTTTTAATACATGATGATGAATATACCTCTTAGTAAAGGGGTTGTTCCTTCACTCCAGTAACTTAAAAAAGAGTATTTAAATGACCTTCAAGGAATTTATTTGTAACCTGGATGCAACCAAATAATATAAGCTCTCGTAGAAGAGAACATGCATCTTCCAACAACCCTAGAGCCTCATATTTCAAGTTGCGACACCAAGATACATCCAAAATTGACAAAGTGTCATGGGTATTGTGCAGAAGAGCTAAGACAATATGATTTGCAACCTCTTTTACATTTTTGAGGGAAATATTAGATAAATAATTCCCTGAAGCACTAATGAATGTGGAAATAAATTCATCATTGAATCAACACATTTCGAACGGTAGGGTTCGAAGTGATCTGCATCCATTTTCAAGGTGCCCAAGTTTGTGTCAATCAAAAGAGAAATATTGTCTAGAATGGGAACACTCAGTGCATAACACACAACACCTACAACTTATATGGCGCCAAACTTTGCAAATTTATTGAAGGGAAATCAAAATTTCTTGATCATATTTCCCTAAAATGGAAACAAAGCAACCTACCAAAGTTGCAAGTCCCACAAACAATGACAAGAAAACCAACAATAATATAATAACTCTCCACATTGTTATCATTTCCAATTCTAGATAGACCACTTTCTGCAACGATTGGGCAGAATGTAGCCTTTTTTTTTCAGCTACTGAAAATATAAAATCTAGTTTTAGGTGAAACTGATCATATAATAAAACCTCATTTTTATGCCACAACAGAATAGGTTTTGTGTCATGTGATCAACTCCACAAGCACAACTCCAAAACTGCATGTTAACATGCTATCAGCTGACCTCCATATGAAATCGTTATCAAATCCATAAGCACAACTCCAAAACTTCATTCTAGCATGTTATTAGTTGAGCTCCATAAGAGAAAGTTCCTTATCTTCATACCACTTCACATCCAAGGTCTTATTCCTTGTTATCAACTCTAGAACTACAATTTGGTCTATTATCATTTTAGTTCCAGAGCACAATGCAAAATTGTAAACATCTAATTTTTTCGTTACACATCCACTGGTTGCAATAGATAAAACAAAGTAAAAAAAACAACCATAGTTTGCAAAATAAAATAGATAGCCAAATATACTACAATCAAAAATTTCCTACATAACTTGGAGAAAAATAACCAAATGTGTTGATCAATCTTGTTTCCACGGATGTTTTATCCTTGGGAGCAAGCTTTGCAAGACCAATATCATAGACTTTTTTTGGAAGCCTATGATCTAGAAGATTTGAAACCTTCAAGTCTCTGTGAATGGTCATTTTGAAAGCCAGGTTATGTAAGTACCATCCAAAGCAAGAAACAAGCAACCAATTGTTAAAATTCAAAAACTCGATCCCATTAAACTAGAAATAGAGAGGTGTTGGCTCATCGTGCTAGTATAAACTAAAGGACTCTATTTTTCACTTGAGGGACTTTGTTGAACTCAATCATTTTTACTGAAATTTCAGGAACTAAGTTTAATTTTACCTTGATATCCTTTTCTACTTTTCCACTACTTAGACATAATGTTATAGACTAATAGTCTATCAATTTTCACTGGAAATACTTGGTTGAATTCAACATTATTTTTCATGTCCAAATTTTGATTCTACCTTTGGATCCTTCTCTAATTATCCACTACTTTGGACATGATATTCTAAACTAACCGACTCAAGACAAGATATCATATAGTAATGGATTTTCACTATTTAGTCTAAGGATTTTGTTGAATCCTTTTGGGAAATATGGATAAGGTTATGATATATGGAGTATTTGAATAACATAAAACTTATATCCAGTTAGATATGGGTCTCCCAATCAAAGGTTGAGAACTACTTTTCTAGCTCAAGTAAAAAATTATTGTACAAAATAATTCCATTCAATTAAATCCAAGCCTCATCCCAATACATTCAAGAATGTAGGACAATGAAAAATTCATGGCATGAGCTAAATTTAAGAACATGGGAGCAGGGGAAAAGAATCCTAAATAGCTTCATGGATCATTTGGGTGAGTGTAAAAATATGTGGAACGAGCTTCAACACTGCCTCCACTCCCTTGGCCATAGAAATAACTATGGGAAATGCAATCCTTTCCCCTTAGTACCTCCCAATCTCTTAAAAAACTGTCATCATCTCAGTGGAGGGAAATCCATTAACAAAAATTTCAGCATCCAAAACAACCTCATAAAAGTTTATGACTACCTTGATAGGACAAATGGGTGTCTAAATCATATTGATACGAAACCCATCTTGTAGAATCTCGTCAGCATACAGGACTTGATCTCCCAAACTAGCCTCCACATATTTGAGATAAGAATAGTTACAGAATGTGATGATATATGGAGTATTTAAATAACATAAAACTTATATACAACTAGAAATTGGTTTCCCAACCTAAGGTTCAAACTCCTTTGCCAACTCCAGTAAGAATGACTCTACAAAAAAATTCCATTCAATTAAATCCAAGCCTCATCCCCATACATTCAAGCATGTTGGACACTAAAAAAATCATGGCATGAGATAAATTTAAGAACATGGGTGTAGAGGTAGAGAATCCTAACTGGATTCATGGATCATTTGGGTATGCGTAGAAATATGTGGAACAAGCTCCAACACCGCCTCCAGTCCCCTAGCCAAAGAAATAATGACATGCAATTTTCCTCAAATACCCCCGAATATCCTCAAAAACTGGCCTCGTCTTGGTGGAGGGAAATCCATTAAGAACAATGTCAGCATACAAAATTTCCTCCTGCAAGTTGATGACCAACTTGACAGGACAAAGGGGTGTCACAAGAATATTGAAAAAAAACCCATGTCACAGGCTTCATGGATCATTTTCAAGGGTGTAACAATATGTGGAACAAGCTGCATAACCACCTCCATTCCCTTGGCAAGAGAAAGGTAAGAAATTTTCCCCAAGTACCTCCCAATCTCCTCAGAAACCGACCTCGTCTCGGTGGAGGGAAATCCATTGACAATAGTATCGGCATCCAAAATGGCCTCCTACAAGTTGGTGATCACCTTGACAGGAAAAATGGGTGTCTCAAGCATATTGAAACAAAACCCATCCCGTAGAATCTCGCCAGACTACAAGAATCGATCCCCCAACCTGGCCTCCACATATTTGAGATAAGCACAGTTACAGATAATCCTCCTGAGCAAGTCCTCCCTCGATTTTATGAAATTGAAGAGACAGCGAGAAAATGATTTTTTCACTATCTTCCCAGTCATTATTTACATCCTTAACTGCACCTTATCAGCTCCCACATCACTGTAGGCTTCCCGAAGCATCGCCATGAATAATTTCCCCCAAGGGCTAACCCTAATTCCCACCACATGCAGGGGGTCTCCCTTTGATTTCTTCATGACTCACTATTACTTCAACCAAATATCAAATATGAAATGCTCCAATATAGAGTACCCCATGTGAAATTACACATCTCTTGACTAAATATAATCATAATTAGTTTATACCCATTGCTGCATTCATCTTGATTACTCAGAAACGACGAGAACATTACAACGTCAACAACTATTGTAGGGAAATAATTTGCTAAGAAAAATGGCCCCTGCCCATGACAAAAAAGCTATTATATCAACTAAAATAGGGTATATCACTTGAACCCATTAATACAGTTTCCACTGGGCTAACGAAAAATCTACAAGATCATAGCATCGACTAGTACAGATAAATTGTTCACTAGAAAAGTTGTGCACCAACAGTGATAACATGGCCCTTAGAATAAATTTTTTTCAATCTTGGCATTGCACAACATGGAGGTGCCCCTCGCAGGTGTGGGATATAAATTACTGTCGCACCCACCATTGTATTTCTATCCTCCTATCTCTCTCTTTACAAATTCACTTGGTCAATTGAGCATGTCTCCATATCGAATGTAAAGAAGTGTTACTCAATTTTTTTCACAGTAGGTGCTTATAAATGGTAAGAGGGCCTGATATAATTAATTGACGTCAATTGAATTGGATAGATGTTTGATTGTCATGAGGGATGATTTTTTCATGGATTTGCAATGGTCCAGGCATGTGTTGATATTCCCCAAAGGGAAAAACGTGGAAAACTTGTCCATTTACTTAGATGTGGCAGATTCCTCTACATTACCTTATGGTTGGAGAAAATATGCCTTTTTCAATATTGTTAGTCTTATTAATCACAAGTTCACCATCAAGGAAGGTATATCTATAATTCCTTTGAGTTGTAAGAAATTGTTGCATGTTTTCTTATTGTTAGCTTTACAATTATAAGTTTGAATTTATGTGAAGAGCTTGTTCCAAGTAATCAAATTGCGTTGATTAAGCCGCTAAAAGTTTTCTTTACAAATGAAACCACATATATAATTTGGCAGAAATTGTTTTTGTCTATATTTCTCCACGTTTATTGGTTGGGAGGAGGCTATCAAAGTTATCAAGGTTTTAGCACACCCGAAGGGTTTGAAATTTAAAAAAATATGTGATGATGTTTACTATTTCCATGATAGGGAAATTTGCGAGAGCTATTAGTGTAAATGTATATTTTTTTACAAAACCAATCATTAGCATGATTCATGATTCAAAAAAAAAAAATTGTACAAAAATATATATAATAGTAAAATTTTAACTTACAAACAGCAGAAAAATTCCAACCGATGGTGGTCCATACTAGGCAAAGTGTTTAACTTGGGCTCTGATACCACTTGTCACATACCATATTTTTTTTTTCTAGTTATTTCACTCACTCGTTATGGTTATGGGTACCCTTTGGTTCATCCTCCTCCAAGGCATATTTTTACCCACACCCTACATGTTTTTCCATTTTGGTGATCACATTGTCCTCCAGTAATATATTTCCTATGATCATGACTATACCTTTATTGAAACATTTAAAGGTTTAGAAGGCTTATTAATTAGGGGTGTCCCCATTGATACACTATAGACTCTAAGTGTGATATGGTTAATTTAGTTTATATATTTTTTAGATCCCTTGATCGATTATGGCGCTTAACATATATTGGGTAAAGGTTTTATTAAAATTCCTCATATGATATTCATATTGGTGGTGACTTTGTATACATATACCATGGTTCTCATGTTGAACTATAGGCCAAATTTTAAATTTATTGCATATCGTACCAACCCATGTCCCAGAGTTAGGGAAGTGCTACACTTGGATCGATCATCCACTCCTAGAGAACCAATCGAGGAAGGCCATGTGATGCTTGGTGGATGTTGTGTGGGTTACCCTGGTCCCAATGCTGATAATGTGGATGGTGGAGATCAATCCATAATTGATCTACAATGCATATTTGATTCCTCAAAGCCTAAGGTAGTTTCCCTCATTTTTTCCTCATTCTCTCGGTGATGATACTGTAACTTTTGAAAGAGGTGGTTGTGCTTCCCCTCAACCCATCCAAGGTCTAAGCGACTCATCTACCTTGGTTGGTGTGGTGAAACCAATTCCATGTGTTACTCTGTTGGAATTTTTCACATGTGATACATCCTTCTTCCTTCTTAGTGACGATAGCAACTTATGTGTACGTAAAACCCTTGGCTGTCATGGGTGGATTTCCATTTCAAGTGTGCTGCAAAAGAGAGGGATAAAACCCTATCTATAGGGTTACACCCTTCATGCAATTTGTCTTGGTTTCTCATCGCGGGTTTTCTAGTTTACAGCCAAGATTTGGGTTAATATTCTATCCTAATGTATACCACCAAGGTTTATTTCTGTTAGTGCCCCTAAGGTAAGGGTTCTCTTCCCTTGAATTTTTAATTTATGTCTTTTCTCTATTTAATATGGTTTTGACCCCTAATTCTCAGTTTAATCCAGGTTTTCATTTGGAGTTTCAGGTTGGTCAATATGGTGTTAAAAATACAGGGTGATGGCTTTCAAAGTTCATAGGAATTTGTCCATTGTGGCTTGGGAAACATGTATGTCACACAACCACGAATTCCAAAACATTTTGGTGGCAAGTTTCTTCTATGTACAAGATTCTAGTTTTTACTGTCAACTTCCTCTCGTTTTACCACTGCGCATTGCTATTAATACTTACGCTTGTAGGTATTTTTGATGAGGAGGACCCGAGAGTGGTTGATGGCACCCAGGATTGCTACACCCATGCCACCAGGTAATTTATATTTTTTCCATTTTTCTTTTCTTTTCTTTATTATATCTTTCAAGTTCCAAAATCTTGTAGTGCACCAAAAATTTTATGGCCATTTCCATTTCTATATTTATAAATGGTTTCTTGTGCATACAGGGTCATGGAAGAGATTGATCAAATTATTTGTAACTCTTACCTTTTCCTCTACGCATATGATTTTTTACTCTTGTGATTGATTGTTCTATGTAGGTGAGCTCTCCCTACTTCACTACCTCCTCTGTGCCCAGGGCTTGAGAACTTTCACATGTCTACTAACTTCTGGGTCCTTCTGTCTAGGTTTTTCTATTGGCTTTGTTAACAACCCTAGTAGTAGCAGCTCCTGCTTATTATTTTATTTATTTGTGCTTTAGCATTGAACAGTTGGGTTTGAATGGTTTTCGATTTTATTTACAGAATTATAAGTGGTCAAGGCCTGAGATATTATGTACCCTTTCGAGGGAGACTGCTATATATATATATATATATATATATATATATATATATATTTAATTTTTTTTGTAAGTCATTACCCACGAGGGGATTGGAACCGATGACCTATCACATGGAGTGCCCTAATAGTGCACCCTTCACCGTTGAACCAAAGCCTTGTGGGTATATATATATATATATATATATATATATATATATATATATATATATATATTTCATTTTTTTTTCAGTACTTAGGAATGTGCCCTCTATTTTTCTAGTTCCAAACTAGTTTATGTATCTATGGCTACCTTCCACTGTTGGAAATAGACTTGTGATTTATATTGCCAACCTTTGCTTTATATAATTATTCATTCATGTCTCTATGTATTGTAAATCCACTACCATTCTTATGTTTATCTAATTGAAATTTACTATCAACAACTCATCAAATGAATTGTTAATGCAAATAGTGTTGATGTTGGTTAGGATTTTTTATATGTTATCCTCATGATTTGTTTTTTTTAATGCACATTTTTCAGTGTTAAGTAATTGATAGGTTACCTTGGTGCGTAGATCAAATTCAACTCACAAACATATGTCTTACTTAGTTCTATAATGCATGCTCAGTATAATTAATTTTTTTAGACTATTACATAAGTGGATGCCCTCAAGTTTCCTCCATCGCATGATTTGACCTGCATTTCTTGACTTACTCTTAATAGTGAGTCACTTGTGTGATATTTTTCTAGTTTCTTATAATACATATTTTTTAATCATTTTTTTTACTTCTGTTATGTAAACCTATTTCTCCTTATTTGTTCTCTTCTTGAGGATAGTAAGCCTTTATTCCTGATTTCATAGATTAAGTCATAATACAACGATGCCAATATAGAGCATAGGTTCCCTACGAGGATTTATTCTCCTAAATAATTACCTCCATAATACCCTAATTTATTTCATTCCATAACTTTATTTACTAACTGAATTAAAAATGGCTCCTGAGGATGATCACCGAGTTCTTTTAAAATTTATTTACTGTATTAAAATCACACTGCAGTTTTGTTGCTAGCCTGAGCCCGCGCTCTGCCTACGGCGCCATAGAAGCTGATTGCTGATACTTGCTCGAGCATGGCCCCTCCAGAGTCCTCCCCAGAGGTGGCTTCTTCCCTGATGCAGGCCCAGGCCTTCTCCACCTTGATCAACTCTTTGGCCCCTCCTATCCCAAGGCTGACAATCTCCAAATTTGTGAAAAAGGTTGATGGAATATAGGAGGTTGTTCTTCCACCCCCTCTCCCTTGCATGGCTACCCTTTCTCTTATAGAGAAGGGCCTTATTGGTCAATTCACCAGTCTCTCACCCTCACCAAAGCCTATGCAAAAATGGGTCAAGTGCAACTGGTCTGATAAGATCAATGGAAAATTTTCCATTTGTTTCTATGGTAGGGGTTATTTCACCTTCCATTTCGAGACGAAAGAAGACAAGGAACTGATCTACAGGAATGGACCTTATTTTATGAACAGAAGGGCCCTATAACTTAACAAATGGACACCAAATTTCGACCCAGAACTATATGTACCAAATGTTGTTCCTGTTTGGGTGCACCTTCTGCACCTCCCTTTACGCTGTTGGGGGGATGATTTTGTTCGAGCCATTGGAAATGCAGTAGGAAAATTCATATATAGAAGCGAGCCAAAGGATAACATGAAAGCCTACACTAGGATCTATGTTGAGCTAGATCTAGGCAAAGGCCTCCCTAAGGCTGTCAAGCTAAAAGTGGATGAATAGACGCATATTCAGCAACTCGACTATGAGAAGATCTCGTTTAAATGTGAGGTATGTCATGAATATGGTCACTTTTCAAATCATTGTTCAAAAATTATTTATATTGAAAGTCCGGAGACTGATTCAAAATGGGAAGTTGTCAAGAGAAAGAAGACCTCCTCTATCCCCAAGAGTGACTCCCCTTCAACGCCCCCTCCTAAATCTGATCCTCCCTCCTCATCTTCTCCCATGATCCTAGAATCATCCCATCAATATAATGCTTCCCCCACTCCTCCCCCAAACTCTTCGCTAGATCTCTCCAATCCTTTTTCCTCTATTTCCCCCCCGGATGAGGATCCCCCCCTCCTTACCTCTCCTCATCCCACTCCCACCATCCCTGACCCTCCTTCCTCCTCCACTGACCCTTCTTCCATCCGAATCACAATAAACTCTGTGAAAGAGCATGGCACAACGTTGGAAAACACTAAAAAACATGGCCCTGGAAGGAAATCCTCAAAGCAGCACTGCGATGAAAATGCCTAAAAGGACATAGCACTTGGAACTCAGAAACCTATTGAAACTTACATATTGGGGCAGAATAGCAAGGATAGAAGAAAAAAGGACCAAGGAGGGAAAGCAGCTCTTCGAACTGCCTTTTTGTAATTATGAAAGTTCTCTCATGGAACTGCAAGGGACTAGGGCACCCTCCAAAATAGCATCCCTAAGAGACTTAACAAACCAAGAGAATCTGGAAATTATTCTTCTATAGGAAAAAAAGTAGGGAGACCCTAAAATGAAGACAATAATTGATAGAATGAAGCATTATGGAGGCACCCAAACTGAATCAAGTGGAGCCTCTGATGGGTTAGCAACCCTTTGCAACCACAACACTTGGAAACATAAAAAAACTACAACAACCCATAATTAGATCAAAGTGATTCTTGAAAGTGCTAGAGATCAGAAATAAATTATTGTTTACAATGTATATGGTCCCAACCATTATAAGGACAAATAACTTTGTCAGAACTCTCTTAAAGAGGACATAGACAATGAGGATAGCAGCAACACTATTATGGGTAGAGATTTCAACTTAATCCTTCATGAAAATGAAAAAATGGGAGGCTATTATAATCCATACCATTCACGAGACTAGCTAGAAGTCATGATGCAAGACCATGAGCTGGTTGACATTGCCCCTAAAAACCCTAGATACACTTGGAGCAACAAAATAATTGGAAGAGGAAATATCATAGAGAGGCTTGATAGAATCCTTATTTCTATCACATTCCTTTCATATTACTCGATCGCCTCTGCCAACATTCTCTCCTTTTTAGCCTCTGACCACTACCCCATCACCCACACTTTTGGTGATCATCGCTCTCTCAGCCCCATTCCCTTCAAATACAGTCTGCTCTGGAATGATATCCCAGAAGCAAATCAACTAGTATGCAATACTTGGACGTAACACATTGAACGTTCTCCCTCCTTCATATGGGAAACCAAGTTTAAAAAGACTAAATTAGCCTTGAAGGATTGGGCCAAAACTCAATATAAATAGTTGTAAAAGACCAAGGCTGAAATCAAATCCAAGCTAAATGATTTTCATAGCTGTATCAACCTTCATGGCCTCAACCAAGATCGCTTCAATCAGGAAAAATATCTTTATTGGCAGCTCTTCAGAGCCATTAGAAAAGAAGAGAAGAAGTGGAGATTCAAATCTGGAAATATTTAGCTTCAAGTAGGTGATAAGAATACTTCTTTTTTTCACAAGAAAGCCACTATTCAAAAATTCAGGAACAATATTTCCAGAATCATTCATGTGGAAGGAAAAATTCAGGCTGATCAAGAATTAATTTAAAATGCTACCACCATGCATTACAAATATCTTCTAACAAAGACAAAAATTCCAGAAGATTACTCAGATATTTTACAGCATCTTCCAGCCATGATTATAGAGGAGATGAACAATGCATTCAACAAAGAGATCAACGAAGAATAAGTCCAAAAAGAAATCTGGGCCTTGCACCCAGAAAAATCTCCTGGGCCAGATGGGTTTTCTATCAACTTCTACAGAAATTATTGGGTTCTTATAAAAAATGATCTTGTCAAAATGATACAATGGATTCAAAGGAAGAAGAAATTTTGGGGCTACACCAACTCTACATTCCTTGCCCTTATCCCCAAAGAAAATCACTCCTCCTCCTTCTCTACATTTAGACCCATTTCTCTTTGCAACTCCTCCTACAAAATCATCACTAAAATCCTCGCCTTATGCCTCAAGCCCCATCTCTACAACCTGTTAGCCACCTATAAAAATTTTTCATACCAAATGGTGGCTAAATCTTTTTTTAGGCCTTCAAGAAACAATTTCATGTCCAAATTATGAGTTCTTGAAGTCTTATGATGATAATTACCCTTTGAGTTAATCTTCACTGCTGTTTCACTATTAGTCCTAAAGTACCCACTGTTTACCAAGAAAGACTGCTTAAAACTCCATTCTTCATTCATTCACTTCACCATTTGACTCTTATGAGATTCCATTTTCCACCCTTAAACCATTACAAAATTCCTCTATAAACCTTCATTTAACCTCCAAAATCATCCTACAATCCCATTTTAAACCTTATATTTCCCTTTATTTGGTTTAAAAATGCCTCCTTTTATCTATTAGAACCCTTCCTCCATGCGTCCTAAAGCCCCGCAATCGGGTGCTAAAGGGCTTAAAAACCTTTCTCGAACCCCTTTTCCCTTCTATTTTCCATTCCTGACATATAATATTAAAAACGAATTTGGACCGTTGATCTACATAAATCAACAGCCATCAAGTTCCATTTTTCTGCCCATCCATCCTGCCTTACCTTTTCCTCCATCCATATATCTGATCCCTCTTTTAATCCTAACCGTCCATCAAAAAGATCCGACGATCAGGACTTAACTCGATAAAACAACACCTATCCACTCTGTGAAAAAGCAACCATAAGTCATCATGGGGCCCCACCACATTCTTCCTCCACACACCTTTCATATCACATTCTTTTCGTGCCGTTGGATCTAGGTCCTCCGATCCAACAGTTGATAATGTGTATCATAAATTTTTTGCGCCTAAAGTTTAATGCTAAATTTTTTTGCGAAATGGGTGGTATTGGGAGGGACAAGTGTCAAGTAATGTATGGAATCACATTTTTTTAGGAAATAATGCCTCCCCTCACTTCATTTTTCGAAAACCACCACAGGTTTTCCGCCATACCGCTACCCTCCGCAAACGTCACTTTCGTTTTTAATCCCAATTGTCGATCTCTGAGATCAGACAGTCCTGATTTAATCTCGCCCCCATCCATGTTCCACCTAAATTTCCCCCGAAATATTTCACCGAGTAATCTCGAGCGTTGATTGTCTTAATCCAATGGCTCATGTTCGCCATCACGCCCAAACCTCCAAAGCAGTTTTAAACCTATCTTCATAGGATTTATATAGTTTTTGTTTGTTTTGTGCAGGTTTTATGTAGTTTTCCCATAGTTATAAAGATAACGTGAAGGCGAGGAAAGATGATTCCAAACCTTCAGTACAGGAAGGGGTCTAAGGATTTTTCAATTCCACATTCTCGGTTGATAGATCATGATTATCGATCCATTTAACAGAAACCCTCCAACTACATAAAACCATTTGTGCCAGTGAAGACAGAACAACAAAGAGTATTAGAATCAAGAAATTAATGATAAAGGGATTAAATCCAAATCTTGAAGATCAGAGTTTTAATCTACAGGTTAAAGAGATTAAGACAATGTCAAAGAATGAAGACCCGAAGATGAAGATCAAGGCTAATTAAACCTAAACACAGACCAAAAGAAAACTAAAAGTGTTTAAAGGTAAATAGAGAAAAATATCGGTGAAAGAGGTCTCCATTACCACATCAGAGACCATTCATATTCTTCAGCTACCAAAAGTTCCACCTGCAGTCTCAATAAATCAAATGAAGGCATAGTTATTGCCCAAGCAGAAGATATTTGCCTAAAGACAGCTGAACAATTATTTCAAACTAAAGAACATATTTTAAGTTGTCAGTAAATTTATTGTAAAAGATAAAAAGAGCCTTAAAGTCAATCTTTTTTCCCACTATGCCTAAAAAGAAGAAATGGAATAAATGAAACAGAGTTGTAATTCAATGCATTCCTCCCTTATGCCTTGCATGGTTTTCAAGGCTAGGAATTGCATTTAGTATATAATTAATGATACTCAACCCTAGAAACTCTTCCACCTCCTCATTTCCTTATAAAATCGTCTTGAGGAGCACATTGTAAAGGGTTGGTTGTTGGACTGTTGATGTAATAGTTGATGTATCGAATCATTGTTGAATGTAAATAAGTTTTGAAGTTCTAAAGCTCTATTAAGTTATTGAAGAAGTTAGGCTAAGAAGAGAAGTTGTTGCTATGATGAAACACTGGACATGTAGTTTGTAACTGGATTGACATCAATATACAAGCTGATTTTTGGGATCCTCGTCTATATCATTGGTGAAGTACCTCTTACTGTTATTGTTTTCCTTTCATGTATGCCATTTTGTTCACTTTTATCTGATAAAGAACAATAAGCATAAAGCTAGGATTTACTGCTAAAGTACCCTACTCTCACTGATAAGCTTTATCTCTATGTTTTCTGCTAATTGTGATATTTGAGAATGAATTAAATTAAGTATAAAAATTATCAAGAAATGTTGGTTAGTCCATGTCTTGATGTGAAAAACTTGAAAGGAAGTTCTTGAATGATATTTTCATTACATGCTAAGTAGAGTTAAACTAGAAAACTTTATGGTTTGCCCTGTCTTCTAGTTCTTTTTCCAAAAGTTATTTGAAAGTTTCCCTAAGAGTATGCTAAAAATCATGCCATGATTTTAATGCATCCAAGCTGATCTTAAGCTGCACTTTATTTTCTTATGTATTTTCATCCCTTCTAAAAGTAGTCTAGTCAGATTACTAGATTGTTGTCTGATAAGTTAGCTTTAATTCAAGCTTGTCCAAAGAAGTCTACGGTTAGCCCTGTCCTTTGGTTGGTTTCAAACAGTTGCTTAAAAAGGCTTTTCTTGTATGGTAAGTTGATAAATCCTTGTTGAAATTATTGGCTTTTTCCACTTTCTCAACACTTTTAATGTTCCACTCCATCATTTAAATCTAAAGGATCTTTTGATATAGATGACTTGCCCCTTGAACCACTCTTGAAATTGTTGTACAATTAAACCCTTTTGTGACTGCATTTCCCAATGGATTAAAGTTGTTTCACACTAATCCTCTCTACTGAACACTTCTCAATATACTTGCATCTTCACCCTTTGAAACTCTTTCATTTTGTGATATTCCATCCAATTAAAGATCATACCTGACCAACCAAACAAACAAAAACCCTTATTCTTAATAACTAGCCTAAAATCATATTTCAAGCTTTAAAGATCACATATTTAAATGCACTTATAGAGAGATCCCTCTCTGGCTTTAGGAGGGCCAGATCTTGGAATCCCAAAGTGGTTCTGATGTAGGCTCTGTAGCATTTAGTCTTTCCACTCTACTAAATTACATAGGCCTAACATTTCTGGCGACCAGACTGGGGAACTTCTGAATTAATAGATAACTTCACAACTCAGATAATCCCATTTTTAACAAATGAATGAAGTGTCTACCTAGAGTGGTTTTGATTGTTGATGGTGAACAACTTTCAAACCCTGCAATCAAGTAAAAATCATTCACCTAGTGACTCTAATGAACATCAGTAGGCCTACTGATTTTCCTTAGTTTTCCAAAGACTCCACTGGGAAACCCTTTATCATAATATCATACAAACTTAGTTAAGAAAACTTTGAGGATTAAATTTTCCTTGCTAAAGATCAATTAGCCTACTAAATATTGTCATATTTGGTTAAAATTTTCTTTTTATTGGGTCTGAAAACATAGCATAGTGGCTTCTAGAAGAGTTCATACTAGAGCCTATCCTGACCCAAACCCTCCTGAGATAGTTGACAAGCCTGAACGCATACTTAGGAAGTCTCCCAAGGCTCACGCTTCAACTATTGTCAGGCCAATCCAAAGAGCTAATTCTGTTCCTGAAAACCTTGCAGCTCTACAAGATTGACAAGTTGACTTAAGAAACCCATTCATAACTAGGTCACTTGATGATATAGATTAGATAGGCTTTGAGCCTTCACCTTCATCCCAACATAGAAGCGAACATCCTAGTAGCAGAGAAACTACCCCACCTGATTTGCATTTCCTTCATAATTTTGGTTTCTCTTATCCTAGATCTGCTCAACAATCTCTTGCTGGTCCATCCACTTCTGTTATCCATACACCCACTATTCAAACTACACCATTCCATCAGCCCCGTCCTATCTTACATCCCCCACCTGTAAACCCCCCACTTTTTCCACAATCTCCTATCATGGAAACATGGTATGCCCCTCTAGTCCATCCTTTACCTCTAGTCAATCTGCCATAGGACTATCAGTCCAAGATACCATTATATGATGCCAGTGGTGCTACTACTGCTTCACAACATATGGAGAAGATGAATGACTATTTTGATAGAAATGAAATTGATGATGAAACTATCAAACTCAGTTTGTTTGCTCAAAGTCTAGGGGGAGAAGCAAGAAAATTCTGCAAAAGATTAACCCCTAATAGTATTAATGGTCTCCAAGCCCTTCATCAGTTATTCTTAAACAAATGGGAAGCTAGGAAAAACCCTCTCCAAATAGTTTTAGACTACAAAAATCTCAAAAGAAGCACTGGGGAAAGTGTTCAAAATTATTGCACTAGGTTCAATAGTGTTTATAATGCACTACCCCCAGACTTAAAACCTCCACAAGGCTCGGATTTGGCCAAATTTCTTGAAGGATTTGATCCTAAAATGGCATATTAGCTAAGAGAAAGAGATCCCTTAACCTTGGAAGATATGAAAAAAGGAGCTCTTGCTGTGGAAATCAATTTGATTGCGAAAAGAGCTAGAATGAGGAATGAGAAGAGACTATCATTTAGGGAGGAATCTGCACCCTCCACATCTATCTCAAAAACGGAAAGGATGATGGAAGAAATGATGAAAAAGATGAGCATACTTGAGAGAACACAATTCAGATAAAACGAATCAACTCCCCAAAACAAAAATCAAAATCAACCTCAAAACCAAAATCAGAACTTTAGAAGAAATCAACCTCAGAATAGACAAAGAGAGGATGATCAACAGATTAGACCTCCTTTCCAAGAAAACTATGTAAGTGAGGTTGAAGAAACAATTGAAAAAATAGAGGAATATGACATAAACATGTTGGGAGTAGGTAGTGACCACTTTGATGTTCCCATTAATAGAAAAAAAGGTCTATACACACCCTATGATGATGAAAGAACAGAGGATGAACATTATTATCAAGAGCTGGAAAATTTCATCATAGAGACCCCAAAATAATATGACCTTAGGAGTAAAAAGAATCAGGAAGCTCTGAAGAACAAAACCTCTGACAATTCTACAAAGAAAAACCCTGTGAGAAAACCCAAAAACATTAAACAAAAGGAGAAAATAGTGGCTGTAAATTCTGATCAAAACAAAGAGAAAGGCATTCGAATTAAAGAAAAACAGAGTGCAGATCTTAGCAGCGTTATTACTTCAGCTAGTGCTCCTATTAAAACATTTTGACCAATGTAAATAGAGGAAATAAACAAATTGATTTTGCTGATAAAGTGGTGATTAACAAGGATGAAACACACATTGTAAAAAAACAGCTGCCTTTTAGTTTGGAACAGGAAATTGCTAAGATTAAAATCTTTGTTCCCCTCACTGAATTAGCCACCCAAGATTTCTATAGATCACAAATTTTGAAATCTTTCAACATAACAGAAAATAATGACACTGTAAACCTCAATGATGACCAACTAGAGCTCTTATTTGGTCCTAAGATTGAAGGAAGATACCAAGAAGGGCCAGTTCCTCCATTTTATGTCAGTTTGAAAATTCATGAAAATTTTTTACACAATGCTATGCATGATTCAGGGGCCTCTCACAACTTAATGCCCGAAGCAGTAATGGAGAGTCTAGGCCTTGAAATCACCAGACCATACAAAGATCTATATTCCTTTGACTCTAGTAGAGTGAAATGTTTAGGTTTGATCAAAGACCTTTGTGTAAACTTAGCTCAAATTCCAGCCAAGTGTTTAGTGATGGATATTAAAGTGGCTGATGTACCCCCCAAGTATGGTATGCTTTTATCAAGATCACGGGGAGCTAAGTTACAAGGAACAATGCAAATGGATATCACATATGCTACCATCCTTTTTTTTAATCAAATTAGAAGAATTTATAGGGAATCTCACATTCAATACATGGTCAGTAGCCAAGAGAGACCTGAAAACTCTCCTCTTTATTCTGTGCATACAGGCCTTGACTAATTTATTCTCTTCAATCATGAAAAATTTAATGAGCAAGAAACCTTAACTGACTTAGTGGCCACCACTCACTGAAACATAGTGGCAGACACAGAAAAGGAGGAAGACAAGACAAAAGCATCAAGACAGTTTTCCAAATCAGAAAATTACAGCAAACTAATCATAGGTCTAGAGCTACAAAATAGTCATCCATTGGTTGTCAACTTCGAGAGTCAAGAGAAGAATCCTCAACATCTTGAAGAACATGAGGAACTAAATCAATTTCAACATAGTGCTAAATTACAAAAGCAATCTAAAAGCACACAAGATAAAGAGCGTAGTAGTCAAACTAGTAAATATGAAACTAGTCCTCTTTGGAGCATGAACTTTGATGGGTCTTGCACTAGAAATGATGCAAGAGTAGGCATATGGTTATATAACACTGAAAGTAATCATGTTGAGAGGCATTCCTGTCAGACCAAGAGGTAACTCCGCAAATCAGAATGTTTATTAAATGAGGAATGTGCATGTATTTATACATGGAGGTGAGGCTATTGGGATTGATTTCCCAATGACTCTTGGCCTTCCTTATTTCCTAATATTATTTATTATACAATATTACATATCCACACCCAACCGATAGGATTATGTGTCAACATTCCCCCCTTTAATCCGAAGAGATGTTGGTGAGTCCAAGCATCGATCTGAACTTTTCAAACTTTTCTCTGCCAAGTGCTTTGGTGAATATATCAGCAGTTTGCTCATTTGTGGAACAATGATGTAGATGGATGGTTTTGGCCTGAACATGATGTTGAATTAGATGGTATTTTGTATTGATGTTCTTTGTTCAATCATGGAACTTTGGGTTCTTGGCCAACTTTATTGCAAAAGTTTTGTCGATCATGAGTGGTGTGGAATACATTTGTTTCATCTGCAAATCTTCTAGGATTTTCCGGAGCCACACAATTTCCTTTGTTGCTCTAGCTGCTGCCACATATTCTGCCTCGGTCATGGAATCTGATGGAACTGACTGTTTACGTGATCTCCATGAGACAGCTCCTGATCCAAGATTCATGGTGTAACCTGTAGTAGACACCCCTATTTCTTTGTCACCATCAAAGTCTGAATCAGAGTATCCCATCAAGCTGAAGTCGCCTACCTGCATAAATTTGAGTCCAAAGTCTTGAGTCCCCTTCAAGTACCTTAACACTCTTTTTGCAGCAGACCAATGTCCTTCATAAGGTTTTTGCATGAACCTTGAGAGGATTCCAACAAAAAATGAAATTTCAGGTCTGGTGGTGGTCAAGTAGATAAGACTTCCTATAAGTTGTCTATACTTAGTTGCTTCCTCGAATTCCTTCCCTTCAATAGATGTGAGCTTCAAGTTTTGTTCCATTAGAGTGGTTAAGGGATTGCATTCATCCTTGCCAAACTTGTTTAAAAGATCTCTAATGTACTTCTTTTGAGAAGGAAATATATATTTATGATGTTGAATTACTTCAATACCCAGATAGTAATGAACATGACCCAAATCAGTCATTTCAAAACCTTTCTTCAATTCTTTCTTCATGGATGCAATATAGCTCTCATTTTTCCCTATTATCAAAAGATCATATACATATACCACAAGATATACAACTGTTTTTCCAACTTTCTTAACAAACAAAGTTGCATCATCAAGATCAAAATGTTTGAAGTCAAGTTTCAGAAGATGCTCGGTTAATTTCTCATACCAGGCTCGTGGTGCTTGCTTGAGGCCATACAAGGATTTTATAAGCTTGCAAACTTTGTGTTCTTGACCCTTTACAAAAAATCCTTCTGGCTGGGACATATAAACTTTCTCCTTTAGATCTCCATTCAAGAAGGTTGTTTTTACATCCATCTGATGGACTTTCCATCCATTTTGAGCTGCTAGGGCAAAGAGAGTCCGGATGGTGGTCCATTTTGCTGTGGGAGCAAAAGTTTCTTCATAATCGACTCCTTCTTTTTGTGCAAAACCTTTTGCCACAAGCTTGGCCTTGTGCTTGTCAAGTGAGCCATCTGCTTTGTACTTGTTCTTGTAGACCCACTTACAGCCAATTGGTTTCGTTCCCAAAGGCGGATCAACCAGCTTCCAAGTGCCATTCTTTATCAAGGCATCATACTCCTTCTGCATCGCTTCTTTCCATTCATCAAGAGAAGCGGCTTCTTTGAAGGAAGTTGGTTCATGATCTGTAGACAAACTCAATTCACAGTTATAAGCAATATCCATATCAACAGGAGAATCAGAATTATCTACATCACCTTTGATTTGTTGAGTGGAACTTCTTGTTCCTGTTTTTCCAACCTCATCAGGATGAACATTCTCTAGTGTCTTTGTCAGCCATTTGGGAGGACCTCTCTGAGATGGCCCAGGCTGGTCATTTGAGTGAGTTGGGATTGATTCAAGATTCAATCTCCCAATTCTGTCAATCACATCATCCAATGTGTCATCCGTGGTTGTTTCTTCATGTGGGGGAGAGAGTGCTTCAGGACATGATTCCACAGTTTGATTCAATATCGGAATCCCCCCTTCAAGATGAGGAATCTCATTATCAAATTCTTGGAAATACTTTGCATGTGTGAATCTATCCAGGAAATCAAGTTGCCGCTCAACAACCTTCTCACTCTTGGAAGATTCAAGGAATATGACATCTCTTGCTATTACAAACTTCTTATTTTCTTCATCATAGAGATGATATCCTTTGGAGGTATTGGAGTACCCCAAGAAGATACATTTTCGACTTCTAGCACCAAGTTTGTTCCTTTGACCCTTGGGTATCAAGGCATAACAGGTGGACCCAAAGACCCTGAAATGCTTTACTGAAGGAATGTGGCCATGCCACATTTCAAAAGGAGTTTTGTTTCTAATTGAACTTGAAGGACACCTATTATTTATGTAAACAGCACATAGAACTGCATCAGCCCAAAACATCAATTTTACATTCTTGAAAAATAACATGGAGCGAACCATATTTAAAATGGTTCTGTTCATTCTTTCAGCTACACCGTTCTGTTGTGGATTATATGGCACAGTGGTTTGATGTTTGATTCCATGTTGACGAAGATAATTTTCAAATTCTTTTGAAGTGTATTCTTTTCCATTATCAGTACGTAGAGAGCCAATATGTGTTTGTGCATCATTTTCAATCCATGCATGAAAATTCTTGAATGTTTGAAAAGCATCAGACTTGTTCTTCAATAAGTAAATCCAACACATTCTAGTGTAGTCATCAATAAATGTCATCATGTATTTATTTCCATTTGTAGAAGCAACAGGCATAGCGCCACATAAATCTGAATGAACAAGCTCAAGTTTTCTATTTGCTCTGGAGTGTGAATCATGAAATGGCTATTTGCTATGCTTTCCTAGAATACAAGCATCACATTCCTTAGGTTTTCTAGGAATTGTAGGCAGTCCATTAACACCATTTCTCTTCAACAAATGAAGGCTTTCATAGTTTAAGTGTCCAAATATAGCATGCCATAAAAGACTTGATGGGAATGTACCTTCATCATGATGTGAAGTGAATGCAAAGTTTTGAGCATGAGAAGATGAACCTTTCAGCTTCAAGAGTCTCCCTTCTTCTATTCCCTCCATGACAAGTGAATGATCTGATGCTTTTCTGACCTCTGCCTTTCCATCAAACAAGTGGATGGAGTGTCCTTGCTGGCGGATTTGGACCAGGGATAGCAAGTTTCTCCTCAACTCAGGGAGGTATAGAACCTCATGTAGAATATGATTTGGAAGACCAGGCAACTTAAGCCTGACTGTGCCAAGCCCTGATGGCTTGAGTTTGGATTTATCTTTGAAATATACTGCTCCATTAACTTTTTCAGTAAATTCTTCAAAAAAATCTTTTCTAAATGTCATGTGACATGTTTCTCCTAAATATAGCAACCAATCATCTCTCCATGAAGTAAATGAAACATCAAACAAGTCTTCAGTTACTCCATTGTTACAATGTGCTAGAACATATTGAGCGGATCCAGGTGCTTTACCTTTGTCTTTGTCATTGGTTTTACCGTTGTCTTTATTTCTTTGTTGCTCAATTTTCTCTGAAGGTGTTCTGCATTTGGATGCATCATGTCCATCTTTATTGCAACGTGTGCAATGAAGATTGGATTTGTTAGATTGTCTGCCCCCCCTTTCTGTGAAGTTTCTTCCTCCTCTTCCTCTTCTGCCACCTCTTTCTCTCGATGAATTTGGAGCATGAATATTTTCTCTATGTGCCAAGTATGCAGCCTCTTCAGAAGATGAAGGGACTGTCATCTTCCCAAAAGCTTTCTCTCTTTCTACAAACTTTTTCTCAAGTGTATCAAAGGTGATATGCTCAAGGTTTCCACTTGCTTGTAATGACTTGAGATAATGTGAGTAAGTCGGATATAATGCCTTAACATATGCTATGAGAGGTATGTCCATTTTTACACCAGTGCTATCAATATCATGCATGATAGATCTAACTTCTGAAGCTAAAGCAAGAGGATCATCATTCTTCATTTCAAGACTCAACAGCTTAATCATCAATTGAACATTTTCTAATTCTGAATGTGAGTCATAGAGTTCTTTTAGCTTGTTCAAGGAATCATAGGCATTTGAGAATGATGAAATATGGCGACTCACCTCTTCATTTACTGAAGCTGCAATCAAGGCATAGGCCTTGCAGTTCTTGTTTTCCCAAATGGCGAGCTCCTTGTCTGAAGTGGGCTTTGCTGGTGGATTTCCTTCTTGTCCTTCACAGATTCCTTTCCATAACTCATTAAAAATGAGTGTGTGTTTAATCTTCTGAGACCATTCAAGATAGTTCTCTTTGCTGGAGAGAACCACGCTTACAATAGATATGAGAGAATGCATTCTTCTGAAGGGAAAAAATAATTACTTTGCTGGAAAAAGTTCCTTTGAAGAGGAAAACTTTTTCTCTAGAAAATCTTAAATTCTGGAATATATTTTTTTTGTGTTTGAAGAAAAATTGTATTGAAAGTATGGTGGGGGAGGGGGGGGGGGGGTGGGGTGCGCTTTTGAATAATGGACAGAAGTTATGGAAGGGTGAAGGGCGGGAATATTATATATGAGTAGGGGTGGTATTGAATATTATGAAGAGCGGTATTGTTAAATGGAATGTTATATGAGGAGGGGCGGGAATGTTATATATGAAAGGGGGCGTGAATGTTATATGGGGAGGGGCGGTATTGTAAATGTGGGGAGGTAATGTAGACAACACATTTTATACGTGGGAGGATGGATATTAATGTGGGAGCATTGTTATGGAGTTAAAATAGGCGGGTGACAACGTATTATGTATTGGATATGGAGTTAAAATAGCGTGGAGGAGGGGGTGGTGTAAAATAAGATAGCGTATTATAGTTGGGCCATGGGCGGTGTCAATGTTGGGGATAGTGCAGTGGTATTATATGAGGGTGGAGTGGTATTCAATAAAATAGATATATACCACGATGTATACCACGTTGTAGCAGATACCAAGATGTATACCACGCTGTGTTAAATGGAGAAGATAGCGTGAGATGGGAAGCCGTAACGTTATATTAATCGACAGGCAGCACTGTAAGAGGAGGGCTGACAGGCCATGGAGAGGGCTGAGGAATGAGTGTAGTGATAGTTAAATGGAGGTGTAATGCAACCATGTATTGGTGAGAGGTGTGGTGTGTTGTATTTGGGAGCAGATTGTTGGGAAGGAGCAGGCCGTGTAGGAGAGGTGGGTAGGGAGTGTTAGCACAGGGAGGGCAGAGAGAAGGGTGTCGGGTGAGGCGGGGAGGGAAGGTTGTAGCATTGAGTGGGGCATAGCGTAGAGGGAGAAGGTGTTGGGGAAGGCGTTGGGGAAGGCGTTGGGGAAGAGGGGAGATGTGAGAGGGCGGGGAGAGATAGCAGAGAGGGGAGGCGGAGTTTAGGGAGAGCAGGTAATGGGAAGTGATAGGTATAGATGACAGATGTGTTGGAGAATGAGGGAGGCCGAAAAGCCGTTAAGAAAATCTGGAATCAAATATTTGCAGGACTGCAGAATTGCAGAGTGGCAGGTATCTGCTGGAACTGCAAATTGCAGAATTTCAAGGACTGCAAATTACATAATCTTCAGGAGCTGCAAATGTTAGAGCTATGCATAAATTGCAGAAAAAAATGCATAATTACAGTATATAGCACCAATTTAATGGAGCACCAAAACTATACATAAAAAATGACTGAGTGGAATGAGGGAGTTACACCATAGGTAAAAATGCCAATAGTGGGACTGGCTCTGATACCATGTCAAACCAGGAGGTAACTCCGCAAATCAGAATGTTTATTAAATGAGGAATGTGCATGTATTTATACATGGAGGTGAGGCTATTGGGATTCATCTCCCAATGACTCTTGGCCTTCCTTATTTCCTAATATTATTTATTATACAATATTACATATCCACACCCAACCCATAGGATTAGGTGTCAAAAATTCCTACAAATTAAACTTTCAATGTACCAATAACATAGCTGAGTACAAAGCTCTCCTTTTAGGCCAACACTTATTGAAGAAATTAGGGGCCAAAAGGATAAAATTTCATGGGGATTCAGAGTTGATTATTAAGAAAGTGAATGGGGAATATAGTGCCAAACACCCTAGATAGCCTATAGAAATGATGTCATGGACTTATTAAAAAAATTTGATGAATTCCAACTTATCTTTGTCCCAAGAAACCAAAATGTCCTTGCCAATGGTTTAGCCTTTGTTGCTAGAACTTTTCTAACACATTATGAAACCAAGCAATGTACCACCCAAGTCAAATTTAGACCAGCTGTCCCAGACAATGAAAAATATTGGCAAGTTTTTGATGGAGATAAACAAATAGAAGACTTCCTGCAGTCCATAAATGAATTTGAGCTACCAAGTTTAGATTTAGAGTATGACCAAGACTGTCCTATTGAAGAAAATCTACTTGATGAGGAAGTAAAGTCTCCAGAGATTGCTGAGATAAATCTGTTATCTAATAAACTTGAGCATACAATAGAAATTAGTGCAGATTTAGAAAAAGAAGACTTAGAAATGCTGCAATATAACACTCAAAGCTTGCCAAAAGGACTGGTCCCACGAGAAGAGTTGTTTTATTTCAATGATGTTGCCAAAAAACCAAAACTGGAACCTGTTGAAACTGAAGTAGAAGAATGTAGCATAGGCAGTAAACAAAAACCAAAAATGATCAAATTGTATAAAACATTGCTAGCACACATGAAACTGAATTATATTGAGCTACTTAGAGAATTTTCTGATGTATTTGCATGGAGTTATGAAGATCTAAAATAATATGACACAAGGATAATTCAACATAAGATACCCCTCGAAGAAAACCAGAAGCCTTATAAACAAAAATTGCACAGAATTAATGATGTTCAATTACCTCTGGTAGAAAAGGAAATTAATAAAATGTATGAAGTTGGAATTATTGTCCCTATTAGATACTCAGAGTGGGTGTCTAATCTTATGTCAGTTAGGAAGAAGACATGAGAGATTAGGCTTTGTATTGATTTTAGAAACTTAAACAAAGCCTCTCTGAAGGACAACTACCCTTTACCCAAGATGGATCATATTTTACAAAGGGTAGTTGGTTCTAAAATAATTTCTTTGCTAGATGGTTTCTCAGGTTACAACCAGATATTAGTACATCTTCATGATCAAATCAAAATAGCCTTTACCACACCTTGGGGTAATTTCATGTATCTGAAAATGCCCTTTGGTTTAATGAATGCCGGTGCTACATTTCAGAGAGCCATGGATATTTAATTCTCAAAAGAATTAGGCTTCTTCATCATTATTTACCTTGATGACATCACTGTTTTTTCCAAAACAGATGAAGAACACCTAGAACACTTGAGAAAATTCTTTGAGAAATGCAGAAAATATGGGTTATCTTTAAACCCAAAGAAAACAATGTTTGGTCTCCAAGAAGGCAAACTATTTGGACACATCATATCCGAAGAAGGGATAAATATAGACCCAAAGAGGATTGATTGTATATTGCAAATCAACTATCCTAGAAACATCAAGGAAATTCAATCTTTCATTGGGAAGATTAACTTCTTGAGAAGGTTCATACCCAATCTAGCTGAACTCCTTAGAAACATGACCAATATGCTTAAAAGAGAAGAAGGAGTTAAATTGACCTTGGAAGCAAATAAATAATTTTAACTAGTAAAATAAGCATTAACCAAAACACCAGTTCTCATTAGTCCTAATTTTACAAAGGATTTTCTCATTTTTTCATTTGCATCAGAACACACAGTGGTTGCTGTCCTATTACAAAAAAATTTGAAGGGACAAGAGCAGCCAATTGCATTCTTTAGTAAGGAATTAAGAGATGCACCTCTGAAGTACAATATCATGGAAAAAAAAGCCTTTGCCTTAGTCAAAGCCTTGAAAGACTTCAGAGTTTACATTTTACATTCTCACATAATTACATTTGTGCCTAATTCAGTTGTAAAAGACATTTTAACCCAAGATCCAGATGGAAAAAGAGGAAAGTGGATTGCTGTGATACTTGAATATGATTTAGAAATCGAGTTGACTAAGCTCATATAAGGCCAAGGACTAGCAATATTAATGGCTGAGTCTAATTTTGAAGCTTTTAATAAAAACATGTTAGATGCATTAGATGAATAGGAGGGGTTTTAAACTCCCATTATTGAAGATCATTTTCTGTTTTCATCTTGGTATGATGATATTTTATATGTTTTTCTCAATTTAAATACACCTCATGGTTCGTCTAAAATGAAGGCAACATTTTTAAAGTTGAAAGCTGTTAATTACTGCATTTTAGATAAATGTCTATATTGGAAAAATGCTAGTGGATTATTGCTTAAATGTTTTCCTGAGAATGATGAAGATAAGATCAAGCATGAATTACATGAAGGATAATGTGGATGCCACCTCTATTGGAAGACAACTGCCAATAAAATCCTTAGAGCTAGTTACTATTGGCCCACCCTCTTTCAACATGTGAACAAAATGATTATTGCCTGTCACAAATGCCAACTCTTTGAAGGAAAAAGAAAACTGCTTCCCTTACCCTTGCATCCAATCATTGTTGAAGCTCCTTTCCAGTAGTGCGGTTTAGACTTCATTGGGGAAATCCATCCTCCCTCATCTACCCAACATATATGGATCCTCACTGCAATAGACTACTTTACCATATGGATAGAATCCATCCCTTCTAGGCAAGCCAATGACTTTGTCATCATAAAATTCCTTGAAAATCATATCCTATTCAAATTTGGCTTCCTAGAAAGATTATCACTGACACTGCTGCTGCATTTGGATCCAAAAAGATGGTTGAATTCTGTCATAAATATCAAATTACATTGGGCCATTCTACTGCTTATTGCCCTCAAGGTAATGGGTTGGCAAAATCCTCAAACAAGAGTTTGGTAAATATAATCAAAAAATTGCTAGAAGACAATAAGAAATCATGGCACACAAAGCTAGTACATGCACTATGGGAAGACAGATTAACACTTAAGAAATAAATTGGAATGTCACCCTACCAGCTAGTTTATGGAGTAGATGCCATTTTTCCAATTATTCTAGGAGTGCCAGTCATGAAGCTGATCCAAGAAGTACAGTCTAAGGATAATGATATGACAAGAAGAATAAATCAGACTATACATCTTCAACAAACCAGAGAGGAAGTCTACAACAAATCCCTACACAAGCAAGAAAACATTAAGAAGTTGTTTGATAAAAGGACAAAGTCTAATGATTTCAGCATTGGTGACAAAGTTTTGAAGTGGGGTTCCAAGAGAGAAGATAAGGGAAAACATGAAAATTTTTATAAATTATGGCTAGGCCCTTATCTCATTCATTCTATTGCTGGTAATAATGCTTATTTCTTGTAGGAAGTGAATGGAATTGAACTTCTTGGAGGTCCTGTCAATGGCAGGATGCTCAGGCATTATTTTTTTCAAGAATCATGAGTTTCAAAGCTTTTTTACTTTCCATTGTAAATTATCATTGTCTTAACATTGCATTCAAATTTAGAAAAATAAAAATACAAAAACAATAGAAAAGAAAAGAGGGTAGATAAAAACAAGAAAGGTACAGCCCCATAACAAAAAAGAGAGACAAAAATATGAAAGTGTGGAAGCTCAAATGCCACTCCTAAAAACAAACTTCTAGTTATTCATATAGCCTAATCATGACTAATTAGCTTTTCAATTTACTGCTAATAGGTTAGTGAATTAGATCAGCCAAACAACACAATCTTGGCTTATCAGTAAGGTAGATTAAGATAGAGGAAACAAAGGTTCAAACATCTGAATCTATGAATCTCAAAAGAAGAATGGCTCTAATTAGATTAAATATTGAGCCAAAGATAGAAAAAAAATTGGTTTCAATATGCTCAAAACTTGAACTAGATGAGAAAGAAAAACAACTCAAACAAGCCTAAAATCAGAGCTGAAGAAATGGTGAAGGGTGTTTTAATTTTTTGATCTTAAGCCTTCACAACTTTGTTTTAATTTTTTACAAATAACAGTCTATGTGCAGCTTGTTTTTATGCCATAGATCTGTAGCAAGTCAGACTCCTTAGTCTTGGCTTGGCTGCTTTTAAATTTCCTGTTTTAGAATTTAGAGAATAAAGGTCTGTCAGACAGTCTAATCCTGATAGATAGTAGTTAGGTAGAGAAATTTTGTGAACTCAACTATTTAAACTGATTTCATGGAGAAATAAGAGTAGACATAGACTAGTTTTATGTTTTAAATAAAAGAAAAAATGATTGATGAAAAGCTTTGAAAGTCCAAATGCACCTTCTAAAGAAAAAATCTTAGGAAGTAGGTTGTGTAGGTAGGTGTTTGGGAAATACTTTTCTATTGATATATCAAGTTCTAAGTCATTTTTGTTAGCAGCTGATAATAAAATTATCAAAGTGCAAGGCACTGATCAGCTTCTAGAAAAAATTGTCTGAAGTTCTTGACACCTTCAAGAAGATGCCATCCCCATGTGGAGCCACTATTAGCCACCTATAAAAGTTTGTCATACCAAATGGTGGCTAAATATTTTTTTAGGCCTTCAAGAAACAATTTCATGTCCAAATTGTGAGTTCTTGAATTATTTTGATGATAATTACCCTTTGAGTTAATCTTCACTATTGTTTCACTGTTAGTCGTAAAGTACCTATTATTTACTAAGAAAGACTGCTTAAAACTCCATTCTTCATTCATTCATGTCACCATTTGACTCTTATGAGATTCCATTTTCCACCCTTAAACCATTACAAAATTCCTCTATAAACCTTCATTTAACCTCCAAAATCATCATATAATCCCTTTTTAAACCTTATATTTCCATTTATTTGGTTTAAAAATGCCTCCTTTTATCTATCGGAACCCTTACTGAGCCTTGAAAAACCTTCATTTTGGCCTAAAAACCCATTTTTCAGCTATAAGGTATATAATCCCCCGAGGGCTTATTTCCTTTAACCCCTTCCTCCATGTGTCCTAAAGCCCAGAAATCGGGCGCTAAAGGGCTTAAAAACCTTTCCCGAACCCCTTTTCCCTTCCATTTTCCATTCTTTACATATAATATTAAAAACGAATCTGGACCATTGATCTACATAAATCAATGGCCATCGGGTTCCATTCATCTACCCATCCATCCTGCCTTACCTTTTCCTCCATCCATATATTCGATCCCTCTTCTAATCCTAACCATCCATCAAAAAGATCCGAAGATCGGGACTTAACTCGATAAACCAACACCTATTCGCTACGCGACAAAGCAACCATATGTCATCATGGGGCTCCACTACATTCCTCCTCCACGCACCTTTCATATCGCATTCTTTCCATGCCATTGGATTTGGATCCTCTGATCCAACAGTTGACAATGCGTATCGCAAAATTTTTGCGCCTAAAGTTTAAGGCTAAATTTTTTTGTGAAATGGGTGGTATTGGGAGGGACAGGTGTCAAGTAACGTATGGAATCGCATTTTTTTCAGGCAATACCGCCTCCCCTCATTTCATTTTGTGAAACCACCCCCAATTTTCTGCCATGCCGCTACCCTCTGCAAACGTCACTTTTGTTTATAATCCTAACCACCGATCTCTGAGATCGGACAATCCTGATTTAATCTCACCCCCATTCATGTTCCACCTAACTTGCCCCCAAAATATTTCAACGAGTAATCTCGAGCGTTGATTGTCTTAATCCAACAGCTCATGTTCGTCGTCACGCCCAAACATCCAAAGAATTTTTAAACCTATCTTCACAGGATTTATATAACTTTTGTTTGTTTTTTGGAGGTTCTATGGAGTTTTTCTATAGTTATAAAGATAACGCGAAGGCCAGGAATGATGATTCCAAACCTTTAGTATAGGAAGAGATCTAAGGATTTTTCAATTCCACAGTATCGTTCGATAGATGATGATTATCGATCCATTTAACAGAAACCCTACAACTGCATAAAACCATTTGTGCCAGTGAAGACAGAACAACAAAGAGTATCATAATTAGGAAATTAACGATAAAGAGATTAAATCCAAAGCTTGAAGATCAAATTTTTAATCTATAGGTTAAAGAGATTAAGACAATGTCAAAGAATGAAGACCCGAAGACGAAGATCAAGGCTAATTAAGCCTAAACACAGACCAAAAGCAAATTAAAAGTGTTCAAAGGTAAATAGAGAAAAATATCAGTGAAAGAGGTCTCCACTGCCACATCAGAGACCATTTATCTTCTTCAGCTACCAAATGTGCCACTTGAATTCTCAATAAATCAAATGAAGGCATAGTTATTGCCTAGTCAGAATATATTTGCCTAAAGACAGCTAAACAATTATTTCAAACTAAAGAACATATTTTAAGCTGTCAGTAAAGTTATTGTAAAATATAAAAAGTGTCTTAAAGTCAATCTTTTTTCCCACTAACCCTAAAAAGCATAAATGGAATAAATGAAACAGAGTTTTAATTCAATGCATTCCTGCCTTATGCCTTGCATGGTTTTCAAGGCTAGGAATTGCATTTAGTATAGAATTAATGATACTCAAAACTAGAAACTCTTCCACCTCCTCATTTCCTTATAAATTCTCCTTGAGGAGCACATTGTAAAGGGTTGGTTGTTGGACTATTGATGTAATAGTTTTTGTACCAAATCATTGCTGAATGTAAATAAGTTCTGAAGCTCTGAAGCTCTGTTAAGTTATTAAAGAAGTTAGACTGAGAAGAGAAGTTGTTGTTGTGATGAAACACTAGACATGTTGTTTGTAACTAGATTGAAATCAATATACAAGCTGATTTTTGGGATCCTGGTCTATATCATTGGTGAAGTACCTCTTACTGTTATTGTTTTCCTTTCATGTATGCCATTTTGTTCACTTTTCTCTGATAAAGAACAACAAGCATAGAGCTAGGATTTACTGCTAAAGTACCCTACTCTCACTGATAAGCTTTATCTACATGTTTTCTGCTAATTGTGATATTTGAGAATGACTTAAATTAAGTATAAACATTATCAAGGAATGTTGGTTAGTCCATGTCTTGATGTGAAAAACTTGAAAGAAAGTTCTTGAATGATATTTTCATTACATGCTAAGTAGAGTTAAACTAGAAAATTTTATGGTTTTCCCTATCTTCTAGTTCTTTCTCCAAAATTTGTTTGAAAGTTTCCCTAAGATTATGCTAAAAAGCAGGGCATGATTTTAATGCATCTAACCTCATCTTAAGTTTCACTTTGTTTTCTTATCTGTTTTCATCCCTTCTGAAAGTAGTCTAGTGAGATTAATGGATTGTTGTTTGATAAGTTAGCTTTAATACAAGCTTGCCCAAAGAATTCTATAGTTAGCCCTATCCTTTGGTTGGTTTCAAACAGTTGCTTAAAAAGGATTTTCTTGTATGGTAAGTTGATAAATCCTTGTTGAAATTATTGGCTTTTTCCACTTTCTCAACACTTTTAATGTTCCACTCCATCATTTAAATCTAAAGGATCTTTTGATATAGATGACTTTCCCCTTGGACCACTCTTGAAATTGTTATACAATTAAACCCTTTTGTGACTCCATTGCCCAATGGATTAAATCTGTTTCACACTAATCCTATCTTCTAAACACTTCTCAATATACTTGCATCTTCAGCCTTTGAAACTATTTCATTTTGTGATATTCCATCCAACTAAAGATCATACCTAACCAACCAAACAAAAAAAAACCCTTGTTCTTAATAACTAGCCTAAAATCATATTTCAAGCCTTAAAGATCACATCTTTAAACACACTTATAGAGAGATCCCTCTCTGGATTTAGGAGGGATAGATCCTAGAATCCCAAAGTGGTTCTGATGTAGGCTCTGCAACATTTAGTCTTGCCACTCTACTAAATTATAGAGGCCTAACAAAAGCTTATTTTAGAAAATCAAGGAGGCTTCATCTCCCAAAGGAAAATTACTAATTCCATCCTCATTTTTCAAGAAGCCATCAACTCAATCATCTCACGCAATGAAAAAGTATTTATCCTAAAGCTCGATCTTTCTAATGCCTTTGACAACGTCAGACACTCTTTCCTCTCTGTTGTGCTCCAAAAAATGGGTTTTGATCAAAAATTCCTTGCCCTTATTAATTCTTGTATATTTGTCCCTTGGATATCTCCTCTTGTCAATGGCAGACCAGTACCCTCCTTTCAATCCTCCCGAGGTCTAAGACATGGGTGCCCTCTTTCCCACTACCCTTTTATCCTCATGGCAGAATCCTTTAGTAGGGCCCTGGATCGTATGAGGTGAGCTGGCCTCATTACAGGCATCAAATTCAGAAACAGTGTCAAAAATATGAACCATTCTCAATTCACAGATGACACTCTTCTGATGGGGGGAGCATCCAATATAATTGCACAACGATTCAAAACTGTATTGGACAAGTTCATGCTCTATTCCAGAGGCTTGATTAATTTTCAAAAAAGTTTTGTTTATGGTTGGAATGCCACCAACCAAACCATCCACAAAATTGCTAATATTTTTGATGTATCATACAAGCTGAATTGGGACCAATTCACTTACTTGGGCATGCCTGTCAATGCTGGCCCTTTAGAGGTCGAAGTATGGAATATTACAATTGAAAAAATGAAGAGAAAATTGCAACAATGGGGCTCCTAATGGCTAAATATTGCAGGGGGCATATTCCTCCTCAAATTTGGTCTCTCATCTCTACCCTTGTATCACTTCACCCTCCTTCAAGCCCCTGCTATCATCCATCTCAAATTCGAAGCATCATCAGGCACTTTCTCTGGCAAGGTGGGAGAAATGAAAAGAAAAAAATACAATCTTGTCAAGTGGAGACAAGTAATCCAAGATAAGGAACATGGAGGGATTGGAGTTCACTCTCCCAATCTTGTGAACAGAGCTTTTGGAGGGAAGATAGTTTGGAGACTAATCAGTGAGAGTCAGGTGTGGTGGAAAAAATTCTTGGAGGTAAAATACCCTAATTCTCCTCGGAAACACCTTCTAGACCATGACATCCCTAATAGACCTTGCTCTAAAATATGGGCCCTCTACAAGAAATTGACCCCTTTTTTAGCCCAAAACCTCTCTAAATTTCCCATGGGGGTTAACTCTATTAATGATGGGAAATATAGGATTATGGGGAAAATTCCCATCTTAGATAGACCTGGCACCCAACGCATCCTCTCTCATTTCAGTAATATGGGCTTTAGACTCTTAAGCCATTTTTCTAAATGGGATGACTAGTCCCAAAACTAGATTGGTTGGTACTTACCCAAAGCCCTTGCTCATCTTGAAGCTGATCTTTGCACCCTGCAGATAGACCTCTATGGCGCTGCTCCTTTAAAAAAAGATAGCATTGATGGATTTCGTTGAGACCCCTCTTGCTCAATGTATTCCATCAAAGTATCTTATAAGCAACTCTGCAGTGACTATTACCCTGCAACTATTTGGTGCAATTGGAAAGAAGTGTGAAAATCAGAAGCTATCCCCAAGATTAAGGTTTTCACATGGACGCTCTTGAAAGGGAAATTTTTAACTTCAGAAAATCTCAAGAGAAGAGATGTTCTTGGACCATCAATATTCCCTAACTATCAAGGTCCTGAAGAGACATCATTCCATCTCTTCATTGGGTGTACTTTTGTTGCACGCTTCTAGATTGAACTAATCCCATCCTATCAACCTCTTTGGGAGTAGCAAGGCACCATTGCAGAGGTCCTCCAAACTTGGAAGAGCAACTACCCATGGGGGAAAAAGAAGAGTAATCTTTCGAGGAGGGTCTAGGGCACTCTGCCATATGTGGTCTTATGGAATATTTGGCTCACTAGGAATAGGAAAATATTCAGAGACAAATAACCTTCTTTTAGGAAAGTTTGCATCAAATCCTAGAGCCTTACCCTTGAAAAAATATCCGCCAAATGCAACAGTAGAATCGACTTCAGTGAACTCTCTATGGAGGAAAGGAGTTTCCTTAGCAACCTTTGGGATAGAACTGGTAGCTTTAAGCCTTCTTCAATTCAGCCTTCTAGAAAAGACATAATCTAGAAGATTTAGCTTAAAGATAAGGACTTCACTAAATGGATAAATAGCTATGCAAGACCTTCTATTTTTTTCAATGGAGCATGAAAAATTAATCCAAGCATTGCAGGTGCAGGAGGCATAATAAAAAATGCAAATGGTAGCATTCTCACATCTTTTGAATGGGGTCTTGGCACCCTATCCAACAACAGAGTGGAGGCCTTTGCCCTCCTCCAAGGTTTATATCAGCTAAAATAGCTCAACATTTCTAATGCTATGGTTTTTGGTGATTCTTCCATTATCATCAATTTGATGAACCATGATGAACCATCAAATAACATAGCTCTCCATCAGAAAATTAGTAGATGTCATAGCCTCTTAAAGGGTATGGAAGGAACAACCTTCTATCACATCCTCCGAAAAAATAATAAGGATGCTGATCAACTTGCAAATAGAGCTTGTGCTCGAATCACAGGGAAATTTTTTTGCAATAATGTCACATATCTCATGCCTTTTCCATGATCTTACTGGAGACAATCTCCAGATTTATTCCGATCCATCCCACAAAATTCTTTGTGCTCCTCATATTTTTTCGTACTCCCTCCATTCGCCTCCCCATGACCTTATATCTTTGGGTCTCCCCCAGAGATGCCTCCCTCTTCCTGCACTGTCCTATTTATACTCTTGCTCCCCACTTCATCAGGCATCCCTTAGCTCTCTGTAAGCATGGTAATTACCCCCTCTACAAAGCTCTTCTATTCAAGACTTTGGATTACCCTTACACTCCCATCCCGACCCTTCTATCCTATGCTCCTTTGTTTTTCTCTGATATTCTGGCACTCTTCTCTCTCATTCCTCAGCCTTCCGTTTTTGTGGCCTCTGCTCATCTCTACACCTTACTTACTGATGAACCCGTGCCATTCTTCTGCACCTGCTTTTCCTCCGACATGGCTCGTAGTGAAGATTGCCTTCACTACGCGGATCTTCAAGCCAAACTGGAACAAATCCGAGCATACCAAAAAATCCTAGATGCAAAGCTGCAAATAGAGGTCAAGATCTTAGATGAAAAGCATGAAGGACATGTTAATGTTTTTCTCCATAGGGTCACCTCACTCCAAAATCAGTATAATGCACTCTCCAATTGGTGTGCTCACGCTGAAGAATCAGTTCAAATACTTAAATACATTTTGGAGAAACGCACAACACCTAGCTCCGACTCCAACAATATGTGGAATGCTAGCAATGAGGACAATACAGATGCCTCCACAAGGTGCCATATCAGCATCAATTGATCTCCACTATCATACTTAAGCATGTCTTTTATGTTTGTTTTTATTTTATCTCATTTTGTTCGCATATATGCATTATTTGTATTTTAGTTATTCTAGAACATTAGAAGCAAAGGGAATGTAGCATTTCATTGTAGCTACTTCCTCTGTGGCACTGAAAGCAACCTAGCATGTAAAAAAGGAGCTTCTCCTCATCTTTTTTGGAATACAAAATAACAACCAATTCTATTAAAAATAAATAAATCACACAATCAAACCATGTACTACTGTAACTTAGGCAAACCAGTCTGAGTAGAGTCTACTAATAAAAAGCCTTAATGATATATTAATTTCAATAACACCATTTTATGTCTATATTATGCACATATTTGATTAAGAATTATCGTCCATGCATAATTACTAATTATCACCAGTAGCATGTACTACTCTTTAACACTAAAATTATATGATATTCTCAACTAGATTGACAAACCATCTGTCCTTGTTGATTAATGAGCACTAGACATATCACCTATACTCGCTGATTAATATGCACTAATTCATCCTAATTTCATGACAATTAATTCCAATTCAATTCCACTACTTGTAACTTAATACAAGCACAATACTAATTCATCATCAATATAATACATGGAATAAATACTCGAATTTTACAGAAGTCTCATACTAACTATAAAATATAATATTTCCTATCATCCATGAGTTCCTTTCTCCAAGCTCTTCCCCAAGAAGAGACCTGGCACCCCAAAACCACCAACCTCTTGTCATCCTGGTGAAGGCACTTTGATGACTACTTTCCCCTAGCATAGTTTTTATAATGACACCCCATTATTATAGGCTCCTGCTTTCCCATAGCCTAGGCTTTTCTTTTGTTTTTTCACAAAAGTTTTGTTTGTCTTATTTAAAGCTCGCTTTTTCCACAATGTTGCTTTTCCTACCCCTTCCTAGTATAGTTTCTTCCTCACCAGGGTTTTATTAGATAATTTTATTCGACTCTAAATTTAATATTTTTCTTACTCCTGAAGGGTTTTTTCAAAGATATTTGGGAAAGTGTAAAAATTACATCCTATCCACATGGATTAGAATTTAGGATCTCTTTATAATCCACCTTTTCTAGATTAGTATGAAAATTTTCTCAATATTATTAAAATCATATATTACTTACAACAATATAGATTTTTCTTAGGTCAATATAGTAAGTTGTCCTTCCTAAAATTAGTTTAAATTTTAAAACATCATGAATTAAAAATATGGGATATTACACTTATAATATGTTAACATTGTTTTACCCTCCAACTCCTTATCATCCCGCATATTATCCTTAAAATTGGAGGTAACCGTATCTTTGACATTATCTTTGCTTCCCATGATAATCTCCTTCTTAATCCCCCAATGGTCGAGTGAAGACTAGGCATATTTATGCCACCGACGCTTGAGGCGTAGGTGGTGTTTTGACTAAAGTTAGAAGCAATTTTTGGGAGCCTCTTGGATTCCATGTTCCAAATATTCTTCTTAGACATCCAATATCTAAAAATATGTGTAATTTCAATGGGGGAGAGTCCAAATTTGATTAGGAGGATAGGATAGGGAATGTTTCCCTTTATCTTTAGGTTAGAGGTAATGAATTGCTTTTGAATCATCTCAATCTTTCTCCATGACTCTCTAGATATAATTCAACCCAAAACTTCATGTCCGTATAAGATAATAGTGGTGACGAGAGTGTCAAAGAGGAACCTTTTTTTACTCCAAACGAAAATATTGATCGACTTACAATTGTTTTCAAGCTCATAATAAGCTTTATAGCCTCCAATTATTATTTTCTTGATGCTATATGCTAGTTGTGAAGATGAGGAAATTCAATGCCAAAATATTTATAAGAATAAACTCTCTAGAAAATAGTTATCATAGACGAAACTACCATGGGTGTACTTTTCGTATTTAATGATCATGACTTTAGTCTTGTCGGTATTAAATGTCATACCCATCTTGGAGTAGTGGACATGAAGAGTCTTAAGATTCTTGTCTTGTTGCTATAGGGTAATATGCTTGGGTGGTGGTTGCTAAATATCCTTCTCAAAGCTTTCCGATGCCCGAGGCAGATAGTCAGATTAGCTGTAAAGTTCACAAAGAAGCTACATACATGTTCATGCTAATGTCTATAATCGGCAAAGTAAAATGGAGAGATTACCTCTTTATTGATAGCGGATCCCATGGAGAACAACGAGCAACAAAGTAGAGATCCTTCTTCACCGGCACCAAATCCAGATCGTGCAATCAATCAAAGCACGCGTGTAATCTCTACAACATTATCATTTGTTATTGATTAAACTAGCATATGAGAAATATGAGACGATGCAGATCTAAGCCATTCATATCATGCTATAGAGATGATTCAAAAACAATTATGACACTGATGCATCGAATAGACAAAACAGATACAGTTCTATTGATTTATAAAAACCAGGATTACAACCGTTGGTTCCACCAAGCCCTCCTCAGTCTCCCAATTCCTCTCCTTCTTTCTCTATTTCCAAGTGTGATGATGGTCAAGGAAGAAAGCTCTCAATGAAATTCTTCAATCTTCAAACCTCACACTACAACAATGAAACTCTTCTCTACAAATATTCAATCGTTCTACCTTAGACCAAGAGCCCACAGGTCCATTTTATAGAAGATGGAGAGGGAAAACATTGCCAACCTATTCAACTAGTTTGTAATGGGAAAGATCAAGATGTTTCCATGTTCTTCCATGCTTTTGCCTCCTTAAGAGGTCAATTGTATTTGGCAAGGCCTAATAAAAGGTGTTTGCCTTTCAGTTTCTATTTTTCACTGGTCCTTTATGAGAAAAAGCTGAAAGTGCCAATCACTTTTCCACAAGATATTTTCCCTTTTCACACTCAAACACGTATAACGCTGCCCATTGGGCAAGACAGAGCATTACCCTAGGTACTAACAGTCCCTTTACATCTATCAAGTGTGTTATAACGTTGTCTAGCTATTTCTGGGGTGCGTTACCTTGGAAAAAATGGGTCTTGTCTCGGTCATTTTCTTCCTTCCATGTTACCTTCTCCTCTGAGCTGATGAGGAGGTCATTTGTCTTGTAACAGATGCCCCCTAAAATGTGAGGTCAAAGACAAAGACGGTGGACGAAATACTTTATAATAAGTGTAGCACAATAAAAGGAACTGGAGGTCTGAGGAAAACCTGAAACAACAACATATGTCAGAAAATATAGTATCTGTCTTGAGTTGGGCATTCCCATTCTCAGTAGCTAATCAACATGATTTCTTTAGGACAGAGATATGAACAGTATGTCCACTAATAAGCATAACGTGAAAGTGTTTGTCATAACAAGATCAAACTGAAAAGCTGTCTCCAGAAAACAATATCACAACTCGGGGGAGGAAACAAAACTGTAATGGTGTAACCTTCGACCCAAGGTCTTGGTCGCCACATCACTAAAATGCATATTTCCCTACATCTAAATGAGTGAGTCATAGTCAGACATGCAGGAAATCATCTGATTACTAGTAAATAAAAAAAATTGTTAACAGATGCAAGGGTAGCCACCGATAATGATGATGGTCCCCAAGATGCACAGTACAATCTAGCGAGTGTGAATAAAAGGATTTGATGTTGAACACTCATAGAATCATTCGATTGGTAGCCAATAATGAGAAACCCCAATCGAACACAAGATGACCTGTCACTGATGTCTGCAAGTATCTGGGTACTAACATGTTTCTGGATCAACTTCCTAGATAAGATGTTGAAGTCAATAGGAAGATATCTATCAAAGGTTAGGCACTGAGGAATCCTACATCAGTTGGCACAAAATGGGAAAAGGTGATTTGGTACTGATGGAAATAATCAAGAGAAAATGGGAATAATTGACAACAAATAAGTTCTGGCATATGGTGACTTTGGTTGATACAAGGAGCAGTAGATAGCAGGATCCTCTTTGAACAATAGAAGGCACTCTAACAGGGTACTAGGCAGCTTAGGCTTAATGAACACCAAAGAGTGTTAAAATTCACCAGTGCAGAAACATTGGGAGATGAAGGTTAAACTCATAGATGGTAGGGTTCGGCTAAGTGTAAAAAGAGTCTTTTGGGAAGTGCCATGTTCAAGATTTTGTTCTGCCAAATCGACCTTTAGAAAATGTAACAGAAGAAGTATCCATGATGTCCAAAAAATTTTCCTGGTCTGATTAAGTTTAACGAGTCCAGATGGCTAAACTCGGTGGTTTTTTCATATTTAGAGAGTCTGAAAAACACAGTAAAAGACAACTCCAGGGGCACCTTTGTCATGTTTGATAACCAGGTGGGACAAAGGGAGAATAGTAAGCTTGAAAAAATTAATTTTCCGTGAGTTAGTCCATTGAATCCGAAACAATGAGAAAGCTATGCTCGATGGACATCCACCTCAGTTTGTTATGAGTACGAGGAGACGGAGTACACTAAATGTTCTTTGTGAAATTTTAACAAGTCCAACAAGGAAAAACTCGATGCTTTCCGTAAAAATTTTAATGAGTCACACGAGAAAAAACTTGGTTACTTTTTCTGTTTAAAGATCTATGAAAAAGATGAAAAGAATGACTCATATGTCTCTTTCGTGGTATTTTAACGAGCCCGACAAAGGAAACTTAGGGTTTTTTTAGTTTTACGAGCTAGTAAAAGTCCCTAAAAAGAAATCTCTAAATTGGGTCGAACATGTTCATATCTGCATATAAACATTTAAAACCCATCAGAGCATCGATAACATATAAAAACCAATAGTTGCGACGAAAATGGAGCATGAATTTCCCTCTTTGTATCAGACTAGTTGAGTGAGTCTGACCTCTAGAATGGCTATAAGAATGCCACAAGCCTTCATTTTCACTCTATTGAGTGTTGTGATAGAGGTCTAGAGAAAAAAATGGTGAAACTTCAGCTGTTCATTATGTACGATCTGAGCAACGGTTTTTCATTCTGCAAGATCCAAGTAAAATCTTGAACCTTTCTTTGTCATTTCATTATGTTTTTAAGTCTTTTTGCTGGTTCAAATTGTCAATTTTAGCAGGCACTAAAAAATTTAAGCGGCTAACGCGGGTGATGAGTGTTATGCCAGCATTAAACACTCTTCCCGTGAAGAAACAACATGTTATCACGCATTATTGGGAACTATAGCCCACGTTAGCCAGCAAAGATGTTTTAGGAACTCATTTTTTAGCTTTCAAAGGTGTTCCAGACAAAAACTAATCTAGTGAAATGTTTTCTTGTGCAGGTGTAAAGCTATTTACCATGAGTATTTGGCACGAGAGGGCACATGAATGGGGAGAATGTGAAATGGTTACCGATGCAGCTACCTTGCTAGTTATCCATAGATGCAGATTGCTAATTTATGCTCATTTAGAGTTGATGAGGGGATAAGAGGACCTGCTAAGATGGATAATTTAGCAATGGGATGACCGCCAACATGTCTTTTATATCGGGGTTAGTGAACTCTATATTGAGAAAGATGGTATCTATTTTTTGACTGGTCTGTCATGCCGAGGGCTAAGGCCCAATCTAACAAGATCCAGGGCTGATCCTCGCACCACTGTCGATTTGATCCATATGCACTGCATAAAAAATAATGTGGCAGTGAGTAACCGAGTGCCTATTGCACCGGTGGCATCGAGACCGCTGGGGTCTCTATTGTGGATGATAGTTCGCTTGGCTGGTGCTAAGAGTTAGCATGTGGCCACCAATGCCCAGGTGTTGTTAGCACTGGATAGTATGCAGCCCCAGGTATTTGACTGGTGTGAAGGGGTTGTTCGTCGAGTTCATGCATAGTTGACAGCATGCAAGACTCAGACCCAAATAGATTTTGGGTATCGTACACTGATCATCTCATTCATACTAGAGCAAGTGCCGATCATGAGGCCAAGAATGGTCACAGATGTGTTGGGCCTACGAGAGCCAAGATAGGCTCATTGGGAAGCTTTGATTCCATGGACTGGAGAGGGTCCAATCCATCACTGTTTTGATGAGGGGTTCTTTGAGTGGCTTGAAGACTAGATCATCATTATTGAAGATTATCCCTACGTAGGGATGAACTATACAGGAGATCGAGAGTTGGTATTGCCCCCAGGCACTTAGTGGGATCTAGATGGTAAGAAAGAGAATGATCAGTGTTTGGAAGTATTTTTTATTTTCTTTTGAATTTTTATGCAATTTTTTTTTGTTTAACAGGTGAAAATGAATGTTGACATGAAGCTTTGTTGCTTGACATAGATGTGGCACCTATCCGTATTTCCAGAGCCCCTCGCTATGCAAGGCGAGGAATGCAGCTACCTAGGGCTGGTGCAGCAGCGAAGGATGCAAAAGCCGCCAAAGAGGGTGATGACACAAAGATTTTGCAGGAGCTTACTAGAAACCCAGAGGGTTTAAGTATGGGTGTGTCGCCTCTTCCCATGAGAGAGATCTTGGTCTCTCTACAGCGATATACCATGGGTGTGCCGGAGAGATACTTGGTGCCTCTGAGGAGGATATCTAGAGTAGTTGTCTGCTATTTTGAGTAGCAGGCTTAGTAGGAGGAGTAGATAGATGTGTAAATGTCATAGTGAGGCTTTAGCAAAGATTTTTTTTTGTAAAACACCCGAGTTTTGAGAAGTTTTTTGATGTAATCTAAACTGGACACGATATATATATATATATATATATATATATATATATATATATATATATATATATATATATATATATATATATACATATTTTGTTGATTTTGATCTCATGTGTTTTTTAATGTTTATGTATTTTCTAAATTAAAAAGTATATACTCATGTATGACTATTTCTATAGCAAGTGTGACAAATGCCAATCTAACACATAATTTTCCAATGAATCAGCTAATGCATTAAATTCTCTTGGAATTTTCTCAAACACAATGATTTTAAAGTGACGTTATAAAAGTCGTACCCTTAAGAAATAACGTTACAAGACAGGATGACGGACGCGATAATGATTGTTTAACTGCATAACTACGACTTGGAAATCTAAACTGACCATTATATTGGGGATGTCGCGAGATGCAGCCTCCATGAGGAGTTGGGTCACCAACATATACTCAGCAATGTTGTTGGTGGCATTGCCAGGAAGATTCCCCTGGAACCAAGGAGTTCTGACTCAGGTGTGTAGAGGACCCAAGCAGCTAACACAATGTGCCTAGTATGATGACTAGCACCGTCTGCATATCTAATGTATGATAAGGATGATGAAGGCAACTGTGTGAAAAATAAAAGAGTGTGTATGAGAAAAACTCAAAAACCAAAAATATCCAAAGACATCAAAACAAAGGCAAAACTCATATATATAAAATTACAAAGCATATGCCTAGAGGAGAACTAGGCAAAATACTTCTTCAGATAGAGCCCATTGTGGGGCTCTGTGAGTGGAATTCCATTACAGTCCTGAAGTTCATAAGATCCTTTTGAGAGGACTTTGGTGACTATGTAGGGACCAAGCCGTAATGGTTGAAGTGTTCCTGCCCCCAAGAGGTCATGTCTCTGATCATAGAGTAGAAGGAGATCACCCTTTAGGAAAGAATGAGGCTTGATAGATTTGTCATATTGAGCTTTAACTCGGTGCTGGTGAGCTTTAAGTGCTAGTGTGGCATCTCGATGAGTTTCGTCCAAGTGATCGAGCGAGAGCAAGCGCTCTTTTTTGGTAGTAGTGCCAGGTAGGAGTTCAATGAGGAGCTTGAGTGATGGAATATCACACTCAATTTGGAGTACTCCCTCCATGCTAAATGTGAGTTGGAATGGCATGAACCCATGCGAGTTGGAATGCGAGTTTTGACTGACGTACAGTATGCCCATAACGCTGAATATAACTTCTGATTCTATGTGGTTTTATCATTGCCAACTAACTGACAAATCATGGTTTTGACAACGCCATTTATAGCTTTGACTTGACCATTCGCTTGTGGATAGTATGACAAAGACTGATCTATTCAAAATCCAAGCATGGAAGTTAATTCCTTCATCATATGGTTTTGAAAATGTGACCCATGATCAGTGATAATTGAAAGGGGTATACCGAAACGACAGATAACCTGATTGAACAGGAACAAAGCGGTCGTTTCTCCATCGACCCTAAATGTGGGAATGGCTTCAGCCCATTTCGTAAAGTAGTCGATGACCATGACAATGTATTTGTATCCGTTGACTGAAGTGGGGTTTCATGTAATGAAGTCTATTCCCCATTTAGCGAAAGCACCAATGGAGACAACTGGGTGGAGAGCGATGGGGTGAGCACACCTTGTTTTCATGAAAAATTGACATGGATGACACTTCTAGACTGATGTGGTACAATCTTTAAACAAAGTGGGCTAGTAATAGCCTGCACGCAAGATTTCTTGGGAAATAGCTATGCTAGAAGGATGATCGTCGCACGCCCCCACATGAAAGTCATTTAAAACATGTTCTACTTCATCAAAAATGAGACAACGCTAAAGAATAGTATCGACACCACGACAATATAGAGTATCATTTATTACGAGGTAGTGTTTTTCTTGGTGGTGGATACGACGACATTCATCGGACGTGAGAGTTGGGTGGAAGCGTTGAGTTTGGAGGTAGACAAAAATGTCTCCATACCAAGGATCAGAAGAATCGAGCAAGTAGATGAATTCATCAGGCAATGGATCATGAGCTACATCTCTTGGGTTAATTCTAGGAAGGTCCGACAGTAATTTGGCGAAGACTAGAGATTTATTTGCTTTGGCATCAATCAATACCAAGTCAAATTGTTGGAGGATCATGATCCATTTGGAATATTTTCCTCCAATAATTTGGTGAGACAAAATGTGTCACATGGGATTTTCGAAAGCGATAACAGTAGTTTGACATAGTAATATATAGTGTCGGATTCGGGTGATAGCGAAGACCACTGTGAGAGAGATTTTTTCAACATGTGAATATCGTATTTCAGGTCCGATAAGACCTTTTGACAAGTAACATATCACATGTTCACTATCGTCATCATGGACTTGAACTAGAACCATGCCAAGTGAGGATGGTGAGGCTGCCAGGTAGAGGAGAAAGTCACATGAATAATTGCGGGCACTAAGAAGTGGGGTAGAAATGAGTGCTTGTTTCAAGGTGTCAAACGATAGTTGAGCTTGGTCATCCCAAAAATATAGTGTTCCCTTCTTTAATAAGCACATAAAGCCTTTCGTTATCTCAACATAGTTTACTATGAAACGACATAAAAAAATTTCATTCCCTTGCAAACGTTGGAGTTGCAGAATGGATTAAGGTGCAGGTAATTCAAAGATTTCCTTAACCTTATCGGGCTCAACCCTAATCCTGTGCTTGGAGACAATAAAACCTATAAGGCATCCAAAATCGACAAAAAATACACACTTATGTGGATTTAGACTTATATTGTAGAGCCTACATCGAGCGAAGATTTGTTTTAGATGCACAAGGTGATGGGATTGCTTCTTGGAATGAGCCGGAAGGTCATCCAAGTAAGCTTGAACAATATGCCCAATGTCGTGAAAGGCGTAGTCCATATCCCTTTGAAAATTTTCTACTGTATTCTTTAGACCGAATGGGAGTTTGTGATAAAAAAATGTGCCCCAAGGACAGATGAAGGAAATTTTATGTTGGTCATATTTTTTAATTGCAATCTAGTTATATCTTGAGAAACCATCCATAAAGGAAAAAGACTCACATCTGGCGCAATCATCAAGGATCTGATCTATGAATGACGTAGGTTAATTTTCTTTTGGACAAGCAGCACTCAAATCACGATAATCAGCACAAACTCGAATGGTGCCTTGTTTTTTGTCTATGGGGACCAGATTGGAAACCCATTCTATCAGAGGAACGGGATAGATAAAACTAGCGTTCAAAAAATTTTCGACTTCAGTTTTAATGGCGGCCACTTTGCGCAGGTGGATAGGTCGGAGTCTCTGCTAAATAGGTTTGGCATTGCCATAAACCTTGATTTCATGCTCGACGATATATGGATCTATGCCAGGCATTTCTTCGTAAGACCAAGAAAACACATCACATAATTCCTTAAAAAGAGATGTGAAGCATGAAATTTCCTCACGATTGAAATCTTCTCCAATCTGATTATTTTCCACGATACCCTTTTTGACTGAGATATCTATGAGAAAGGTTTTAGAGAGGTTGCTCAAGTTCCCCTCTAAATCGATAGTTTGAAATTTTTTGTTAATAGAGGAGATGATTTCAGGTGGATCAAAAGATGGGATTTGGGTAATTATCATACCTGAATTGAACATCGAAGTGCGATGGTGGAACTCTCCCCAAGGTCATTCTTCTAGAGACATGATCTCTCAAATAGCTTTGTCCATAGGTAGGACTTCATCGAGGAGATCCTTAGAAATAACCGTGATGGGCAGGAGGTTTATACCATTGGTCAAAACCATAGCTGTGGAGGGTTCATATGTATTATGGATGGCTTGATAAGCCAACTTGGCTGGTGAGAGCGACATCTGATCTCCATAGGAATCAATTTCTGAAGGTTCTGGTAGGATCCATGGGTCAATAGAGCTATCGAAAGCGGTAGATATCATGGCAACTATGTGTGGAACCTTAGGCGGTGGGAGACGAAAGCAACCCATCAAGGAAGATTCCTTCAGAAGACTGGTACCAATGCTGACGTATGAGTCAGGAAAACCTCCTATTAGGGTTACAGTGCTACTTGGTAACATGGCATAATCAGGGGTGCAAAAGGATAACTGATCCACTGTGACTATTTTCCCATCTAATGGAAAGAGGATGAGTCGGAAGACCGCAAAAACAATGATAGTCATTGTGTATGACCAACTGTGACCCAGCAATAGATTATATTCGAGATGGTGATCTAAAACTTCAATGTCCACCGTTATCATTTTCCCACTAAGGGAAATGGGAAAGCTAACAAGGTAACCTTTTGGGAGGAAAGTGTGGCCTTCAAAAGCTTTAATGGAATTCGACAGCGGAGACAAAGTGGGAGAACCCAAAGCAAGCCAGCAAGTAGTTGATGTAACATAGGTCAAAGCATCTTTGTCTATGACATTATGATGGATTGGTCTCCCTTTCAACACAACTTGCACTTGGAATGCAAGTTGGCGTGAGAGGCGAGGTTTAGATTTCTCCATGTCAAAGATAGATAGAGTAGAATCCTGGGGGTTAATCCCACCAATGGCTAAAAGTAAGGCTTTCCTTTGTGTTAGGTAAGTTTGCAATACTTCTAGAGCAGACATAGCTGACAGTGCCTGCACCAAATCTTCTACAATATTGTAGTTTTGGGTGGCACGTGCATAGGTGTTATGAGTCGTGCGTCAAAGTGTCCCTTTTGGGGGATGAATTGTGGGGTTAGAAATGGGTCGTTTGATATGAAAATAGTTGGGCAGCTGTGGGTTTGAACTGGTACCAGATTCCTAAGTATCATTGATAGGATTTCCATAAATGTTGGCTTGTGTTTGGATTTCAACACTTTCTACGCCATAAATGGTAGACGATCCTTCACTGCAAGGATGCATACCACCATCGCCCCTTTGCGGGGGTTGTGGTGGATTTGAAATCATGTGTTGCTATTGCTACTGTGCATTAGGAAAGGGATTTTGAAGGATGACAAGTGTCCTCCTAGAGTCCTTACTTGTAATAAAATCTGTGCATTTCTATAGCCAAATAAATTTGTATGTGAAGTGGTCCTCAGCACAGATTCTACAAGGAAATTCCATGGGTTTTCCTTTCCATTTGTCATTTTTAGCAGCATTTTTCTGATTAGGATTATTCTGATGATCTGACTGCTCTTGCGAAGAAGAGGAATTTTTCTTGTTCTTCTTTTTTTTGACACCAGGATTTTGTGAAATTTGCACAGAATTCACCTCAACGGTAGGAAGAGTAGTCGATTGGTTAGGGTGGTGGCCACTGAAGATGGCTGGGAGGTTTTCTTGCTACATTGTTTTATGACTATATCGGAGATTGCACCGACGAGACCGTCAGTGTGTGCTCCGAGTTCTTGAGTAGCAGGAGGATTCAGGTTACCAGGGGAATAGGGGAATAAATCATATAGCGTGCTAGATTGCGAATAGATCAAATATAAATGTTGTGCACGATGAATGGATTGATCTTCCATGACCGCACTAGACAGAAAATATCCTTAGATAGGTTTGGTAAGAGTGACTCACAAAACCAATTAGATAAGAGATTGTTCGGGATTGACACTTTAACTAACCTCCTCCTACGACTCCATTCATGAATGTGATCAAAGATGTGGGTGGTGGTGTCTTGGCGCAGCGAGGTTAAAAGTTCCATGCTGGTTTCGTATGTAATAGGTAGTTGGAAGTGTTTAAGAAATTTTGTAGCTAAGGCACCAAAAGTGTTGACGTCTCCGTGTGGTAACTCAATGTACCATTTGGTAGCATTGCCTATGAGAGTGCAGGGGAAATGTTGAATTCGAATACTATCATCCACCATGGAGTTAGATACAAAAAATAGATGAAAGGTGGTGACGTGCATAGCTAGGTTGTCCCCTTGTTTCCCATCAAATTTAGGCATGTCAGACGGAATCTTGCGTGGTACTAGAGGCCAGAGTGGGTTGTGATTGATGGGATCATTGGTTAGCTTGTAGATGTTGGGGATGTATAAAGCTCCCAAAAATGGAAATTGTGTGTTTTCCCCCAGGTCTAACCAAGGAAGAATAGGCTGACTATTCGGACCATAGGGTCCTCCCATCAATGTGTTACCAATAGGATAAGTAGGACTTTTTTGATAAAATTTCCCTGTGGGTGGGGGTGTAGGAATATATGGTTGTTATCCATATGGTATATTGTACTCGGGGGACAGTGGTTGGTTCCCCCCAGCATAAAAGTTTCCTCCTTTTTCGAATGGATTTTTGGGTTGATTTTCCCATATGGATGCAATAGAGCTAGCCAGAGGCATGCTGCTATTCGCATAGTTAAGCAACGACATAGATCCTATAATAAAATTTTGACCACTTAAGGGAACCGTGTTAATAGTGGGATGTCTGATTTGTTCGGATAGTTTCAGGGGTACCGAAGTGCCCCTACTCATTTGTGTGTTGGTGACACTGCCCCCTGAAATGATAGCCAAGGGGTTTGAACTCAGCAAAGGGTTCCAACCGAAAGGGTTGCTAAAAGGAACCAAAGTCACCCTACTCGTGGGAGCAGGTACTGTGGGTCTTGGCACAATCACCATATGAGTAGATCCCGAAGGATTTAGAGACCCACTAACAGTTGTGGTGACCGTAGTGCTGGGACCAGGCATAGGCTGGCTACTGGGGCTACCGATTAGTGGTGTAGAACTAACTATCGACGGGGAATATGGTCGCAAACCTGGGTTGGTTGCCATCGGCATTGATCCCATGGGTGCTGGTTGTGAAATGGATGTTGGTGCAGCCAAAGATATATCTTGGCTTGGTGTCATATGAACTAACACTGGCACCGACAGATCAGTGAGTGGAGGATTGCAAGGAGGTATGACTCCTTTAGAAAAATGATCCTTTGGAAATTCTGTGTGATATCATGTTATGTGAAAATCAGGGGTTGTCATTGGAGACTACTCTTCCGAGAAAGGCACGGGCTCACTGAGACTTGATTCCTGCTCCTGTGTTAATGGAGGGACACCTCGCTGTCGTCAAGATAGACGACGAGGGTCGAAAGATGCCACGGTGACCTGTTTATTTTTATCAAATTTTTATTATTTGTGATGTATTATAAAGTCTCAGTGATAGCAACCACACACCTAAAAAAAGAAAAAAGAAAAAAGTACTTTCTAAAATCAATCAACAAGCAGCCAGAGCAGGATGGCCATGTCTAAGTACCACCATTTGCTGGAGATGAAACCCAGTATCACAATAGCATATAGAGAGGGTTAGAAATAAACATAGTTACTGTTACTCTAGAGCTTCCCCCGAACCTCAGAAAATAGGTGTAAGCACTCTCTTGAAGACAAGTACCCTCCCAAAGGCCGAAGACAGAGTAGGTCAGTCTGTTTTAGGTACCAAGATAGACTGTCCCAGTCATGTTGTGTAAGTCCCTAAAAAGTTTTCTGACTAAAGATACCTCAAATCATAGACATCATTAGGGGTGTCACGGTTGTAGACAACATGCTATCTGGGTAGAACAGCAAGATCCCTGTTATAGTTTCGACATCCCCGAAGGGAACCCTAATACATAACATGCCCACTGAATGCACTCAACACATGAGCTACCTTCTCATGCACCCTGGTGTTGTCTTGCGCTTAACTCCGGTGGTAGTAGAGTGTCCCAATAATATGAGTGTAGTAGTATTTCACTTATTAATGACTATAGTCTCACTTTTTGAGATCTTGGGTGATTTTCTCACTTCTCCTACTCCAAGATCCCAGCCTGAACTACTGTTGGCGTGAGCTCAGAAAAATTTATATGATTAATTGTATTATTGGTTGATTCTTAGTTTAATTTATTATTAGTCTCGCAGAGGGGAAGTGGATATATGAGATGTGATGAGACTCTAAATCAAAAACCCATGCAGAAAACATGCTCTAAATATTCAATTTCAATGAAGATTTTCTCTACAAGGAGATATTTCTTTCAACATTTGTGCACCAAACATTCAAATAACATATTTCAACCTTAAATATTTAGACATCTATCTATCCTCTCTTAATAGCCTTTTAACCAAAAAAATTCAGAAATAGTCCAGCTAAGTTTAGAAAACTAAAAAGAAAATTTCTTCTTTCAAATAACAGATGTAATTGACATTTAACTTTTCAAAATAAGAACAAAAATAGAAAAATTCTTGCTGGTAAACAAGCATAGGGATCCATCAAGAGAAACTATTCTGATAGCCAATAACTCCACAGCCAAAGGGGAAACACAACAGGGGTGTAAACAATTATTTTGGTTGGGTAACACAGGCAAGCAGAGGCTACAGAGCGTTAGCAATGAGAGTAATGCATTGTATCTGAGAAAATACTGCATTATAACGCTCTAAAACAATTACAGGGAAAGCATTAGTCAGGGTAAAGTTGCACAAATGGTGAAGAAGGGTCTGATCTGGACTCTATGAGCTTTTGAGATGTTCACTGAGCATATAAGTTGGTTGAAAGGATATGTGATCAGAAGGAAAAAAGGAAAGTCATAGGAACAATCTAGAAACTTGGGGTTTACTCCCCAACAGAGTTGCGAATTCTGCTATTGGGTAATATGCTTGGGTGGTGGTTACTAAATATCCCTCTCAGGGCTTTCCAGTACTTGAGGCAAATAGTCAAATTAGCTGTAAAGTTCACAAAGAAGTTGCATACATGTTCATGCTAATGTATATAATCGACAAATTAAAATGGAGAGATTACCTCTTTATCGATAGCAGATCCTATGGAGAACAATGAGAAGCAAAGTAGAGATCCTTCTTCACCGGCTCCAAATCCAGATCCTGCACTCGATCAAAGCACCCGTGTAATCTCTACAACAGTATAGTTTGTTATTGATTAAGCTAGCATATGAGAAACATGAGACGATATAGATCTAAGCCATTTATATCATGCTACATAGATGATTCAAAAACAATTTTGACACTTATGCATCGAATGGAAAAAATAGATATAGTTCTATTGATTTATAAAAATGAGGATTACAATCGGTGGTTGCACCAAGCCCTCCTCAGTCTCCCAATTTCTCTCCTTCTTTCTCTATTTCCGAGTGTGATCGTGCTCAAGGTAGAAATCTCTTAATGAACTTTGCTGATCTTCAAACCTCACACTACAACAATGAAACTCTGCTCTACAAATATTCAATCCTTCAGCCTTATACCAAGAGCCCACAACTCCATTTTATAGAAGATGGAGAGGGCAAACATTGCCAACCTATTCAACCAGTTTGTAATGGGAAAGATCAAGATGTTTCCATGTTCTTCCATTCTTTTTCCTCCTTAGGAGTTTAGTTGTATTTGGTAAGGCCTAATAAAAGGTATGTGCCTTTTAGCTTCTATTTTACACCGGTCCTTTATGAGAAAAAGCTAGAAGTGCCAATCACTTTTCCACAAGATCTTTTCCCTTTTCACACTCAAACACAGATAACACTACCCCTTGGGCAAGACAGAGTGTTAACCTAGGTACTAATGCTCCCTTTACATGTATCAAGTGCATTATAACGTTGTCTAGCTATTTCTGGGGTGCGTTACCTTAGCATAAATGGGTCTTGCCTAGGTCATTTTCTTCTTTCCATGTTACCTTCTCCTCTTAGCTGATGAGGAGGTCATTTTTCCTATAACACTTGTCCATCATGGATTTTTATAAGAAGAACAATATCATCAGCATAAAGTAGAAGAATAATGATTATACCAGTGATTTTTGTGCCCTCGTAACCTATATTCTCCAGAAAATCCTGTAGGTTATCGATATAAGTACCAAAAATGATAGGGGATAGGGGACACCCTTTCTTAACCTCAATATTACATTTATATCTTTAGAGCACCCTTCGTTGGTATTAATCTTAGCAATGACAGTCTAGTAGAGGTGTATCACAACAATCTTGAGTTAAGGAGGAACCATGATCTCTTCAAGTCTCCCCTAGAGCTTATCTTAAGGAAATATGTCAAAATATTTTCTAAAGTCCATAAAACAACATAAGAGATCGACTTTACTATTGTGACATTCCTGTGAAATGATCTTGAGAGTGACAAGGTGGTCGATAGTCTAGTTATGTCTCCTAAAAGCAATTTATGCTTTAGCCTTTTTACCATGGTTTTCAAGACAAATGCTAAGCTTCTTGTACAAAATGAGCCCATATAGTTTGTCTATGATGTGTCTAATCGTAATGGTCCTATAGTTAGAGGGAAAACTTTTGTCCGCAATTTTAAAGATAAGAACAATACAAATTTTCATCCAAAGCTTAGGGAAGGCATGCTTTACACCCAAATTGAGAAGCTTGTGGAGATGATGAAAGAGGATATATATTCCCATTTTAAAGATCTTAGACTAGTATCCTTCAATATCATTAGATTTTGCATTAGCGAGCTTATTAATATTAGACTCAATGTCTTCTAGAGAAAATATATCTTCCCTAAAAGGAGTGTTTAATATGGTGCCCATGGTGTCTCGAGAGTCATAGAACTTCTAAAGATATTTGTCTGAAATTTCTACGGTAATAGAATGATTATCTTTAGTTTTATGAACAAGTACATTTTGCCAAAACGTTTTGGGCGCAACTTTAGAAAGGTGGAGAATATGCTCTTGTCTTTGATTAATTTATGAAATCTTCTTCCTCTTGACGAGGGCTTTCTATATACTTATTTTCTCGAGCTAATGATTTTATTAGGGGTGTATCTGATTGCTTTCCTGGAAATTTTATAATATTTTTCATACCAAGGATTCGAAGATCTACTATTTTGCTTATACAATGTCTCATTAGAGAAATTGCTAATGGTAGTAGAAAGGGTAGTAGTAAAATGGTAATAAATTTGATCAATGTTGTTATTATAAGTTAGGGAGTCTAATTCCCTTAAGAAAAGGTCAAAATTACTTCTATCGAAGTGAATGTGTCTTTTTCTTTCATTGGTCTCCTACATGTGGGTGGTATGCATAACAATATTCAAGGATAAAGACAAAGGGTTGTGGTCAGAGTCAACCTCATACCCATTAATTAGCTCAAATATTGTAATATAGTTGAGGACATAGGTGTCAGAAATTGCATAATCCATGACACTACTATCCAGCCCACAAAAACAAGTGATATGACATGAGAGATGCCACTTGTTAATACTATTACAAATGATTAGGTCTTGGGAACTAAAAATCTTGAGGAGCTTGGTGCCGAATAAGTTCTTGATTACATCTTCACACTTTCTCTTAAATCTGTTAGCTAAGTTACGCTATTCATCAAGCCATAAGGGGTTTGGGTTAGATTTGTTACTTAAATTCCCAAAGAAAAAGGATATTACCTTCATTCCTTAGGTTGTATATTCCTTTTTCCAAGGAATTGAAAGGATATTTCTTATCCAAGTTGTTTTTCTTATAGGATGTACAGTTGCTGGGGGAAATAGAAGATTGAAAGAAATATCTTATTGGTGGTAGAATCATAGATCTTGATCCAAATGTACCCATTGAAGGGATCAATTTTACGAAGTAAGATGTGGGAGGAAACACCATTCTTGATATAGCATGTATACCACCAAAACCCCTCCTAGAGGATTTCTTATTCCAAGGTGACCAAAGAGTGAAACCATCAAGGTGATCTCCTATATTGGTCACGTTCCCAAGTTTAAACTAAAATGATAAAATCAATGTCACTCGAAATCCAACTTAACATAGTACCTTTACACCATGGATAACAACGAAAATTCCATTAAAGGATCGAGAGTGATGCAAGTCCCTATTTATTACTTGTGTTTGGGACTCTAACTCTAATAATATCTTATTTATTCATAATGATTTCCCATCTCCCTTTCTTGCCTCCTTCACCTTTTGTACTTTTCCAAATTTCATCTTGGTTAATGTTTATTAGAGTTAAGATAATGATTAATATAATTTAAAAAAGTTTAGAAAGATACAAAATATCTATTTTTTTTTTAATCTTATATATTAACGAGAATTAGTAATAGTTATTGCATTAGATGAAATTAAGTTAAAGCTCAGTTTAGATACATTATTTACATAAGCAAGTTGAAACTAGTTGATATGGTGAAATAATGGAGTATGTATTAATAACCATCTATTCTAATAGTATTCCAGTTATACATTCACTAATACTAACCTAACAAACTAAAATCTACAAAGCATCAAAATGTTACACTAAACCATGCTGAATAATTCCTCCACTTTAATTTTTAAGTCTCTTGATTAACCATTAAGGAACGGGGACATATCGTTTTCCCCCCTACCATTAAAGTTCACCTTGATTTAGTCTTAATCCAATATTATTCTTGATCTCTCTCTCTCTCTCTCTCTCTCTCTCTCTCTCTCTCTCTCTCTTTATATATATATATATATATATATATATATATATATAATTGCAGAGTGATAGTTTTTTAAGAAAAGTAATTTCTTTTAGCAATTTTGGATTACTCATACCAATATAATTTTTGGATTACATTTCAAGAGATAAATGAAAATACGCACTTGCTCGAAATGTCAACTATGTAACAAATAATAATTTTATAAAATATTATTAATGTGTTATTAAAATATTGTATTTTCAAATGTTTTAATGTTAGATTTATGTTTTATAATAATGTGCTTTAAATAAAATATGATACGATTATTATTATTTATTTATTTTTAAATCTTTTTTGAAATGATTCTTTTTAATATTTAATGATATAATTTTAAAATGTTGATTTAATTATATTTTAAATTTTATTTAAATAAATATTCTATGATTTTAAATTTTATTATAGATTATTATTATTATGTTTGAATAATTAAAATTTGTTTAGAAATATAATAAACCCGGATGCGGGTGTTGCATAACAGCTGGTTGGTGGCTGGTGAGGACCACAACAGATGTCTAAGCCACTTGCCGTCATTTTCTTATGGTATATTGGCCATTAAATACCTGCAGGCAACCTGCTCTTTACCATTATTCCACTCACTCACCATTAATCTCGCGTGCACTAGGTCTTCGATGAGAATGATGCGTGCTCCCTCCCTTGTTCTTGCCTTGAATCTACCCACTATGTTTAGCTCGAGCCCTCATGTTTTCTTCCGCCTCTGCTTTGATTCTCTCTGCAATTCACATAAGCAGTCAGCTCTGAGCAGCCCCAACTATCAGTCTCTGCACTCTATCATTGAGTTCAATTCTCCTCCGCCTACTTGTCCTCCGCCTTCGCCCACACTTTCACCTTCATTTCAGTCTGCACAAGTTCCTTCCTCCCCCTCTCACGGATCCACCTTCACCCATTCCATTTCATCCATTAGAAAAATAAGAATGCAGCGCCATCACTGCATGTGAAGCCGGTGGGGTGGAAGTGGCAAAGGCGGCGAAGGACACAGCAACAGTGGTTCGAGGTTGCCCCTCTCAGCCAGAAATGAAGCAAATATCCAACCTTCTAACAACAATGTTGCAAGTTTCATCTTCCGTAATGATTTGAATAGACCTCGGGTTACTGCAACAATCACAATTGCATTCCAGGAGGAGGCATCTTATGAGGCCGAGCAAAGCTCTGGGGCATGAAAGAGGCAAAGGATGTCCACCATCTTGCACAAGCCTCCCCAGGTTGCTCAGAAGGAAATCGCCCTCCCAGTCAAAAATGGCTCCGAAAATTCTAGAAGTGACATCTCAAGCTCTCCATCCTTAAGCAGCGACGGTTCTGGGCATGAGGACTCAGCCTTGAAAAGTTCACACTCTCCCTCCTTGCCTGATTTCTCAGCCTAGAAGCCCAAAGAAATGGTTGCAGACCCAGATGAAGGCTACAGCTTCCCAATTGTGGAAGAAAATCCACCCCACAACAACAACTAGTCTCATGAAAGGTTCTCTTCTATTTTTTTGGCATTTTTGGTCTTGGAATCGGTGTATTTTCGGAAATTTAGAATGAATGCTCTATAGCATAGCTAGATCTAGTTTATTGATGCACATGCAGTTCTGAAACATTAACAGTATGTTGGTTTCCCATGCTTGGGCAGCAAATTTTTGGGTCAGTTTCCCGGTCATAGGTTGCCTACATTATGAAATTCTGATACAGTTTGCTTTTTTTTATTTAGAATCACTCTAGCGTTGGCCATTTTAAACAGCCTAGAGGTGAATGCTCACTTTGTACACTATGTTTTTATTAATATATTAAGCCAACTTAGAAGAAAAAATAATATATTATTAATTTTTTTTTCATTGAATATATAGATATACTAAACCATAATGAATGGTATATGTTTATATATTTTTTTATTAAATATATATTTTATAAATTTGTTGAAATTATATTTGTTCATTTTATAATTATAAAATATATGATAAAATGAAAAAGTAGGATATTAATATAACCAATATATATTTCATTTTAACATGTGATCTACTAAGCACCAAGATGTATCAAATCACTTGAGATAGAAATTTATTTTAGAGTGAAAAGAGATATGATCTCTCTTTTGATCTCTTGATGCTTTGTAGTTCCAGAATTAAAATAGATCTAGGCTAGTTTAATTTCACCTGTTAAATAGACTATGTTACACATGAATACCATAGGTTTTCAATAAGGTGGGTCATTTTTATTTTTATTATTAGTTTATTTTTATAGTTTTATTTTTATTTTGATATTTTTAATTTAATTTTTTATTTTATTTGGGCCTTACAACATCTCTACCATAATAAATTAGAGGGCACCTCTTAACAAAAATATATATATATATATATATATATATATATATATATATATATATATATATATATATATATATATATATATATATATATATTATTTTAAAATAATTTTTAATTACATTTTATATATTTTAAAGTTTAATAAAATAAATAATAATTTAGTTTTAAATATTTTTTAATTACATTTTATATATTTTTAATTTTAATAAAATAAATAAAAATATAATTTAGATGTGCAAGGGCTCGAACTGCATTGATAGATGATCAAACTAATCAAGCCAAGTTTTGGAAAGTTGCAAGTGTTTGCACGATGGAGTGTTATTTGCGTTGTCACATGGGAATTTATTAATGATACCTACAAATATTATTAAGGGGACCTCCATGTCACGCCCACTATAATACCAAGTGAATGTGTTCAACACAACACTTTAATATTTAATGGAGATTAATTGTTTTCAAAGCACTGACATGGCATTGAAAAATATGCCACATTACCATATGAAAAACTATTAATAATGTTAGTACTCATAATGAGAGTTACAAAAAATGGTTTCACATCAATCTATGTACTTACACCATAAAGCCATCTAGGTTATAGTTCTAACTAGGAAGAATTGCTTGCTTGTAATAAATCGAGCTTACAATCCTTACCATCTGAAATTCTTGTATTGTCATATGTTAATGTTTAGGCCAATTGTAATTATTTAGTTCCTGCTTATGTTGGGGAAAATATTTAATTTTTTTACCATGCATTTAGATGGTAATTAATGTGGCACTATATTGTAGGATCTCTCTCAATAAGAGAACAAATAGTTTTGTCACCAACTTGATCATTTCTTATTTAATTCATCTCTGTCGTCAAATTGGAAATAAGAATTTTCACTTTAATTTCATTTTGTGGAATTCATTTCTCACTATTTGGATTCTAAAGCTTGTTAATGTTCATTATAGATCAATAATCTAAGATTCGAACTTTAGAAAAGAAATATGGATGCACTGGGGATGTTGGCTCCTCGTGATTTGCAAGATTGATAAGAACAACTCTCCACGGAACCACATCAAACCACTTTGGAGTCCAAGGATCTAGCCCTCCTAGACATAGAGAGGGCTCTCCCTATGTTTGTGATGAAAGTGATTTATTTTTATGGTTATGTTTCCTGATTTTAGGCTATTTATGAAGTTTTGGGGTTGTTTGTTTGGTTTTTATTGATTTTTGGTTGATTGTTTTGGTTGAATAGATAGAATATAAGAAGCATAAATCCATAGGGATATGGAGTCATAAAAGTTTTTAATTGTGCATCAACTCTTCAAGGGTTTTCATAGGGAAAGCTAAGTACATCAAATGGATCCTTTAGATAAAATGAGGGTGTGATGACAACAAGTTGTGAATTCAGTAAAATTAAACGGTAATTAAGAATCCTTTAACTATGCTTTAAAGAAGAAGGGCCTTTAGGACACCAGTGGGGTAAAACTGAAGAGAAGTTAAGAATTCTCCAACTATACCTCACTAGAAAAAACCTCAAGACAACAATCTAGCAATCCTAGAGAGCAGTTAAGAATTCTCTAGTAATTACTTTCAAACAAAGGAAACATTTAAGATAACAATTCAGTGAAATTAAAGAGCAGTTAAGAATTCTTTAATTAAACTTCAAAGAAGGCCTTTAAAATGACTGTTTAAGACAAAACAAAGGACAGGGAAAACCATGAATTTATTTGGCTAGAACCTACTAAGTAAACTTCAAGACAAAAATCAAGTAATCCTAGAAAGTAGTTAAGAATTCACTAATTATTACTTTCAGACAAAAAAAAAATTTAAGATGACAGTTTAGTGAAACTAAAGAGAAGTTAAGAATTCATTAATTATACTTCGAAGAAGGCCTTTAAAATTATTGTTTAAGAAAAACCAAAGGACAACCTGGAAAACCATAAACTTCTTTGGCTAGACTCTACTAAGTAAACTTTAAGACAACAATCCAGTAATCCTAGAGAGTAGTTAAGAATTCTCTAATTATTAATTTCAGAAGAAAACATAGAGATAATAATGATAGACAGAGTTGACATGCCAAAATAGAATATCTCAATCTAATTTTTTTTTCTATTATCAGAGAAATCATGAACAATATGGAAAACAGAAGGGAAACATTGACAAAGAGGGATAACATCACCATTAAAATAGCTCAAGAATCCTGTGAACATGCTTGTATTACTGATGTCCAAAATAGTTACAATACTCCAGTACAACAATCTTTGTAGCTCAGAGTCTGATCAAAATATAGCTTTTGCAATTAGCCAACTAACCAACAAAAATAATGAACAATGCATGTAGTATTTATTTGCAGATGAGGAGGTGATCCTAAGCTATGGTTTCATACCATAGTTATTACAGAGTAAATTATTCTTGACCTTTGAGACCATGCAAGGCCCAAGGCAAGAATATCTGTTACTGACTCACAGTAATAATAACTTCTAACTTAACTACTGAGCTAACTTTAGGACGTTTTTGATTTTTTGCCTTTTTATTAACTTTTACAATAACCATTGAGCTACTTTAAAATATATTTGCCTGTTTTAATAACTGTAGCTACTTTTATTGAAGTGAAGTGAGGCTTTCAAGTGGTGGATGTGGTCTAAAAATTAATTTCTGATTTCCTAAGTCATTTGGATCTGCCTTCTTCGCTAGTTTTCCTTTCATTTATTCTTTAAACCTCTGATTTGGCTTTCAATTGGATCTGTATCTTCTTTAATTATGATTTCTCTATTTAATTCCTTTAATCTTCCTTTTATGTCTTCACTCTATCTTAACCTTTAACCTTTGATTAAATCTCTAATCCCTTTTATCTTTGATTTCTTGGTGACTGTGTTCTTTATTTGCATGTATCTCTACGTAGCCATTGTAAATTCTTTTATTCATTACCCTGTGCTGTGGAGAACTCTTGTTGCCTTTGGAGTATTTGAATGTCCAGCAATGGTCATGATCCATTGATGATTTTGCTAGGTGTTGCGCTTGTCGTCCTTCTGTGTAAAAAAATATGTTGGTTCGTCACCCAGAGAGGTTGATTTAATAATTATTGGCTTTAATAATGCAAATTATGCATTCTCTGCCATGTATAATCACCTCTGCATTTAAAACAATTGTTAATTTTTAAACTTGTTGTGGACAGAGTCTAGAATATGGGAGCTTGTGGGTTTCATGCATTTGTTTGGGATTTTGGGCCTTTTACACTAGAAAATTTGGCGGAAATTATGACGGCCAATTCGTCGCTATTCTGACACATAGTTGTCGCAAGAGCGACAGTTCGAGGGCGGGCAAAACGTGGTTTACCATACCGTCGCAGTTCCGACGGAATTAAAAAGTGTCGCACTATCGACACTTTTTCCGTCGCTTCCAAACAAGCGTCACTCTTCCGATGTTTCCCAATCCGTCACAGTTTCGACCCTTGTAAACTGTCACACTTCCAATGAAATGTGGTCTGACATTTTGAATGTAACTCTTCCAACATTTGTAAACTGTCACAATTACGACAAAATGTGGTCCGACGTTTTGAACGTCACTCTTCCGACGTTTGTAAGCTGTCGCAATTCCGACGCAATGTGGTCCGACGTTTTTGACGTCGCCCTTCCGACGGTTGTAAACTGTCATAATTCCGACGAAATGTGGTCCGACATTTTGGACGTTGCCCTTCCGACGGTTTTATATTGTCTCTCTTTCGACGTTTCTAATCGGTCGCAATTCCGACGCTTACAAGGCGTCGGTATAGCGACGGTAGGTTCAATTTAAAAAAAAAAAAAACTGAAACTTTAAAAGAGGAAAAACGTTGTTTTGAATATATTATATGAATTAAAACAGTCCATGAAGTCATTACATTTTCACATCTGAAGATTGGAACCCAAATATCCATCCAGAAAAGTGGAAGTCCCACCCCATAAAATGATAGAAAAATACCCCATGTCACATACAGGGACTTGATATAGAACCCAGTAACAGTCCACATGGAGATTATCGACAATCTGAGAAAGCATCCAAATATGCCCCAGGCATCTATAAGAAAGTGAAATAGCAGTATGTAGAATAGTAAAGCAACAGATAGAGTACCGACGTCCATTGTTCCAAATACAAATTAAAGTACCCAAAATCCTTGAACAGAGAAAAATGATAATCATGTGAGGAGTGTGATATGTCCAAAATATAAAAAGACCATCAGACCATATCAATAAACCAGCAACATAGACCAGCATCGCTAGTTTTGAAGGCAGAGTGATAAACATTAATCATTTTTTTTCACAAGAGAAAAAACGTTGTTTTGAATTTATTATATGAAGTAAAACAGTCCATGAAGTCATTACAACAATATAGAGTCAGATGGTCTCGCAGATAAGAGAAATGATAACTGATGTTGTGCTATTTCCTTCTTTTAAGAATGTGCTGGAGGCAGGCCCTATATCTTGGCTTGTTGTTGTCCTCTTCAGTAATTCTATGTTGATTATTTCGTTTCACTGATACTCTTTAACTACTTTGATACTCCTTGACCTTTGTTCATCCTTTTATCCTTTTTATCATGATATACTGTGGTAAATAGGGAAAAATTTATGTAAGGATAATTTTTTACAAAAGTTCCATCATTTCTTCCCACCATTGAACTTCTGGCACTCTGGTCCTTTGCAAATTTCTTAGTGTTTCATCAGCCTCAGTATATCTGAAGAAATTAGGCTGATTTTGGAATAAATGATTTACTTCATGCTCAAGATAAAATAAATTCTCCAATCTGTCATGAAGGTTTTTCCCTGTAGGCAATGCTGCTGTTGATGAACTGGTTGAAGAACTAGCTTGATTATCAGCATATTTGTCCAATTTTTCAACATAACTATCAAGGTCCATTAGCTCATCTTCTGCAACTATAGGACTGGGAAATCCTCTATTTAACAAAATATTCAATATTTCTCTGAAGGCAATGATTTCTTCTTGCATATATGAGCACCTTTGTTCTAAATTCTGTACCAGAGTTCTTTTAGTAAAAAATCTCTTTATTTCCAGAATTGTTCCGGTCCTGTCCTGAATATCAATTTCTGCAAGTTGATTCTTAGTCTGAGTATTCAAAAAATGTATAAGTCTATTGGCCTCTTCTAGCATATTTCCCAACTATTGTCTTGATCTCTCAAGCTCATTTAGAGCCAATTTAACTAATTTATTATGTTCATCCATTATTTGAATTGAGGACCAAACATCCTTTATTGATTGAATGATATTATCACAAAGAATTTCATTTATTTCTTTTAAAGGTTTCTCCAATGTGAGATCCTTTTCCAATGCCTTGACTGTTTTTTCTAATTTGTTCACTTCTCTTGTTTTATCAGCAACACTCATTTTTGAAAGATCACATTTATGTTCTAGAGTGGCCAATTGTTCCTTTGTTTTGTGAAGCTCTATGGCCTAAAGTTTCATATCTTCCATTGAATTTGTTAATTCCTCAGTGTTCAAATTTGCAGTGTTGCTCTATGACAATTCTGCTGGCTGACCTGTTGTTGTTGTACCTGTCACTACTCCTGTTGTAGATACTGGAATATTTGCCTGCTTATCTTTTAATGCATTCTCAAGCTCTTTTTCAGCTGCAGTAAGTTTCTCATTCAATTTTAAGAGAAAATCCATTAGTTCTTCCTCAGAATTTTTTTTGATAATTTCTGTAGTCTGTGGATGTCTTGAGGCTGGTAACTTTAATTGTTTTCTCAGAGCTGCAATATCATCATATTTTCTCTTGATCAAAGCTTCAATACCTTTCACATCTTTAGGATTATGACCCAAACCAATAATTATTTCCTCTAAAGTTTTGATTCTATTATCCTTGGCCTGGGAGGAGGCTTTTTTAAGCTGCAACTGTGTATTAGTATTATCCAAAGAATCCTCCAACTTATGGGTCATCATTGATTTATCCGTCAGAGTAGAATAAATCATTTCACCTGTTTTCTTGTGTAGCTCAATTTGATCTAAAGGATGGATATCCTTTGCTAAGACTTCAAAATTAGTCCTAACGTAATCTGCAGCTGTCTGAGGCTACTGCACCTTAGGCTTCAAATGGCTCATTAACATCTTACCCTATTGGATGTCATAAGTTGACATCAATCTTTCTTGATTTTTCAGAGCCATCTTCAAAATTGGTTGTACACTTGAAGTCTAAGTGGATCATTCCTGGCCTTTATATTGATGAATGTTCTTTTGATGTCCTGGGCAGTTTTTACTGGAGGTTTGAAAGAAGATATTTCTGCACTTTCTTGCCTCTGTATTCCCTGTTTTTGAAAATTAGTGGATGTCCCACTACCTGTACCTATTTGCTGACTGTCTTCTCTTCCCTGGCTATCAGGGATTTCCTAAAATGATTCATCTTCTGGAAGGGGAGTTAATTTCTACCTTTTAACATCTTTCTGTTCAGAAGAGCCACCAATAGGAGTAGTTGTTTCAGCCTCTCTCTTTTTTCCCTTTTCTATATTCAGAGGAGTTTGTAAAACAGAAATTTCTGACTCACTGATCTGAGTAGGAGGAATTTGTCCTTGACCTTGTTCTTTAGAAGTCTTTGGTTGCGCCGTCATTATGAATTTTTCAATTATTTGTATATCAGGATCCTTTTCTTTTCCTTTATATTCTACTGCTACTGTACTAATCTTCTGCAAATTTTGTTGTAAATTCCTGGCTGAAGAAGATCCCTGCACCTATCCAAAAGATTCTAGGTCAAGTATCTTTTCAATATCTTTCATTAAATTTTGAACATTGACCTGCTCACTATCTTTTTCAACCAATGTCCCTTTTGTCCATTCATCCATATTAGCATATTGTTCTATTTCTGGGATTCTTTGATGGATGTATGGTGACAATTTATTTTTCATTCTTCTATCACAGATAAAGTTGTTTGGATCATAAGGCACCTAGTAGAAACTCTTTTGTAGTCTGAGATAGTCTTCTAAAATCCTTTCGGCTTCCTTTCCAGCTTCCCTAGAGTTACAAATGAAGGGACATAATTGGCTCTTGATCCTGAGTTGAGCATTTTTCTTTGCATTGCAAAAATGAATTATATCTGAATTATTCATCTGCTTGAAATATTCTAATGCAAAGAGTCTCATTGGGACATACTTGGGCAGTTTGAATAGGCATAATTCACATCCATATATCCTGATCTCTGTGTAGTTTTGATATAGGTACCAGTCACCTATCTTGTAATGCTTTGACAGCTGAAGGATTTTCTTGATTTCATTGTTAATTCTAGGAGGAGAGACTCCTATCAACAAGGTAGTTGTAGGATGAACAAAAAGGTTGAAAAACTCATTATAGGAATAAGGAGAATGAGAGGAATTGTGAGTAATGGCAGACCAAAAGATGACTGACCTAGGATTCCCTTTGGCATCAAGTTTCTTAACATAAAAAGGGAAATTTTCTGACTGAAAGTAAATCATGAGATGATATATGAAAAAAGAATACTTAAATACTCTCTCATTCTCAAATCTCATGAACTGATCATGGATTTTGTCAGAAATATAAGATGCAAAATCGTACTTGACAGCAGGAGGCTGTCCAGGGGTAAAAATGGATAACAATACTAGGGTTAAGTGATCAACATACTCACTAGTATTGAAGCCCATTATGGAAGATATCATGTTTAAAATAAGTCTACCCTCATCAGTAAAGAAAGTATAACCATAAGGGGGAGGGTTTTTCGGCTGATGCTCTGGTAACATGAAGGTTTGGCATAGGCGGTTTAACTCTTCATGGGATAACTTAGTAGATTTCTCAAGTAATTCAACCATGGACAGGGGAGTGAGAGCTTGACCAGGTTGGAATTGTAGCATTTCATTTATGGACTGAGCAGTTATTGGGAAAAGGACATTTTGACTTGAGGATAAAACTGCTCGTTGGTTGGGATCATAATTTGCGTAGCAATAATGGATTAACTCAGGAAAAATATGGACTGAGGGGAGAAGGTACATAGGAAGATTTGATTCCCAAAGTCCAAAGATGTCAGAACCATTCAAATAATTGTCTCTGCAGCGGAAAAATATTCGAAGAGGATTCTCATTGAGACGCAAGTCCTTAATTTGAAAATCCATATCGGCTAAAGGCAAATAATCCAAGTCCTTGTGAGGGGCATTGATGGACACGACATTCAGAGCTACAGGAACTTCCAATCTAGTTCTTGTGGATTCAGAAATGGAATTTCGGGGTTTTTGTGGAAAAGGGGCACAATTACCAGTTTTGGGAATATAATTGCAGTTCTGGGAATGAAAAAGACCAAACTGAACTTCTTTTCAGACCTTAGTGCAGAAGAAAAACTAAAACCAGGTTTTTTTACAAAGTTTAGTGGGGAATTGGAATAAATACCTGTTTACAAGAAATGAAACATGTTTAAACAGGTGCTGGTTATGACAGAAGAACCCTAAAATACTCGGCTTCAATTCTCTTCAGCAAGGTAACCGTCAGCAAGCGTTAAAAGTTTGTTTTTGAATTTTGTTGCATAGAAGACTGGCTAGCGCACGGAACAATGAAAATGACGCAGATGCAATTTTTTTTATTTACAAAGTCAAAAGGGTTGTGGGTTTTGATTGATGACGTCAGCATGTACGATGGTTTCGTCACAGAGGGATAGGAGCGGATCTTTGTTTGGGCCACTTGCGCAGTGGAAATTTGGACCCGAAAAAGATTAGGGCGAATTTGATAAGAAATTCGCGTCACAACTCTCCCTCTGTATGCCAGCCCAACTTCGGACCCAAAAAAGATTAGGGCGGAATTCATTTGGTTTTCGCATCACAAAATTGGCCGACGTCAGCAGGCTATTTTGGAATGCGAATTTGGTTTGAATTATGGTTTATCGCCGTTTGAAGTCTGACGGGCTCGACTTAAGAACAATTTTGTTTGATCCCATCTTATAAAATTTGTGTTGGTTTTATTTGATAATACACATATTTATAATAAATCATGGGAATACCACACTAGTAAACATGTGGAAAAGTTATATAAATTATTGAGAACAATCATTTTTATGTAAAATTATCCAAATGTGCTTTTGGGAAATAAGAATTCGAGTATTTGGTTCATATTGTTTTAAAGGAAGGAATGAAGTTGGAGCCTCAAAAGATGCAAGCTATTACAAAATGACCTATTCCTAAGAAAATCAAGGTTCTTAGAAGATTTTTTAGACTTACATGATATTATTTATCATTTGTTAAGAATTATGCATGCATTTCAAGTCCACTCACAATCTCTTGAAGAAAATATCATTTATATGGAATGATGAGGCTACTTTGGCATTCTCTCTTTTAATGGATGCCATGTCTTCTACACCAACATCGGTTGCACCTGCTTTTGGTAAAACATTCATAGTAGAGTGTGAGGCACTAGGACAAGGAATTTACGTAACATTAACACAATAAGGGATATCATTGGCTTTTAAAAGCAAAGAATTCAAAGAAAATATTTGGTGAAATCTACGTATGAAAAATAAATGGAAGCAATATTACATGCAATAAAAAATGGGGATAGTATATCACTGGGAGGTACTTTAAAGTCAAGATATACCATGATAGCATAAAATATTTTTTGAAGCTATGGATTTTATTGGAAGATTAACAAAATGAGGAGAAAAAATGCAAAGTTTTAATTTTGAGATAATCTGCAAAAAGGGTAAGGAAAATTTAGTACATGATGCTCTTTCTAAAATATAAGAGGCCTCAAATTTATATCCAATTACATTTTCTATTCCTAGGTGGCTAGAAGAAGCTTTCCATAATGGAAAAATGATAATAGTACTAAACAAAAACTAAAATTTATAAAGGATGGGATGAACTCTATGGAGCATTGGGAGTGAAAGAGAGATATACTTTGGTGCAAATGTAGAATATTTTTATGCACGCAAGCATATTTGAATAAACAAATATTAAGGGAGTCTCATGTCTCTCTAATGGTAGGATGCAAGGTTCCTTAAAACATCTCAAAGGATCAAAAAATATATTTTTGGAAGGAATGAAGAAAGATATTCAAAATTTTGTAAGAGAAGGTCAGGTTTGCATAATAAATAAAAGAGAGATAATAAAATCTCTAGGGTTACTTCAACCATTCCACATACATATTCAAGGACTAGAAGATATATCAATAGACTTTATTACAGGGTTACTGAAATATAAAGGTAAGTATTACATTTTTGTGGTCATTTATATAGAAAAATTTTGTAGATTTTTTTTGTAGAGCTCAAAGTACATAAACAACAAGCCAAGTGGCAAAAGTGTCCGTGAAAGAAATTCATAGTCTTCATGGTTTTCCTAAAGTAATAGTAACAAGAAAATTTTGGAAATAATTATTTAATATGAGTGGAGAAACACTAGCTGCCATGAGTTCTACATATCAAACACAATCAAATGGTCAAACAAAAATAGTTAACAATTTTTTTTAAGGTTATCTACAATGTTACTCTTTAGAAAAGCAATCTTAATGGATGAAGTGGGTTCCTCAAGCAAGAATGGTAATATGATACTATCATAATACCTATCACACATCTACTGAAATACCATGATGATATAAGTTTGGAATTTAACATTTTTACATGTTAAAGACAAATAGTCAAAATCACTGACAACTTAGTATGCCATAATTAATAATCATTCCCTGTTCACTTTTGTTAATAGGTTTATGTCACATGATGATGCAGGGGAATTAGGCACTAGCCAGCAATGTAGGAGGTTTTGTCCACATGTTGTGGCTAGGAGGGTTCGAAAAAATTTGATGTTGTAACAGCTAGGTGTCAATACCTCAGCTGACTGTATTACTTAGACTAGTTAGAGTTCTAGGAGTCAAACAGTTTCAGTTAGTTGAATTATTATAATTAGACCTTTTGATTTCTAGAATGGTCCTCTAAGAGGAACCAAATAGCCATATGTTATGTATATAAATTGTAATTCCTCAGATGAATAAAAGTAGAGAGGGAAGAGGAGAGTAGAGAGGGGATTTCTGCAATAAACCTCTGTGTGTGAACAATTGTTTCCAGTTAAATGATTTCCAAGCATAGTTTCCATTGAATTATCTTGAACTGCTAATTGTGAAGAATTGTTTAACTTTGAGGCAATTGGGTACTGATAATTCCATTCTTCTGTCTTTGAATTCCCGTAAATTGTTGGATAACACTGTGAACTCACGCCACCCGAAGGCGAGGTCTGTGTAGAGAACCGGGGTCGTGAAAACTGTTCAAATATAAAAATCCTGCTTAATAAAGAGACAAGATTGTTGTGCTTTTGGAACTTGACTCAAGGATTGGACATGAGTTAAAAAAAAAAAAGGATAGCGGAACTAGACTTGCACCCATGGTCAAGCCCTGTACCAAAACCATGAGTGGAATCACAAAAGTGGGTTGCCCATATCTCACTGCTTTTGTGGAGTAGGCGGTATTTCCTATTCGTGAGCGATTACATAGGGAATGCGACACGTGGCGAAGTGACCCCCGGAAAACCACCGTTTAACCTGCGCCAACACACGTTAAAGCCCAACGTTGGAAGCCGAGCGAAATTGCCAAGAGTCGTTGATTTGGAGAAGGGCCATCGGATGGTGGTCGCACGTTGAACTTGCCCGGAGGTTAACTAAGGTGTGCGGAGGATAGCCAGGTACGATATGAGTGTTTGATTGGTTATTGATATATATAGGTGGGGCCGGAGTATAATGAAATTGTTTAATTAAACGATTGGCAGATAATTAGCATAAGTCTGGAGCGTGATTTTTTTAAGGCTAGGTGGTGAAATATAGAGCCGAAAGTTCATTACAAGTTATTTATTTAAAAAGAAACGTGGAGTATAAATACAAAGTTTTGAAAGTTAAACATTGGTTATAAGGCTTGGAGATAATATAAAGTCGGGAATATAAATTAAAGTCCAACCATTGTGGATGGTATTTATTTATCAAATTCTAATGAATTTGATAAATAAACCCGAAGAAAGAAGAAGTCAATTAAGACCCAGGCTGGAGGAAAAGAACGGGGTAAACCAGGGGAAAATGCTGACAGAGAAATTGTAGACACACCAGCTCTCCTTAGGGGTCCAATTTCAGTTTTGTTGCATCACACGATGATCTCTCTTCTTTGGCATTTACTTGTATTGAAGATCACTATTCTAGGAATAAGGAGTTATTTTCTCCAAAAATAACCCTAGCCAAACATTGACAATGCATCAAGGATATCTTTCTATTCTTCATAAGTACATATGTTCTACTTCTAAATCATGTCTTGGAAGTGGTTGTTTTGCTGGAAATTATTCACCAGTTGGTTTCATACCAAAGTCTTTTTCACATTTTCAGCATCCAATACATGAAAAAGATAATGGTTTAAAACAACATAAATATTTGAAATTTTGCAAGAATTGTTTGGCACACTTTGAATATGAATTTTGAAGTCAAGTGCATGATGTTGTATAGCATCAAGTGTCATTTTGAATACCAAATGTTTCACAACATACTTCTCAACATGATACCCTGCAGTAAGGATTAAATGACAATATTGCATCAACTATTTCCATAATAAAAGTGCACCTCGGCCATAAGACTAAACTACAAATGTTGTAGATCTAATAAGACCACACAATCAAATGTATTCCACAAGGACAATACTGTATGAAAAATGAAAAGGAGTTTGCAACCAAAAATACCTTAGGCAACTAATTCAATTAGATACACCAAACCATCAGCAAAAAGGAAAACCAACCTACTTGGCCCCAATATTTTCAACTGGGTCCTCTAATTCAACCAATAAAAAGGCCAAAACCATAGCATTGAGATACATTTCATTACACTGTCAATAACAATAGAATTTGACTCAGCCATAACCCTTTCCTTTTATTGTTGTGAAAAGATTTATGCATTACTCTAATGTGTCTAGTCCATAGGCCAAGTAGACCATTGGGTAACAAATATGTTTCCTTTCACCTTTGAGTTTTCAAATTATGCCTACCAAATCTAATAAATTTAAGAGGGGGAACTAATACAACGTTAAAAAGAAAACCAGAGCACACATCTACAAATTACCTCCTTAGCTACTGTCACACCATCATTAACTATTTTCAGAGAACCATGCTTGCTCTCCAAGACAACATTTTTCCCTTCGCCCCAAGGGTGACTCCAACAAGATCAACAAGTTTGTTCACACTGCTTGCAAGACAAATTGACAATGCTTTCAGTAAGTGTGCAATTGAATGCCAGACCATATGCCAAAACAAACCTCCATGAAAAATTAAAATAACACATTAAAATCGAATATAAGTGGACAAGGAAAGATCCACGGCAATGAAGCTTCATGTGGAGGTGACCTTCCTTTAAACATAATTTTTTCTCTGACCTGCAATTTTTTTGTCACTGAGCCATCCTTGTTGAAGTACAACTCCTTTTCCATAGCTCTTGTATTAACTACCTTCTCTCTGTCGCGTAATCTCGAAGTCCCTCTTCCGATTAAAGGAAATGGGTGAAAAAACCGAAAGAGAAGACAATTGGTTGCCATAATTATCAAACATTGCACCTAACTTCTTCCCCTTTCCATTGTTACCTAATGAGGTATATGTGGCAATTGTTGTCATACTGCCCAAATCAGAGGCCATCTTCTCTTATGCTGAATATAGAATTACAATATCTTCATATTAGTATGAACCTTAAATAACATGACTCCCATTGCTAAAAACCACTTTTAAGTTGTAACAAGCAAGCTAAACAACTATCGCAACTTTTGGCAACTTCTGGAGAATTAAGAGAGAAAAAACCAAAGAGAAATACAACCACAATCCTCATTTTAATGAGACCGAACTATATATTTACATTAAGATAATAGAAAAAAATCATGACTATATTAAGGCCACCACAAAACAATCTTTAACCAGTGTCTCTCGCAGCCTTCAAGTTGCCATGCTAGAGGTTGCATAATTTTAATTTAAATTCTTGACCTCTCGTGCCCATCTATGAATGCATCCAATGGGATATCTACATCAAATGCTCCTTTATATCCCCAAAAACAAATTCCCTACTACAAGAGCACCAGTATTGATGGATCAGCCCACACCATCCCACCCACTAGAAACGGTGAAAAAGGAAACTCGAGAAAACTTCTGAAATATCTCAAGATGACTATATGGGTGGTTCTTATGAATCAACCAACCATTCAGAACATGCTCATCAATCCAAACCATGAGTATTATGTGACAATATTCAAGCAAGCACTGAATCGAATTTCTGAAGATATGTTAGAGAAACCCTAAACTCTCATTGAAAATAGGTGAAATGTGGCACCACTCGGGGATTGACATGTGCCAATTGGTACAAGTGGTAGACAATTGGCATGCTCAAACAACGAGGTGATGCAGGAATGACATGAGGGAGAAAATATCAGAAAAGCCCCAAATCTGGAGAACTAAAGCTCATCACCAACTTGAGATTGACAACTTTACATGATGTAACCTATGAAATCGTAAATGGAGAAATCATAGTAACAATAAAGTAACCTATGTAACAATAAAGTCGGATTCATCCCGGGAGTGGTAATGGGAGAAATCATAGTGAACAACAGGAAACATGCATAGTTGCTTACAATCAAATAGATGAAAAAACACATACAAAAAACCTAGATAATAATCATGAACAAGCTTAATATTGAATTATGAACTGTAAAGGAACTTAGAAAATGTGACATTACAAACCTGGTCAAGCACACAAGCAAAAATATCCTGGACATGAGCCTGGTTGACAAGTTGTATTGCTCATAATGCAAGAGGATTTGTACCTGCACTGCCAAGTCAATCAAAATCCATCATTATCTATACAATAAATACAAGTAATTGATGTAGTATTTTTTACTCTAAGATGCATTCTTATGATAACGTTAGAACATATGTTGAAAATGTCAAAACATACCTAAATAAGCTCCTCTTCGTTTCAAGAACAATTTATTGGAGTCGCATGAACTTGGAACAAGCCTCCCACGATCTGAAAGAGTAGCAACTAAGTCAACAGTGACTTTTTTGTTGCTACGCTGGATCAAGGGAGGTTTGCTCCAAGATTAAATCGCTCAAATAAATTATTCTCTACTAAACAGGGCCAACCACGTGAAGGTGGAAGCTCTTATGGCCCCTCCCCCCCCCTCACATCACTCTCAATTCCCCAATACCCAATCTATATTTCATTTTTTACTTTCATGAGCATAAAAAAAAATATTCAATAACTAATTAAAAAAAATTCAACAAAAAGTATGCAAGGAAACATTGCAATTAATGCTTGACATAAAAATAGTATGATAAATAAGTTTTTTATATAACGCAAAAAATATTCCAAGTATGGTCATTGGTAACGTTTGTCTTATAATAATACAATATTTTACATTATCAAATTTTCTTTTTCTTCTTCCTATTTTTAAAGCTCCTAATTACATCATCAATATCATCATGCTCCGCTCCTGTTTCGTGCCTTTCGACCCGCACTACTGACCTAGTTGCGTAGTCACGATGTCTGGTCTCATCCAGTGACGGGGCATCGCCTACAAAAACAGATAATATTAAATTTTAATTGTCAGTTTTTAAATATCATTGAACTAGTTCGGCAATATTAATAAAAAAAATTGCAATGAGATTATTTACCTGGTGCACCAGTTGTCGCCGCTGACCTAGTTGCGTTGTCACGATGTCTGGTCTCATCCAGTGACGGGGCATCACCTACAAAAATAGATAATATTAAATTTTAATTGTCAGTTTTTAAATATCATTGAACTAGTTCGGTAATATTAATAAAAAAAAATTGCAATGAGATTATTTACCTGGTGCACCAGTTGTCGCCACTAACCTAGTTGTGTAGTCACAGTGTCTTGTCTCATCCAATGATGGGGCATCGCCTACAAAAATATATAATATTAAATTTTAATTGTCATTTTTTAAATATCATTGAACTAGTTCGGTAATATTAATAAAAAAAATTGCAATGAGATTATTTACCTGGTGCACCAGTTGTCGCCGTTGGGACTGTTGCCCTGTCTTCCTCTCTGGTGGTAAGATCCTCAAGGGAAACATTCTCTGTCATTTAAACAAAAAATGTTATAAGGAAAACCATCAAGGTATAATTAGAAAAAATTATAAGTGGAAATTAATTACCGTCACGGCCCTCACTGATAGTAGCATTGTCGGCCTGGTCCCTACTACAATGATCAGGTTGCACGTGAGGATCATCTACATTTGGCTCTAAAATTGGGTTATTTGCGTCGTCGGTAGTGTTGCTCCCCTGATTTAAACAAAGTTTTTAGACATTAAATTTATGGATGAAAACAAACATATTGAAAGGTTAATGTTTTACCTTATCAGACATTTTGGATCTTGGGACCTGCCCCAAGCTTATGCGACGTTCAACTACGGCTTGATAGCAGAAATGGAAAGTGATATTTTTATCTTCCTCTGTTGTTTCTGTTCCGAAGTCATCACCCTACATTACATATGTCTGTGTATTTTTAATCATATTTGATAGGATTACAAAAACGTTGGAAGGCGATACAATTAATTATAAGATGTTTAGCTACTTAATTACAATTCTTGCGGCCAATTTCAAGTAGCCGCCCTGGCCTAACTTGTGATGGCCCTTTTTTTCAATCCTAGCTTTGGTTGCCTTTGAGGTGTCAGGCAACCTAGCATCAAAAGATTAAAGTCAGATATGACGTAGCACACTTTTATTTTAGACATAGAGAAAATTAAAGCTATTGAATTAAAGTTGTAATTTACCTTGCGGGTCCGGTTGGCATTTTTCCTTCTTTCTTTGCCCTTTTCTCTTTTCCGTCATGGATGAGTGCTCTCCACTCACTCTCTGGAACTGTGAGAGGACGCTCATATCTAGGGTTAAATTTCAATTGCGTCCTATAGGTGTCCCTAGTATATTTCAAATATTTGCTGGCTACCCGAGCCACCGCTGTTCTGTCAAATATGCCGACCCCAAAAAGGGTTTCTAGATAATCTAGAAGTTCTTTTTTCAGGTTGGAACTCTGGGAATTCCACCCTGTGCGTATGGTTGGGCCAAAAATTACCAACGCATGGCTCTCTAGATACCTGTAGAACTCATTGTTTCCTACACAGAAAAAAAAAGATATTATCATTAATTTAAAAATAAAAATCATGATAAATATGTTTTAGATAAAGTACATGAAATAGTTAAAATATTAAAATTTACCTAGGAGTTGTACATGCTTTATAGGGACACCTTCATCGTTTACCAACAACGTGCCATTAATGGTCCCTGTGGAGCTGACACGTGTAGCTCCAGGAAACGCAATAATGTAGTTGGCCATATTAGCCTCATCATTGCCAACACGTTCAGCGGTTGGCTGGGTGTTTGCTTGGGTAGGGTGTGTTTCTTGGCTGGCACCTAAAGGAGTAGAAGGTGTATGAGAGGGTTGTTGGGAAATCTCTTGCCCTTGTGTCCCACTACCACCAACATTGGATGCAGCAAGTGCCAGAAAATGCTACATACAAAAGAATTTTTTGTTACTTTAGTCAATGTAAAAATTAAAAATCAAACTATCACAATTCATCTCATGCAGAACAAAAAAGATATCCTTTTGAATTTTTATTATTACCTGATATATTTCTAGCTGGCTCATAACTTGTTTTATCTTCTCTTCTATTTCAGGTGTTTGAGGCAAATCTATCAAAGTATTAAATTCTGACTTTGCTTCTCGTGCCTTTTTTCACAACAAGAACACTGGAGATAGGGATGAAGAAATCTCTTCCTCAAAGAGAGAATCATCATGCGTACCATGGCTATGTGTCTGCATATTTGAACAAAATTAATATTATTTAAATTATGTAAATAACTAAAATACTTGAAGATAGAGCAATGATGGCACTTTAAATGTTCTTCCACTGGCCTCTTTCCGCGATCATCCTGTCTCTGGGTTGTTCCTGCACTGCTCTCATCAGTCTGCCACATTGCAATAAAATTATAAATGTAAAAACTTGAAAACAATATCTAACTTAAAAACACAAAATGAAAAATGAAAAAATTTCTAATAAGACACCGGACAACAGAGTTAGAGATTCAAATATGCCTTGCATTGAATTCAGTCCTGGAAACATGTCATTGCACATTAAGGCACCCAAACAAGAGACGAGTTGACAATGAAGACCTTATTGAATATATTGTTGGAGCAACTTCTAGTAAACTTGTTGTGAAGAACTTGAGGACATTTTTGGAGCAACATTGTTGAAGCTGATGGTATAGCATTGTTGGAGACGATCTTGAAGGGCCTTGAAGTGAAGCTTTTGGAGCAACTATTGAAAAATCCTTAGAGCATTTAAGTAAGGCACTTTCTATCTTCCATCACCTTTTTCCTTTCAATATAATTTAAATGATTTTGTTGATATTTAATGTTTGAAATCACATTATAATTCCTTGATTATATGTGTTTGGGGACTAGAATAATTTCACACTAAACCATGCAAACTTAAAAGTAACTTAACAGATCCATAAAGTAATAATAATCATAATTCATAATTTCCTATTGTACGATATGATGAAAATTATTCAAACATGAAGCAATGAAGACATGCAATGTCTGAATTTCAAGATTGATGAACCAATACAAGAAGTTAGAAACTACAACTTTGATTCAATACTCTGTGTCCTAACTCCGGGAAGGAATCTAGTTTGTAGTATAGAACATGCATCGTGTATTATCAATTCTTAATTGACAACAACTAAAGGTCATCTACCTCATCAATTCCTTCCCATTTTGTGTTTTTATGTTATATTCCTTATAAAAGTGTCAATTTTCTCTCAAAGTAAGCAACCACTGAATAAAATAAAAAATAGTTGAGATATGATTGAGAAATGGTCATTTATTTCTTAAAGGATCTTCATGATTTCTTTGGTTTTTTTTCATCTCAAGAAACAAGAAATGACCTAAGAAAATATCGTGCTGTAATATAAGAAACAACACGGTGCAATGGCCATTTTCAAAGCCAAATGATGTCCATTGAGGACATGGCCTTTATTTGGTTCTTGTTTCATAGGAGTTTCAGGTAGAAATGGAACTTTTTTGTACCATTTCTAGTAGTAAAAAGGGAAAACCTTCTTTTTCCATGGGAAATAATTTACCTTTCCTTTTTCAAGATAATCTAAATCACAAAAAATATGAACTATATTGCACACATTCTTGGATAATGTGAAAGTGGAAAAGGAATACCTTACACAAGTGATGCACACATGTACACTTGAACACTAATATATTTTGTAGTTGAAATGCAATGCTTGTTTTCATTTAAATGTAGGGTTTTTAAAGCAGGGAGAAGTAATGGCTGCCAATTTAATAAGCGTTTCTTTGGGAAAAATTTAAATCTTGTATTGGGTGATGAAGATAATAGAGGGTATTGAATCTTGATTCTTGACATTGTGTTTAACTTGAATAACTCAAATGATTATAAATATTAGTCGATGAGTTCTTTTTTCAAGTATGTCACTCAAAAATTTTATGTGAAAGCATTGTATGATGGCTAGAATTTTCTTGTTTCCCTTTCTTCAGTTCAATTTAAAAATTATATTAATATATTGGAGCACGAATGATAACTACAATTGTTTGCTCTGCAGTATATCCAGCCCAAATATTATGAAATTTTTTCTCAAGTGGAGATATTTGGTTAGGCTGTAGGGTCAACCCTCTATAGGAGGAAGGGCCTGCAGTAAGAACTTACCATTTTGCAAGAGCTGAGGGCCAATGCTATTTTGCAAGAGCTGAGGGCAAATGCTGTTCTGCAAGAGCTTAGGGCGAATGCTGAGGGAAAATGCTATTCTGCAACAGCTCAAGGCGAATGCTGAGGGCGAATGCTGTTCTGCAAGAGCAGAGGGCGAATGCGCACATGATATCAGACGTTAATGTAGCACACATGTACATTTGATCACTAATATATTTTCGTAGTTGAAATGCAATGCTTGTTTTCATTTAAATGTAGGGTTTTTAAAGCAGGGAGAAATAATGGCTGCCAAATTAATAAGCGTTTATTTGGGAAAAATTTTAAATCTTGTATTAGGTGATGAAGATAATAGAGGGTATTGAATCTTGATTCTTGACATCTAGAGAGAAGCCTACAGCCTAACACAATCCAATGGAATTGACCAAAAAAAACCAAATAGAGTCAACCTTACTATAGGAGGAAGGGCTTGCAGTAAGAACTTACCATTTTGCAAGAGCTGAGGGCAAATACTATTCTGCAAGAGATGAGGGCGAACACTGAGGGCCAATGCTAAGGGAAAATTCTATTTTGCGAGAGCTGAGGGCGAATGCTATTCTACAAGAGCGGAGCGCGAATGCGCGTGTGATATCAGACGTTAATGTAGCTATTGCGACGAATACGAAAAAATAAAATAATTTTTATGTAGCGTGCATATAATTTTCATATTTGTATTTAGTGCACATATAAGTGTCGTTATACCGATGGCAGAAAAGGCGTCGCTATTGCGATGAAGGCCTCCAAACGTCACAATTACGACACTTAGACATTGTGTCGCACTTGCAGTCATCGCAATAGCGACGCGTTGGGCCATAGTGTCGCAAGTGTGATGTCTTCCTCCAAACATCACAATTGCGACACTTTTATAAGTGTTGGTATTGCGACACTTTTCTATAAACGTCGGTATAGGGACGGTTTCAGGCGGGATGGAAAAAAATTGGGGAAATTTCCGACATTTGGTCAAAACCGTCGGAACCAAGTGTCGGAATTTCCACCAAATGTAGTAGTGTTAGAGTGTTACAAGGGAATATATGGTGGATAGGGGATTATCACGAAAGGGCATGGCTTTGAAAGGTTTTAAACGAGCCAGTGGTTTCAGGTTTATGGCACAGAGGCGGTGGACGATTTTCGCTCGGTGCGTGAGCGATGAATGGTATTGGGTGGAGGGATGCGATACCATAGGGTGTAGGATGCGTGGGATGGAGGAAAGGTGGTAATGCCACCAATATCATAAGTTTCTAAGCATTTTAACCCCTGCGTAGTTGGATGTGCAACGTGGTATTGGAGCCGTTGGATCGGGAGGAGTTGATCCAAAGGTGATCGGTGGATTTAGATCGTGGGCAGGTTTAGAAGGTGGGGCTTGGGGGTGAGGGTTTAAGCAGACGCACTTAAAATGTAACATGGGGGAGGTTAAATTATGCATGGTTTTTCATAAAGCGGGACCCGGGGGTATTAAAGCAAAGGCGCTTAATACAAGGCGGGGGCCAGGGTTTATATGTGTAGGAAGGTTTACGTTTTGAGTGAGGGTTAAGTTTATTAAAGCAAAAGTTTTAATATAAAAAGGAGGTAGGGTATAACATAAAAGCGGTCGAGTAGTTTTTGAAATAAAATAGAGCTTTATTTAAAAGAGAATGGGACCCAAATGATATAATATTTATTCAAAAACAACGAAAAAAGGTTTTTTTCATTATTTTAAAGGGAAAGAGGGGGATGACTGAAAAGGAGGGGTTAAATGGAGTTTTGGGTAGGGGAAAAGGTAGAAATGAGGGATGTAGGATCAAAACATGGAATTTCAATATCATGAGGGTGTTTAGAATAGGTAAATTGAGAGATAGTGAAATTGGTGAAATGAAGATAATGAAGGAAATGAGATTTCTGAAAATAAAATGATAGTCAAGGAATGTTTATTTTCAATAGATTGTGAGAATGCCTAGTTATTTAGTCATACTGTAGAAATTCAGGAGACTAACAGTGGCTCCAACTAGGAATGGGAGCTCCTTTAGGAGGTCCCAAGAACCTCAGATCTCTGGATTTCATAGATCATTAGCCTTCTTGTACTTGTCTGATTTTTATTTTGTAATGATGATTTTCTGCAACTTTTTGCAACTGTGATCTTCAGAAATTTTCAATCATGCTACTTTCAAAAAAACTATGCCCACCCATCACTCTATTCTAACATTTTTTCTTCATTTTGGAGGTGCATTTAGACTTGCAAACCTTGACATCATTTTTCTTTTGAAAAATCAAATTATATAAATCTACCCTTATGGCTTCCAAAGGCTCAGATTATATTGATGAGCTCTTTTATTCTCTACCTAATCTACTTATCTATCAAGATTAAACAGTTTGACATGTTTTTATTCACTAACTATCAATATGAAATTTAAAACATGACTAAATCAAGATTAAGCAGTTTGATTTGTCATTAAATGTGGCATTTTGGACAAGCTGCACACAATATTTATTTTGCAAAAAGTAAATTTGAAACCGAGGGCTTTGGTTTTGAATTTCTCATTTATCATTCATCCCTTATTTTTCACTTTGGTTTAGATTTAGACTTTAGAACTAATATCTTTTTCCTATCTCTCTACTGATAAGAAAAGTTTAAATAGTTTGGAAAATCTTCATTTTCTAACTTATCAGCAAAAATTCAAAATTTGTTCAATTATGATTAAACTGTATGGTTGAACAAGATATTTTCAGAAGTAGTGGCATTTGGACTTGCACACTTTCAGAAATATTCTTTTTTGTTATGGGGCTTTACATTTTTCTTCTTTTCTGCCCTCTTTTCGTCCATTTCTTTCTTTATTTTCTGTCAATTTTTCTAATATTTTTGTTTCAACAACATTAAATACAATGAAGAAAACTTTAACCTGAGATTAGATGAAATAATGCATGAGCATCTTGCCATTGACAGGACCTCCAAACAATTTTTTTCCATCCATTTCTTGTAGGAAAAATGCATTATCACCTCTTGCAGAATGAATGGTGTATGGACCTTTCCATAGATTGTCAAATTTTCCATGCTTGCCTTTGTCTTCTCTTCTTCAATCCCACTTCAACACTTTGTCTCCAATGCTGAAATCATTTTCCTTGGTCCTTCTGTCAAAAAGCTTCTTGATATTTGCTTGTAAAAGCTATGTTCTGTTGTATACTCCTTCTTTAGTTTGCTGTAGTTGAATGGTTTGGCTTATTCTTCTTTGTATGTCATTCTCTTTAGACTGCACTTCTTAAATGAGCTTCATTACTGGCACTCCCAAGATTTTTTGGAAGACTACGTCTGTTCCATAAACCATCTGATAGGGAGACATATCAATTGATTTCTTGTTCATTAGCCTATCTTCCCATAGTGCATGAACCAGTTTACTGTGCCATGATTTTTTGTTCTATTCTAGCAATTTTTTGATGATGTTCACCAAAATATTGTTTGAGGATTCAGCCAACCCATTACCCTGAGGGCAGTAAGTTGTAGAATGCCCCAAAATAATGTTATACTTGTGGCAAAATTCCACCATTTTCTTGGATCTAAAGGCAGCAACAATGTCAGTAATGATTTTTCTAGGACATCCAAACCTGGACAAAATATTGTTCTCAAGGAAATTGATAATTATTGAGCTTGTGATGGTCCTAGAAGCGATGGCTTCTATCCATTTTATAAAATAATCAGTTGTAGTTATGATCCATTTATGCTGGGTAGAGGAGGAAGGGTGGATTTCTCCAATGAAATCTAGACTCCACTATTGAAAAGGAGCTTCAACAGAAATTGGATGTAAAGGAAATGACAGTGGTTTTCTTTTGCCCTCAAATATTTGGCATTTATGACAGGAAATTACCATTTTTTGGATGTCTTGGAAGAGGGTGGGCTAATAGAAACTAGCCCTTGTTGGAAATACTGAGAGGGGGGGTGAATCAGTATTTCTTTCTGTTGGAGTTCCTAGGTTTTGGCCAGATTGGCAAGACCAAAAGATAAGACAACATCAAACTACTTTGAGATTCAAGGATCTAGCCCTCCTGAATCTAGAGAGGGATCTCTCTATGAATGAGTTTTAAAGATGTGATCTTTAAAACTTGAAATGTAATTTTACACTAGTTATGAAGAATTTTTTGGCTGGGCAAAGACATGATGAAGATGAAGGTAGTTAAAAATAAAGTGTGAAGATTTATGCAAATGAAGGAATGATTCAACTGAAAGAAAAGGGAAAAATAGTTTTAATCCATTGGGCTATGGAGCCATATGAGGATTTTAATTGGACAGCAAGGTTCAAGAAGGATCCATGGGGCAAGTCACTTATGTCAAAAGGATATCTTAACTTGATTTTATGGAATGAAATAGATAGGAAATGGAGAACACCACAAATGAAGAATAGTGAACAGCCTAAGATCAAGTAAGTGCTTTCAAACTATCTTGCTTTAGAATATTCTTAAGGAAAAACATAAAAGTATTATGAGATAAGGTAATTTCTTTCAAACCAGCCTACATTGAGTACTTTAAGTTGGAAAACATTTTTAAAAACATTTGGAATAGCTTAAGATCAGGTGAGTGCTTTGAAACTGCCCTGCTTTCAACATATTCTAAAGGGAAACACATATAATAATCACAAAGAACAATCTAGATCAGGCAAGTGCTTTCAAACCAACCTACTTTAATATACCTTTTAAAGAGAACTTTCAAAGGAAGAAAACGTAGAAATAATTTTTTCAGTAAGAGTAGGGTACTGTTAAGAGTAAAGCCTAGCTCTATGTTTGTTGTTCTTTATCAGAGAAAGTGGACAGAGTGAAAAACATTAAAGAAAATAACAATTGACAGTGAGGAAACATCACCATTGACATAAGTCAGGATCTCATAAATCAGCAGCTTGTATTTGATGTTCAAACCAGTTACAATCAGCAAGCACGGTGGGTCTCTACAACTTCAAACTTCTCATATCAGCTTATGTATCTTCAATTTGCAAACAGGGCATTAGTAGCTTGAGAAAACTATTACATGCAATTAGATGTCTAGAGACCAACATTTGCTCATTTTCTACAGAATTATTTATAGAAGAATAAGGAGGTGGGATCTAATAATAGATCTCCTGAGTCAATTAATACATACTTAATACTTCTCGGCCTTTGAGGGGCTCAATGAAGAAGTTTACAGATGATCTTTCTGCATTAATTGATTTACATTTATGAATTAAGCTCAGTGAGAGCCTTTGTTGACTTTTGAGGCTCCGTGTCATGTTTGAAGTAACTCTGTTTCTACTCCCCGAGGCCTAATGATCGAAATGATTTGTTTCTAGGCTATTCTTAATCCTTAAAATAGTTTTTTCGACAATTAGAGATAAGATCTTTGATTTGTATTAATTTTTCAGTTGTCTTTAGGTAAGCACCTCTTGTTTGGGTAATGACTAAGCCTTCTTTGATTTCTGTGAGGCTGCAGGTGCCTTTAGGAGCTGGAGAGGGTTCGATTAGCCTCTGCTTCAGGCGGTGGAGGCTTTCTTGGATTGACAGATGTCTTCGTCTCTTCCTAAGACACCTTTAATTTACTTGAGAACTGTGTTTTAGGTCTGATCAAGCTTACCCTGAGTCTTCTAGTCTTTATGACATCTTTATCTGTGGATTTAGGCTTTTGATTTGCTAAATGTGTGCCTTAATCCTTCAAATTGTGCTAGGAAATCTTCAAACACTGATACTCTTTGTTTCTTTTATGTATTTCCATGTCTTGTTGATGTGCAGGCCGCACAGGGGTCGTGAGGCATCAATTCCTTCTGAGTATTGACGAGGTGTGTAAATTTGAACCCCTAGATGGCTTCCTTTTAAAGAATCGAAGGCGCGAGGATTAAACCCTAGCCTTCAGCCTTTATTTAATATATAATGTAAAAACCATATAATCACCCTTACCAAACGATATAACCAGACTTCAAAACTTTGATAAAACGAAGTTGCATAACCATTTCAGGTCACAAATGGTGTTTGCTAACGTCAGGGTGTTTGTGACTCGAAATCCTTATGAAATCCACTTTATGAAGCTTATCAGGTCTATTTTGGGACCTGTTGATGTCAGCTCGAGTGTGACCCAAAATCCTAATGAATTCCACCCTATAAAATTTCTCGGGTCCGGATTTCACAAAACCCACTCCAATCGGTTGCTGTTGAGTGGGTGCTGATGTGTATGTCGAGTAGGCATTGGGACCATCATTTCTGTGTGACCGCTGACTGCTGTTGTGGCCATGCGGACCAGGGTGACTAATTGTGGGCCATTAATCTACAGATCAGATCGACGATGGAGATGCTTTGATAAATGCGTCATACCTTATTCTATCCCCCTAACTTCTTCTGAGTGTGATTACCGTCTGATGAACTGGCCTCAGATCTGATGGCACGTGTCAATATCGTGTTGAGCCCACAGTTAACTTTTAATGCACGATGACAGTGGGTTTTTAAAACTGCTTAAGGCCACGTGTCGGTCTGTGGCATAGATCACGACCAAATGGGGAATATGGCTTTCCCCTCAAAGGTGATGCGATGAAAACTGCTCCGGTTTTGTACAGTGATTGACTGTGCGGACCACCAGGGTGATTGATTTTTGAGCCATCGATCTGCAGATCAGATCGACGGTGGGGAGCGATTTAAGTTTTGCACTAGCGAAACCTTTCCATACCCTACAAAAAACACAAAAAATTAATAAAAACAAAGTTTTTATGGTTTCGGGGGCAAAATACATATTTATAATATGGCTTGGTGCCCATCTATGGGGCCGTGGTCTATATGAAATGCAATATTATCGGGGGCTACAATATTTAGGTCTAATTGGCATCAGAGTTTTAAACACAACAAACAAACTTATGCGCTCAGATTTTGCGATGTGATAAGCGCTTTGTGGGTCTAGCACCTGGTTCTAGGGTGTGGGCACGTGGAGGGGAAATGGCTTAAAACTTAGCCCAAGGGGGCTTAATTTTGTAATACAAAAATGTGTTTTTTATGAAAATTTTCAAGTTTTTCAATGGTTTTGAGGGTTTCGATAAGGCAAAGAAAGGCTCTTAAACCTTAACAAAGGGGTTTTGATGAAGGGGAAAGGGGAAAAAGATGAAAATGAGGGATTTTTATGGGGAATAAAGGGGAGCAAAATGGAGGTTGGTTTTTCAAGTGAGGAAAGGGAAAAAGGTGATTTGGCAGTAGTTTCTTCTTATGAAATTAGCAGAATTCCAGAGTGTAAAAAGGGCACAATAGGGAAGATTTTGGACAGAGGCATGAGGCGTTCAAAAGTCTTCAAGAGATAACATTTTTAACAATACAATGTGTTTCTTGAAGGCTCCAAAAATTATTTAGCCACCTTTTGGTATAACAAATTTTACGGGTGGCTAACAATGGCTCCACTTGGGGATGGTGCCTTCTTGAAGGCATCAAGAACTTCAGACTTGCATTCTCTGGGAGGCTGATCAATGCTTGATCCATTGGGTTGCCTTTATTTCCTTAGATGATCTTATTTTTCTCTGAAATGTGTTATCAGCATTGAAAAACAATGAATCTTCATCAACAAGTTTTCTACCTACCGAATCCTACTGATCTAACATTTTTTCTTCATTAGAGTGCACTTGGATTGGTAGACTCTTTTACAACATTTTATTCTTTTGAAAATAGAAAATATAATCTATTTCTACTCCTTATTTCTCCATGGACTTAGATTAAACAGTTGATTCCATATAATTCTCTACCTAATCTACCATCTGTTGGGGTTAAACTGTCCAATAGATTTATTCTCTAAATTCTACAACAAAAATTTAAAAACAGTCAAGTCAAGATTAGGTTGTTTGACTTGCTGTGATCTATGGCATAAAAAATAAACTGCACATAGATATTTATTTTGCAAAAAATTTAAATCAAAATGGAAGGCTTAAGATATGAAAGTTCAAGCACTTCGTTCACCTTTTTGCAACTCCGTTTTGACTCTTGCTTGAGCTATTTCTTCCTTGTTCTCTAGTTCATATTTTGAGCTAATTAGAACTAGATTTACATATTTTTTGACTCAGAATTTGAAATAGATTTGTTTGAGTCATTCTCTTTGAAAACTTAGGTTCAGATTTTGAGCATGTTTGAACCTTCAATTTCTATCCTAATCTATCTACTGATAGGCCAAGATTAAACGGTTTGGCAAATCGAATTCACTATCCTATCGGCGGTAAATTTAAAAGCTAATTAGTAAATATTAGGCTATTTGACTAACTAGAAGTATTTTTTTCAGGAGTGGCATTTAGGCTTACACACTTTTAGAATTTATTCCTATTTTTGGTATGAAATTTGTACCTTTATTGTTTTTTACAATTTGCCCTCTTTTCTTTCTTTCATTGTTTTTGTATTTTTTCCTTTTGTGAAATTGAACAAAGAAATGATATTTGCAATGGAAATGAAAGCTTTTTAAATTGAACTTAGCAGTAGTAATGCTTTAGCACCCTGCCATTGACAAGGCCCCCAAACAGATCTGTGCCATCTAACTCTTGCAGAAAAAAGTTATTTGGACCAATGGTGGACTGAATAATGTAAGGACCTTGCCACAAATTGTCAAATTTGCCATTTTTACCCTTATCTTATCTTCTGGAGTCCCACTTGAGTACTTTGTCTCCAATTTTGAAGTCACAGGCCTTGATTCTCTTGTCAAACAACTTCTTTATGTTTTCTTGCACCCTTTGAGCTTTGTTGTAGACCTCTTCCCTTTTCTGCTGGAGATGTATTGTCTGATTGATCCTCCTTACCATGCTGTCCTCTTATGACTGTATTTCTTGGACTAATTTTATCACTGGTACACCTAGGCTAGTAGGAAACACTGCATCTGCTCCACAAACAAGCTGGTAATATTTCTTTGTGTTCAATCTGTCTGCCCACAAAGCATGCACCAACTTGTTATGCCATGATTTTTATTCTCTTCAAGCAACTTCTTGATGATGTTCACCAAAATTTTATTTGATGATTCTGTTAGCCCATTACCTTGAGGGTAGTAAGCAGTAGAATGACCAAGTGTAATCTGATACCTGTGACAAAAATCAATCATCTTTTTGGAACCAAAAGTAGTAGCATTATCAGTAATAATATTCTTAGGGCAACCGAATCTAGACAGGATATGGTCTTCAAGAAATTTTATAATGATAGAATATGTGGCATTCCTAGAAGGGATGGCCTCTATCCACTTTGTAAAATAGTCAGTGGCTATGAGAATCCATTTGTGTTGGGAAAATGAAGTAGGATGCATTTATCCTATGAAATATAGGCCCCACTGTTGAAAAGGAGCTTCAACAGTGATTGGTTTTAATGGTAAAGGAAGGAGTTTTCTTTTTCCCTCAAAAATTTGGCATTTGTGATAGGAAACTATCATTTTATGGAAATCTCGGAAGAGGGTGGGCCAGTAATAGCCAGATCTATGGATTTTATTGGCTGTGGTTTTCCAGTAAAGATGACCTCCACACTCTCCTTCATGGAATTCATACCTGATCCTCTCTGCATCAACTTTAGGAAACATTTAAGAAATAAACCATTAGCATTTTTCCAATATAAACATTCATTTAAAATGCAATAGTTCCTAGCTTTCAACTTTGAAAATCTTGCTTTTGTTTTTGATAAATCAGGAGGAGCATTAAGATTTGTAAGTAGATACAAGATGTCAACGTACCAAGGTGAGTTTTGGAACTGCTCTTCCACAATGGGAGCATGTAATTCTTCCTGTTCATCCAAGGCATCTACCATGTTAATGTCAAGGGCTTGTAAGTTAGATTTAGCCATTAATTTAGCTAAGCCCTGACCTTTAATGAGTTTTGTAGGTTTGATTTCCAAATCATACTCTAATATTACAGCAATCCATTTTCCCCTCTTTCCATCTGGGTCTTGTGACAATATGTCTTTTACCACTATGTTAGGAACATAAGCAATGATGTGAGAATGCAGAATATACACCCTGAAGTCTTTTAAAGCCTTGACCAAAGCATAGGCCTATTTTTCCATTACGTTATATTTCAAGGGTGCATCCCTTAGAGCCTTGCTGAAAAAAGCAATAGGCTATTCCTGACCCTCTGGGTTCTTCTACAACAGGACTGCAACCACGGTATGCTTTGAGGCAAAGGAAAAAATAAGGAAATCCTTTGAAAATTTAGGACTGATTAGGACTAGTGCCCGGGTGAGTGCATGTTTTACCAATTCGAAGGATCTTTTGGCTTGTACAGTCCACTTCACTCCCATTTCTTTCTTGAGCATATTAGTCATGTTTGTAAGGAGCTGTGATAAGTTGGGAATAAACCTCCTTAAGAAGTTAATCTTTCCAATAAAGGACTGTAATTCTTTTATGTTCCTTGGGTGGCTAATCTGTAGTATTCCCTCAACTCTTTTTGGATCTATTTTAATCCCCTTTTCTAATATAATATGGCCAAGGAGATTACCCTCTTGTAGGCCAAACACTGTCTTTTTGGGATTTAAAGATAATCCAAACCTCCTACACTTTTTAAGGACCTTTCTTAGATGTTTAAAGTGCTCTTCATCAGATTTGGAATAAACTGTTATGTCATCAAGGTAAATTACAATGAAGTGCCCTATCTCCTTTGAAAATGCAATGTCCATGGCCCTTTCAAAAGTGGCCCCAACATTCATTAATCCAAAAGGAATTTTCACATACATGAAAGTGCCCCAAGGAGTGGTGAAAGCTGTCTTGAGTTGGTCTTCTCGGAGTACTAAAACTTGGTTATACCCTAAAAAACCATCTAACAGAGAAATCCTCTTTGAACCAACTACCCTTTGTAGGATGTGTTCCATTTTGGGTAAAGGGTAATTATCTTTTAGGGAGGCTCTGTTAAGGTTTCTGAAATCAATGCACAATCTTATTTCTCTTGTCTTTTTCATCACAGCTACAAGGTTAGAAACCCAATCTGAAAACCTCACAGGCACTATGATTCCTACCTAATATATTTTCTTGATTTCCTTTTCCACTAGAGGTAGTTGTATTGGATTAATTCAACGCATTTTTTGCCTGAAAGGTTTTTGGTTTTCTTTCAATGAGATCTTGTGCTGGATGATTTATATATCATAGGCTTTTAAGTCTTCATAGCTCTAGGCAAACACATCGACAAAATATTTAAATAATTCAATGTATTTCTTTTTCATGTATGTTGGCAAGGACATAGCTATGTTAATCATTTTACGCTTATCCTCGGTGCCAATATTGCATTCCTTGACATCAGACTCTGTGTATTCTACAGTGGGTTTCTTGGCTACGTCATTGAAATCAAAAATATCTTCCAATGGTGCTAGCCCCCTAGGTATGTTCTTGTCCTTTGACGGCAGTACCTCTATGTCTTCATTTTCTGCGTCCTCGTACTCTTCAGTATGAGCTCCAAGTCCTTTAGTTAACATGTTGATTTTTATGGAATAGGACGGTTTTCATTCTTCAGGGGACTCTTCGTTCAGGCAATTTTCATCAAATTTAGAATATGAATCAGATAATTCAAACTTGTTTCTGCCAAGTAGGAAATCCTCTATTTGCTTGTCTCCCTCAAAAACCTGCCAATATTTCTCATTATCTGGCATTGCAGGTCTATATTTTGTTGAATGATGATCTGTTTGTCACTAGGTGATTCTTGACATGAACTAGCAGCGCAGGCCAATCCGTTTGCAATTATGTTTTGACTCATTGGGACAAAAACGAGCTCATATTTTATAAACGTGTTCAGGAAATCTATGGCATTATTTCGGTATACCCTTAGTCTAGGATGCTTAACGACATACTCTCCATTTAGATATTTGATGACTAATTCTAAATCTCCTTGAACAATTATCTTCTTGGCTCCTAGTTCTTTCAATAGACGCAATCCTAGGGTGAGAGCCTCATACTCTGCGATGTTCTTAGTGCATTTGAAATCTAGCCTGAAAACATGGCTTTTAGAGTAATTGTTTTCAGTATCGACCAACCATACCACAACTCCCACACTCCTTTTAGTACAAGACCCATTAAATTTCATGCACCATAAGGGATTTTTAACCTCGTTTTCATCCTTATTACCTTGTTCATCGTTATGCTCTGTTCTGAGATCGGCAACATGTCATGATGGGTCTCGTTCCTCAGGATTTTCATGGATTTCAACATGATGGGTAGCCTGTTGTTTTCGATGTTGTCTTGGTTCACTCTGGTTTGTTGTTTCAACACACTATTCAAAAGTTTCTCTCTCGTTTTCTTCCATACCTAGAACTGCCATTATTTCTAGATTTGGGGCCTCTAATTGGTTATCGGAGTCGCTGTCTTCTAGCTCTGAATTATTTGTGGATTCATTATTGTAAAGGATAAACGAATCCAGGTCTGTATGGACAAAGAAAATGGGGGAATTTTCAAGCTTTTCTGGGCTACTGACCATGAATTTCATGTGTGCCTCTCTATATAGTCTTCTAAGCTGACTAAAGACAGGGATAGTGGCATATGTCCCATCCATCTGCATTGTACCTTGCAGCTTGGCACCCCATGATCTTGACAACAACGTGCCATACTTAGGAGGCACATCAGCCACCACAACATCCATAACCATGCACATGGATGGGATTTGAGTCAAACTCAGGCAAAGGTCTTTGATTAGGCCAAGGCACTTCACTCTACTAGAGTCAAAAGAATATAAATCCTTGTAAGTTCTAGTTATTTCTAGGCCTAGCCTTTCCATTATCAGTTTTGGCATAAGGTTGTGTGAGGCTCCATATCCATGCATAGTATTATGAAGTATTTTTTCATGGATATTGAGGCTGACATAGAAAGGAGGTACTACCCCTTCTTGAAATTTCCCTTCAATTTTTGGGCCGAACAAGAGAGCTGGTTGCTCATCATTCAAATTGAGGGTGTCACTATTTTCTCCTAAGTTTAAAGCTTTCAAAATTTGACCCTTATATATATCTTGGGTGGCCAACTCAATGAGAGGGACAAAAATTTTAATTTTGGCAATCTCACTTTTCATATTAAAAGCAGACTGACTCTTTGAAAGGTTTAATTCTGTCTTGTGGGGCATTGTTTTATTAGCAATATCAGGTTGCTAATTTTAAGGGTGTACAATGTTTGAAGTTGTTTTATTAGGGGCATTAGCTACAATGCTAGTGCTACTAGGTTCTTGACTTGATTTGTCATTGGTTAGGATGTTCTTATCTTTGTTTTTATCAGAATTTTCCGTTGCCAGTTTACTGCATTCAACAGTCACTTTAGGAGTATTTGTAGGCCTTTTCTTAATGGTGATTTCAGAGGCCTTTGGTTTGGGATCATCAATGTTCTTTTTTCTCCTGAGGTCATATTGTTCTTAGACCTGCATGATGGCATTTTTGAATCCTAACTTATAGTCCTCAGTTTCCAACCCTTCCTCGTTCCAATGTGAGTATGAGGTCTAGTTTTCTTCTGTGGGAAAGGTGTTGTCTAGTTCATCCACATCCATCATATTCATGTCAGTTTCCTCTGACTCTTCTATTATTACTTCATCCTCATCAAGGAAATTCTCTTGAAATGGAGGGATGACCTTTTGATCAGAGTCTCTTTATATATTTGGGGGGTTATTTCTCCTAAAGTTTTCGTTTTGATTTTGGTTCTTGTTATGATTGCTGACTTGGATAGTCAAATTTTCTACCATTTTTCCTAGTCTCTCCATGGTTTTGGCTAGACTGTCATATTTGGGGTCAGATGCAGAAGCTGTGCTGTCATCCCTATAGGTTACCTTTTTCTGAGCCCTCATCCTGGATTTTTTCTCAATCAAGTTTTTCTCAACACTCACTGCTCCTTTTTGTATGTCTTCAAATGTATTATAATCTCTCTCCCTATGCTGGTAGGCCATATCAACGTCAAAGCCTTCAGGGTATTTTACTAGGGCCATTCCTTGGGGAGGTTTCATGTGTGGTGGAAGAGAATTGTAGATACTATTAAATCTTGTAGAATACTCTTGGACACTCTCTCCCGGATTTCTTTTAAGATTCTTATATTTGGATAGGATTTGGAGAGGGTTTCTTCTAACTTCCCATTTATTTATGAAAGTTTGATGTAAGGCGAGAAGATCATTAATGCTATTAGGAGGCAAAGCTTCAAACCACTTCTTCACTTCTCCTCCTAAACTCTGAGCAAAGATCCTCATCTTAATTGTTTCATCATCTATTTCCATGTAGTCAAATGCATCTTCCATTCTATCTACATGGTGTTGAGCGGTGGTGGATTATTTACCAGTGAAATGAGGAATCTTAGACTGGTATTCATTGGGTAACGGAGCTAGAGGCTGGGGCAGCACCAAGTGGGCATACCATGCTTCCATGATTGGAGGTGGAGGTGGATTCACAAGAGATGGATTAACAAAGGAGACAGTGGGTTGGAATGGAGTGGTTTGGACAATGGATGTTGGATGAACAGATATGGATGGACCAGGGAAAGATTGTTGAGATGATCTTGGATGAGAGACACCTAAATTGAGAAGGAAATGAAAATCATGTGGTGTGGTTTCTGTACTACCAGGATGTTCACTTTGTTCTGGGGATGAAAGTGAAGACATTGAATCTAGATGATCTAAATCTTCGAGTGATCGTGTTCTAAATAGATTTCTTAGATCTACTAGTGATTGCTGTAGAGATGCAAGATTTTTAGGAACTGAATTAGCTCTCAAGGGTGATTTGAAAACAGTTGAAAATTTTATCTTAGGAGAATTCCTAAGTAATATTTCAGGGTTATCAACTGTCTCAGGTGGGTTTGCGTTAGGGTGAGCTCTAGTATGAATCCTTCTAAGAGCCACTATGCTTTGTTTTTCAGACCCAACTAAACAAGAAAGGTGTTAACCAGATATAACAATATTTTAGAGGTTTAATTAATCTTTTGCTAAAAAAATCTAATCCTAAAGCCGTCTTACTGAGTTTGAATGGTTTTATAATGATTATGGGTCCTCCCAGTGGAGTCTTAAGGTCTGTAGGATTGTGGAGTCGCCAAGTGGAATTTTTTAGCTCTTTTCGAGGTAAAAGGTTTTATGGTCCACTACCATGTTTATTGAATACCAATATGAAATATCTTTGGGTTTTATGAGTTTCAATGATTGTATGGGAAACTAAGGAATTCATAAAATCTGGCCAAGCAACTACAAACTCAAAAATTCCCCAGTGGAGTCGCCATTATGTTGGGGTTCCTATGTTTTGACCAGATTGGCAAGACCAAAACATAAGACAACATCAAACTACTTTAGGATTCAAGGATCTAGCCCTCCTGAATCTAGAGAGGGATCTCTCTATGAATGAGTTTTAAATATGTGATCTTTAAAACCTGAAATGTGATTTTAGAGTAGTTATGAAGAACATGGGTTTTGTTTGTTTGTTTTTTGGTTGGGCAAAGACATGATGAAGGTGAAGGCAATTCAAAATAAAGGGTGAAGATGTATGAAAATAAAAGAATGATTCAGCTGACAGAAAAGGCAAAAAATAGTTTTAACCCATTGGGCTATGGAGTCATAGGAGGATTTTAATTGGACAGCAAGGTTCAAGAAGGATCCATGGGGAAAGTCACTTATGTCAAAAGGATATTTTAAGTTGATTTTATGGAATGAAATAGATAGAAAATGGAGAACACCACAAATGAAGAACAATGAACAGCCTAAGATCAAGTAAGTGCTTTCAAACTATCTTGCTTCACCATATTCTTAAGGAAAAACATAAAAGTATTCTGAGATCAGGTAAGTTCTTTTAAACCAGCCTGCATTGAAGTGCTTTAAGTTGGAAAACATTTTTAAAAACAGTTGGAATAGCTTAATATTAGGTGAGTGCTTTGAAACTTCCCTGCTTTCAGCATATTCTAAAGGGAAACACAGATAATAATCACAAAGAGCAATCTAGATCAGGCAAGTGCTTTGAAAACAACCTTCTTTAATATACTCTTTAAAGAGAACTTTCAAAGGAAGAAAACGTAGAAATAAATATTTCAGTAAGAGTAGGGTACTGTTAAGAGTAAATCCTAGCTCTATGTTTATTGTTCTTTATCAAAGAAAGTGGACAGAGTGAAAAACATTAAAGAAAATAACAATTGATAGTGAGGAAACATCACCATTGACATAAATCAAGATCCCATAAATCAGTAGCTTGTATTTGATGTTCAAACTAGTTACAATCAACAAGCTCGGTGGGTCTCTACAACTTCAAACTTCTCATATCAGCTTATGTATCTTCAATTTGCAAACAAGGCATCATTAGCTTGAGAAAAATATTACATGCAATCAGATGTCTAGAGACCAACATTTGCTCATTTTCTACAGAAGTATTTATAGAAGAATGAGGAGGTGGGATCTAATAATATATCTCCTGAGTCAATTAATATAGACTTAATCCTTCTCAGCCTTTAAGGGGCTCAATGAAGAAGTTTATAGATGATCTGTCTGCATTAATTGATTTAAATTTATGAATTAAGCTCGGTGGGAGCCTTTGTTGAATTTTGAGGCTCCATGTCATGTTTGAAGTAACTTTGTTTCTGCTCCCCGATGCCTAATGATCGAAAAGATTTGTTTCTAGGCTATTCTTAATCCTTAAAATAGTTTTTCCGACAATTAGAGATAAGATCTTTGATTTGTATTAATTTTTCAGCTGTCTTCAGGTAAGCACCTCTTGTTTGGGTTATGACTAAGCCTTCTTTGATTTCTGTGAGGCTGCAGGTGCCTTTAGGAGCTAGAGAGGGTTCGATTGGCCTCTTCTTCAGGTGATGGAGGCTTTCTTGGATTGACAGATGTCTTCGTCTCTTCCTAAAAAACCTTTAATTTACTTTAGAACTATGTTTCAGGTCTGATCAGGCTTATCCTATGTCTTCCGATCTTTATGGCATCTTTAGCCGTGGATTTAGGATTTTCATTTGCTGAATGTGTGCCTTAATACTTCAAACTGTGCTAGGAAATCTTCAAACACAGATACTCTTTGTTTCTTTTATGTATTGTTGTGTCTCATTGATGTGTAGGCCGCGCAGGGGTCGTGAGGCATGAATGCCTTTGGAGTATTAACGAGGCGTCGAAATTTGAACCCCTGGATGGCTTCCTTTTAAAGAATCGAAGGCGTGAGGATTAAACCCCAGCCTTCGGCCTTTCTTCAATATATAATGGAAAAACCCTATAATCACCCTTACCAAACGATATAACCAAACTTCAAAACTTTGATAAAACCAAGTTGCATAACCATTTTGGGTCACAAAAGGTGTTTGCTGATGTCAGGGTGTTTGTGACCCAAAATCCTTATGAAACCCACCTTATGAAGCTTATAGAGTCCATTTTGGTACCTGCTAATGTCAGCTTGAGTGTGACCCGAAATCCTTATGAATTCTGCCCTATAAAATTTCCCGAGTCCAGATTTCACAAGACCCATTCCAATCGGTAGCTGCTGAGTGGATGCTGATGTGTATGTCGAATAGGCATTGGGACCACCGGTTCTGTGGGACAGCTGACTGCTATCGTGGTAGTGGGCATGGAAAATTTTAGGGGCTAATATTTGCAGGTGGGCTAATTTTCCATGGTTTTTCCAAAAAAAAGATTCGCCAATTTCTATTTTTTATAAAAAATATTCGCCCAAATTTTACAATATAAAATTATTTTACATTAAAAATCGCCAACATTATATACAAAATATATATAATACCATTATAAATTTGAGTAATTTTACAAATAAATCAATAAAAATTTTATATTTTTCATATTAGGGACTAGTGAGATTCGCCAATTTTTTAAACTTCAAGATAATTTTCCATCCTTAAAATTATCCCTGGCAGTGGGGACCAGGGTGACTGATTGTGGGCTGTCGATCTGCATATCAGATCAACGACGGAGATGCTTTGATAAATGTGTCATACTTTAGTATATCCCCCGAACTTCTTCTGAGTGCGATTACCATCTGATGAGCCGGCCTCAGATCGGACAACGCATGTCAATATCACTCTAAGCCCACAATCAAATTTTAATGCGCGATGAGAATAGGTTTTCAAAATGGCTAAAGGCCACGTGTTGGCCTGTGGCATAGATCGCAACCAAATGGGGAATACAATTTTCCCCTCAAAGGCAGTGCGATGAAAACTGCTCCAATTTTGTACAGTGATTGATTATGGGGACCACCGAGGTGATTGATTTGTGAGTCATCAATCTGCAGATCATATTGACGGTGGGGAGTGATTTAAGCTTTGCACCGATGGAACCTTTCCATACCCTGCAAAAAACACAAAAAATTAATTAAAATAAAGGTTTTATGGTTTCAGGGGCAGAATACATATTTATAATATGGCTTGGCGCCCATCTGTAGGGCCATGGTCTATATGAAATGCAATATGATCAGGGCTACAATATTTAGGGCTAATCAGCATCGGAGTTTTAAACATGAAAAACAGACTCCTGCGCTCATATTTTGCGATGCGATAAGCGCTTAGTGGGTCTAACACCTGGTTATAGGGTGCGGGCACATGGAGGGGAAGTGGCTTAAAACTTAGCCCAAGGGGGCTTAAGTTCGTAATACAAAAATGTGTTTTTTAAGAAAATTTTCAAGTTTTTCAATGGTTGTGAGGGTTTCGATAAGGTAAAGAAAGGGTCTTAAACCTTAACAAAGGCGTTTTGATGAAGGGGAAAGGGGAAAAATATGAAAATGAGGGATTTTTGTGGGGAATAAAGGGGAGCAAAACAGAGGTTTCATTTTCAAGAGAGGAAAGGGAAAAAAGGTGATTTGGTAGCAGTTTCTACTTATGAAATTAGCAGAATTCCAGAGTGTAAAAAGGGCACAATAGGGAAGATTTTGGACAGAGGCATGCGGCCTTCAAAAGTCTTGAAGAGATAACATTTTTAGCAATAAAACTTGTTTCTTGAAGGCTCCAAAAATGATTTAGCCACCTTTTGGTATAACAAATTTTACAGGTGGCTAACAATTTCAATTAGTGCATTAGTTAATATTCAATTATTATCAGTGTTTGTACAATGATAGAAGAAAACAAGAGGAACAAAAATGCACACAGCTTTTAAGGTGGAAACCCACTCTGGGGGAAAAACCACCTAATGCTTTTCTAATAACTAATTTATATTCAACTCCAATTGAAAATAAAGCTCTAATTTCCTAGAATCTAGAAAAGCATTCTTCTCGAGCTCCCACTGGATGGACGCTCCAATGCCCGAGATTCTTTAGTAGTCAACTGAATGGATGCCCTAACACCCAATGAGCTACAACTCACCCTAGCACCATCCTACCACCCTGTAGAAGAATAAAAGATGAATGGACTCCCGTACCAGGGAAAATGGTGCACTTTACAATGATATAGAATGATGTAGAAGAAGAAGACACACTAGAACATAACCCCAAATATGACACACCCACCTAATGATGATCCTAGACCACTCAACACTGCCTCTTCAACTCTTGTCAGATAGACACTAGTACAATTTGTAAAATAATGTATTTACAATGACTTAATACAATGATACCTTTAAAATGTTTGTATGGAGTGCTACCCACTTGAAGACTTCATGTGATGAACTTCTTGCTGTTTTTATGTACCTTGGTTGCTGCTCTTGTCATGCTACCCTCTGCTACACCTTGATTTTCTTTTCTTCCATAGAAAGTCTAGTCCTTTGCAGCCATTGACAACACATGATCTAGCATTTTCTTTTCCTTCTAGGAGCTCGATATTGAATCTGGTTTATCTTTGTTATTTCAAATCCCAAATATCTAATTTTCGATACTATAGTAGTCCTCTGAGTATTATTTCCAATTCTACAGTTGTGACACAATTTTGATTTTTCAAGGGAGACTTATACCCAATCTCTCACAATGCCCTAATTATGGGCTATTTCAACAAAGAAAACTTGTACGACATGCCACGTGTCATTGTTTCTTCATTTGGCACTAAAATTGATAGATTGAAAACTACAGACAATGCACTATGTTTCAATTTTTACGGAATTCCAATACGATACTTAGAGAGAGATTTATGATGATTTTCCCAATATCACTTCTTTGTGATGAATTTTAGGAGCCTGCAAAAACACTGATTTCCATAGATCATATCTCTGAAAATGTTGTGTACCTTGATCTGAAATTTTCATAGCAGCTTCCTCAGGATTTTGGCTTCACCTCATAAAAATTTTAGCTTTTGAAACTTTGTAGAAACCAATTTAGAGTGAAAATTCCATGATGAATTGTTTCAGATAATGAAATCCCTTGCATGAGGAGGATATGAGGATCACAATTTATATAAATTCTTAGGTTGAGAGGGGCATCAAAAAGTGAATGTGGGAGGGATTTTAGGAGATTAAAAAATATTAATTATGACTTTTCAATGACCCATGCCACAACCCCATGGGGTTTTAGGCCACTAACTGGGGGTACAAACTTCAAACATGAATATCTCTCAAACCGTGAAGAATTACATGGTGTGTCATATATCAATAGAAACATCTTGACAAGTAGAAACCATAAAAAGCCTTGTTAACCTAGAATATATTAAGTTGGTAGGTCAAAATTCCCATGCAATATTGGGTTAGCCCCTGGTTCTGCTTCAGTTGACATCAATGACAACCGTTGATCAACAATCTCCGCCTTTGGCATTGACGGCAACATAAGTGCTCCCCCTGCGATCATGACACCTCTTCCTACAACATTCTCTCCCCCTTTGAAATCAATGGAAAAGGGTAACTCCCCCTGAAACACAACCATCATGTGGACTCGTACACACTTCCACTCCCTCTGACACACAACCATCCTATGGACCTGTACACACTTCCACTCCCCCTTTATATTCTAAATAAGGAAAATCTAATGAGAACTTGGGAGAATCCCAAGGTTTTGGCGAAGATATTCCAATGCTTCACGAGTACTCTCACGATCATAAAAACTTCCTGCCCAATCTGCATCTGTAAAGGAATGAATAATGGGATTGTTACCCTTGGGATACCACAAGCCACATTTTTTTGTTCCATTTAGATATCGAAGAATTCTTTTGATGGCAATAATATGTCATTCTTTTGGTGTTGCTTGGAATCTTGCTACTTGTCCAACTGCTTGCATAACATCTGGTGGGGAGGCTATTACATATAGAAGACTTCCAATCATAGATATGTACAACCTTTGATCCACATCCTTAGATGAGTCATCTATTCTCAATTTGCAACCTGTTACCATTGGAGTAAGGATGGGTTTGCAATCTTCCATTTTAAATTTCTTGAGCATTTCCTTGATGGACTTGGCTTGACATATAAATATTATTTTCTCTTGCTAAGATATTTGAAGCCCTAAGAAGTATGTGAGCTCACCAAGTAAAGACATTTCGAAATCACTTTGCATCTTTGTATCAAACTTCTTACTTAATCGATCATCATTGCTACCAAATATTATATCATCCTCTTTAGCTATTAGACATGCTTTAGTTGCTTCATCCAGAACATATATGTCATTTGGAGCTCGACTTTCTGTAGCCACAATTTCACCATACATGCCTTTCCTGATTTCACATTTTGTGGATTTGAATAGTATTGTGTGTCCTTGATCACACATTTGTCCAACACTGAGCATATTTTGATTCATGTTTTCAACCAATAGAACATTATTGGCTAGAGCATATTTTCTTGCAAGAGTGACAGTACATGATCCTATAACATTTGAAGATCCATCATTTCCAAAGGACACGGTTCCATCATTCTTCTCTTTCAGAGATACAAATTTATTTCTATGTCTAGTCATATGCGTTGAGCAACCGCTATCAACATACCACACATCCTTGTTGTTTTGAGCCTTGAAAGAGAAAGCATAATTATCAGTCTTCTTCTTCTTCAATGTTCGTTCATTCTGTGGCTTCGAAGATTCTTTTGGAGGATTTTCAAGTCTGCAATCTTTGGCTATGTGTCCAAAGTTTCAAAATTTGTAACATTCAATATTATTTCTTAAATGTTCAAATCTATTGATGTTTAACTGAGCCTTGGGAGGCTCATACTTCACAGATATCCTGGAATTGTATTCGTTCCTAGGGTATGTGTAACATTCTATAGCTTTATGACCAAATTTTCCACATGAATAACAGTAGCCATAAAAAATATGTTGGTACTTGGATGGAAATTTTCATCAAGGAATTTTCTTCCAAGGCTGTTCTTGTGAATCTTTTCCAATGAAGTCTACATGCATGTCAGATATCATAGGTTCATTGTATTTTGTTGTAGAAGGTCTTGATTCTTCTTCTTTGTAACTGATGCCAGTTTTGTCATTGTAATATTGTTGATTGTTGATGAGTTCTTCCAATGCCCTTGAGCTGTTGGCATAGTTTTGGATAGTTTTTCCTTTCTTCACTTCCTCACGTAGTGAGACTACTTTGGCTTCTAATTCTTCCCTTTCTTGGTTGCTTTCTTTCAACTTCTTTTGAAGTGACTCCTCAATGCATTTGTGTTCTTCAACTTCAATTTTGAGGCCTTGAACTTGTTCTTCAAGAGTATTGGAATGGATCTTCTCTGCCTTGAGATATTTTATAAGCTTGATTGCTTCCTTATAAAATTCTTCTATAGTCAATCCTTCTTCTTTATTGTTTGATACCTCTTGTTTATCGTGCTTGGTCATAAAAAATACTCTCTCATTGGCTTCTTCTTCACTTTCATTGTCTTCATTGGATGATCAGCTATCTTCTTTAGAGAGAAAGTTCCTTTTGGATCGTTGCTTGTTGAATTTATTAAAGCCTTTCTTTCCTTTTGAGTTGCCATCACTTCTGTTTGGACATTTTGCTGCGAAATGCCCAACCTCATCACAGTGGAAACATATCAATGGAATTTTACCTTTGAATTTTCCCTTACCAATTTTTAGTTTTCTCATGAAATAAGCATATTCTTCATTTGAAAGACCTTCTTCATCATCTCCCTTTTCTTCACACTTGCAGGTGCATGTCTTTTCAATTGAAGGTTGTCTATTCTTATTGGTTTCTTAGATGCAACGAACGCAATTTCTAGATGCAAAGTACCCTCTTCTTCATCAAGTCTCATTTCATATGCTATGAGAACTCCATGTATTTCCTCTTTGCTGAGTTTTTTCATATTTGCACTGTATTCTAAGACCGATACATTTGGGTTGAATCTTCCTGGTAACGTTCTAAGAATCTTTCGTATAATAGTCTTCTCATCAACTGGCTCTCCCAATCTTTCCAGAGTATTGGTTATTTCATCAATGTATTGGAATTATGTAGCAATGTTGCAATCTTCTTTCATTCTGAGTTGCTCAAATTTTTCTCTATAGATTTGAAGCTTTGCTTCCTTAACATTTGAGTCACTTGCATATATATTCTCAAGCTTGTCCCATACATTTTTGGCAGTTTTACAACCTAGCAACTTATGATAAGCATATTCAATAATTCCACTGATAATACTATTCTTTGCTTTCACATCATTTACCAAATTATTTTTACCTTGTTCATCTGTGGTTGATGTAAATCCATTTTTAACAGTGTCCCATACTTCGTAACCTTGCGCCAAGAGATAGACCTCCATCCTTCCTTTCCAGAGTGCATAATTATTTTCATTGAACAGAGGTACACTATTCTTGGTATGCTCCATGACCTCCTTCCAACTGTTAAACTACTATTGAAGGAAGCAAGCTCTGATACCAATTGTTGGAAATACTGAAAGAGGGGGGGGGGGGGGGTGAATCAATATTCCTTTCAATTAGAGCATTAGTTAATCTTCAACTATTATCAGTTTTTGTACAATGATAGCAGAAAACAAGAGGAACACAAATGCACACAATTTTTAAGGTGGAAACGCACTCTAGGACAAAAAACACCTAATGCTTTTCTAATAATTCTTTAATATTCAACTCCAATTGAAAATAAAGCTCCAACTTCCTAGAATCTAGAAAAGAATTCTTCTCTAGCTCCCACTGGATGGACGCTCCAATGCTCGATATTCTTTAGTAGTCAAATGAATGAATGCCCCAACATCCAATGAGCTAAAACTCACCCTAGCACCACCCTACCACCCTGTAGAAGAATAAAAGAACAATGGACTCCCGTACCAGGGAAAATGGTCCACTTTACAATGATATAGAATGATGTAGAAGAAGCAGACACACTAGATCATAACCCCAACTATGACACAACCACCTAATGATGATCCTAGACCACCCAACACTGCCTCTTCAACTCTTGGCAGATAGACACTAGTACAATTTGTACAATAATGTATTTACAATGACTTAGTACAATGATACATTTAAAATGGTTGTATGCAGTGCTTCCCACTTGAATACTTCATGTCATGAACTTCTTACTATTGTTATATACCTTGGTTGCTGCTCTTGTCATGCTACCCTCTGCTACACCTTTCTTTGTTTTGCTTCCCTAGAAAGTGTGGTCCTTTGTAGTACTTGAGAACACATGATCTAGCTTTTTCTTTGCCTTCTAGGAGCTCGATATTGAATCTGGTGTATCTCTGTTATTTCAGATCCCCAATATCTGATTTTTAGTACTATGGTATTCCTCTGAGTAGTCTTTCCAATTCCATAGGTGTGAACCAATTTGGATTCCTCAAGGGAGGGTTATACCCAATCTCTCACAATGCCCTAATTATGAATTGTTTCCGTAGATCAAACTTGTATGGCATGCCACGTGTCGCTGTTTCTTCATTTGGCTCTAAAATTGATAGATAGAAAACCATAGACTGTGAAATATCTTCCAATTTTTGCAGAATTCCAATTTGATACTCAGAGAGGGAGTTATGATGATTTTCCCAAGGTCACTTCTTTGAGATGAATTTCAGGTGCCTGCAAAAACACTAACTTCCATAGATCATATCTCTGAAAATGTTACTCACCTTGATCTAAAAATTTCACAGTAGCTTCCTCAGGATTTTGGCTTCTCCTCATAAAAATGTCAGCTTCTGAACCTTCGTAGAAACAATGTTAGAGCAAAAATTCCTTAATGACCTATTTCAGATAATAAAATCCATTGCATGAGGAGGATATGAGGATCACAATTTATATAAATGCTTAGGTTGAGAGGGGCTTCAACAACTGAATGCGCGAGGGATTTTAGGAGCTTAAAAAATATTAATTATGACTTTTCAATAACCCATGCCACAACTCCATGGGGTTTTAGCCCACTAACTGGGGGTACAAACTTCAAACATGAATATCTCTCAAACCGTGAAGAATTACATGGCGTGCCATATATCAGCTAAAAGATATCAACAAGTAGAAACCATAAAAGGCCTTATTAACCTAGAATATATTAATTTGGTAGGTCAAAATTCCCATGCAATATTGGGTTAGCCCCTGGTGCTGCTTGGGTTGACATCAATGACAACCACTGATCAACAACCCTAAGGATTTTATTAAGAGTGATTTTCCAATAGAGGTGGCCTCCACACTCTCCTTCATTAAATTCATGCATGATCCTATCTGCATCTTCTTCAAAAGAACATTTAAGCAATATACCACCATAATTTTTCCAATATAAAACTTTATCTAGAATGCAGAATTTTACATCCTTTAGTTTCAACAATCTAGCCTGTGTTTTGGTTAGACTAGGAGGAGCATTAAGATTAAACAAAACATATAATATATCATCATACTAGGGTGTGTTTAGAAATTCTTCCTCAATAGTTGGAGTCGCCATCTCCTCTTGTTCATCTAATGAGTGAATCATATGGATGTATAGTGCTTGGAAATTTGTTTCTGCCATGAGTTTAGCCAGTCCTTGCCCTTTGATTAGCTTGGTGAGCTTGATTTCCAGATCATATTCCAAGATGACAGCAAGCCACTTACCTCTTTTTCCATCAAGATATTGTGTCAAGATATATTTAACCACTGTGTGAGGCACAAATGCAATGATGTGTGAATGCATAATCTAGACTTTGAAATCCTTTAGTGCTTTGACTAAGGCAAAAGCTTGTTTTTCCATGATATTATATTTTAGAGGTGCATCTCTTAATGCTTGGCTAAAGAAATCTATGGGCTGATCTTGTCCTAGTATGTTCTTTTGTAGCAAGACAACAACAACTCTGTGTTTTGATGCAAAGGAGAAAATGAATAAATCTTTGGTGAAATTAGGACTAATAAGGACTAGTGTCTGTGTAAGTGCTTGCTTTACTAAGTTAAAATATTTCTTTGCTTCTATGGTTCATTTGACTCATGTTTCTCTTTTCAGCATGTTAGTAATGTTTCTTAGGAATTCCGCAAGGTTTGGTATGAAGCTTCTTAAGAAATTTATCTTTCCAATAAAAGATTGCCGCTCTTTGATGTTTCTTGGATGGCTGATTTGAAATATTCCCTCAATCCTTTGTGGGTCAATCTTGATCCCTTCTTCTGATATGATGTGGTGTAAAATCTTCCCTTCTTGAATGCCAAACAATTTTTTCTTGGGATTTAAAGACAGGCCATACTTTCTGCACTTTTCAAAGACATTTCTTAAGTGAGATAGGTGTTCTTCATCAATTTTGGAGTAGACTGTGATGTCATCAAGATATATCACAATGAAGTAAACTATTTCTTTAGAAAAAGCAATGTCCATGGCTCTTTGAAAAGTGGCCCCAACATTCATTAAACCAAAAGGCATTTTAACATACATTAAGGTGCCCCAAGGTGTATTGAAAGTTGCCTTGTGCTGATCATATGGATGTACCAGCACTTGATTGTACCCTGAGAAGCCATCAAGTAGAGAAATTCTTTTGGAGCCTAGCACCCTTTGGAGTGTATGATCCATTTTAGGTAAAGTGTATTTGTCTTTCATGAAGGCTTTGTTTAAATTTTTGAAGTCTATGCAGAGCCTAATTTCCCCTGTCTTCTTCCTCATAGATACAAGATTTGAAACCCATTCTGAGTATTTGAGAGGGACTATTATCCCAAAATCATACATTTTCTTTATTTATTTCTCAACCAGTGGAATTTGAACAAGGTTTATTCTGCGCAACATCAGTTTGAAGGGCTTTTGGTTTTCTTTGAGAGAGATCTTATGCTAGATGATCTCAATATCATAGGACTTCAAGTCTTCATAGCTCCAAGATAACACATCACCAAATTCTCTGAATAGCTCAATATATTTATGTTTTATAGGTGGTGGAAGTGTTTTTGACATTTTTATCATTTTGGGTACTTGTTCACTACCTATATTGCATTCTTCTACCTCTTCTTTAGTAGTTTCCAGCTTTGGCTTTCTATAAACATCATTAAAATAAAAAAGTTCTTCTAGAGGTACAAGTCCTCTAGGAAAGGTATTATCTCTATATTGCAGCACTTCGACCTCCTCTTTTCCTGGATCTTCACACATTTTTGTCTTCTGTGGATCTTTCTATGCTAGGATATTTATATCAGCATTATGGGTGGCCTCCACCTTGCCTATTTTTTCCTCAGCATGGCGGTCCTCTTCAAATTATGAATTTGGCATTTCAAACTCTTCTCTAGACTGCAGGAAATCTTCAATTTGTTTGTCACTTTCAAAAACTTGCCAATGTCTTATGTTATCCGGGATTTTTGGTCTATATTTAACCTTTACTGTATACTATTTCTTATGATGAGGTTGTTGACATGTACTGACTGCAAAGCCTAGACCATTGGCTAGGATATTTTGATTTCTTGGAACAAAGTCAGGATCATGTTCTTTGAATGTTTTTAGGAGGTCAAGGGTGGCATTTCTGTATGCTCTTATTCTAGGGTGCTTAGCTGAATATTCTGCTTTAATTTGCTTGATGACTAGCTTGGAATCCCCAGGGACAGAGATCCTATTAGCCCATAACTTCTTTAGTAATTGTAGCCCTAGGAGGAGTGCCTCATATTCTTCTATGTTATTTGTATGTTTGAAGTTTAGTTTATATGAATGCCCCTCTGTATGGTTTTTCTCAGTGTTGTGTACCCAAACACCTACTCCTGATCTAGTTTTACCACAAAAACCATCAAATATCATACTCCATAGAGGTTCAGTTTCACGTTCGCCATTATGTTTTTCTTTGTTTATTTGGTCTGACTATTCTTCTTTTATTCTTCCCTTTCAATTGTTTGTTCATTTATCTCTAATTTTAAATTAATGTTTTCATCATTGTAAAGGATAAATGAATGAAGGTTTGAGTGGATAGAATATACTGAGGAGTTATCAGGCTTTTCTTGGTTTTTGACCATGTATTTCATATGAGTCTCCCTATATAGTCTTCCTTGTTGACTAAAGACAGGTATGGTAGCATAGGTCATGTCCATTTGGAGGGTGCCTTGAAGTTTAGCTCCTTGTGATCTTGAGAAGAGCATGCCATATTTAGGGGGAATGTTAGCCACTACAATATCCATTACTAGCCTCTTGGCTGGTATTTGTGCTAGAGTAACATTGAGATCTTTGATTAAGCCTAGACATTTAACTCTACTGGAGTCAAAAGGGTACAAGACTTTATATGGTCTGGTTATCTCAAGGCCTAGTCTTTCCATAACTACTTTTCGCATGAGGTTATGTGAAGCTCTTGAATATAACATGGCATTGTAAAGGATTTTATCATGGATGGTCAAACTGATATAAAATGGAGGGACACCTCCCTCTTGAAATTTTCTTTCTACTTCAGGTCCAAATAAAAGCTCAGGTTTTTCATCACTTAGATTCACAGTATCAGTATTTTCTCCTATGTTTAAATCTTTCAAAACTTGGGATCTATATACATCTTGGCCAACTAATTCAGTAAGAGGTATGGAGATTTTTATCCTGGAAATTTCATTCTCAATACTGAAAGGTGTCTCTGTTTTTGGTAGATTTAAATCAATTTTATTAGACACTAATTTTCTAGCAATTTCAGTTTGTTGATTTTCATTGGCAATCTCAGTTGAATTATTTTTGTGAGGGTTAATAGTTGATGTACTAGTGCTGCTTTCTGGACTGTTTTTATTTTTACTTTTCTCACAACTTCTAACCATTTTTTTTGAGGTTTCTGCCATTTTTTCAGGATCAATTTCAAGGGTTTTATTAGTAGAAATTTCAGGTCTGTTTCTCCTAGTAATGTCTTGGGTTTTCTTGCTCTTGAGGTCATATTGCCTATGTACTTCCATAATGGAATTTTCGAAGCCTTGTTTATAGTCTTCAGATTCCAGGCACTCTCCTTTAGTTGGGGAAAATATGTCTTGCTCTTCCTCAGTGAGGAAAACAATATCCTCATCATTTTCTCCCATTTGATTGAGTTGACTTTGATCTGGTTCTTCAATCAATCCCTCACCCTCATCAGCATAGTTTTCTTGGAATGGGGGCCTGATTTGCTAGTCCAGACCTCTCAATATTATTTGAGGGGGATTTCTCTTAATGTTTTGGTTCTAGTTCTGATTTTGATTTATGTTTTGAGGAGCTGCTTGGTTTTCTCTGGGGTAAGCTCTCTCATTCATGTTTATTCTCTCCATCATCATTTCCATGGTTCTAATAAGGTTATCAATCTTAGTATCAGATGATGAAGGTGCATCCTCTTCCCTATATGTGACTCTCTTCTCATTTTTCATTCTAAATGTTTTGGCAATTAGATTTGCATCTACACTCACTGCACCCCTCTGCATATCTTCTAATGTAAGAGGGTCTCTTTCTCTTAGTTGGTAAGCCATTTCTAGGTTAAACCCATATGGAAATTTCATTAGAGCTAGACCTTGTGGAGGTTTCTTGTGGGTAGGGAGAGCATTATATACACTATTGAACCCGGTACAGTACTCTTGGACACCCTCTCCAACGTTTCTATTAATGTTTTCATACTCTGATAATATTTGGAGAGCGTTCTTCTTGACTTCCCATTTGTTTAAGCATAATTGATGAAAAGTAGGGAATTCATGTATACTATTATGGGTTAGGCCTTTAAACCATTTTATTGATTCTCCCCCTAAGCTTTGAGCAAACATTCTTATTTTAATAGATTCGTCATCTATTTATTGTCTATCAAAATAGTCACTCATTCTATCCACATGTTGTTGAGAAATAGTAGAACTACTTGCATCATATAAGGGAATATTGGGCTAATAGTCCTATGGTAGAGCTAATAAAGGCAATGGTAGAACTAATGGGGCATACTAGGTTTCCATGGCTGGTGGGTGAGGAAACAAAGGAGGGTTAACAAGTGGGGGACTGATAAATTGAGGTAAGGGGTTAAATGGAGGAAGGTGAATAGTGAGTATATGAATGGGGGTTGAGGTTAGTATAATAGGATTCTGCTGTAAGGTCGATGGGTCTAAAACTATCTGGGTTATCCAACTTTGAGATCTAGTCCTAGACAAGCTTTTTTCTAGGGGTGAGTTAGAGAGGATATTCTGCAAGTCTTTAAGGGTTTCAGGTAGGGAACTTTATTTATGGATAGGTCTACCAAATGTTGGGTTTTTAGATATAGGATATTTCCTAAGGATGCTTTCAGGATTTTCAACTATAACAGGAGGTTTTGGGTCAAGATGGGATCTGGTACAGATTCTTCTAGGAGCCATAACTTAGACCCAAAGTTTAGAAAGGTAAAAGTTGTATAATAGTTTTGAAAACCAAACCAATATGTGAAAGGAATACTTAATCCACAAATTATTCTTGACTGGGTTCTGTTGAGGTTTAATGGTATCAAGATTTCTCAACAATTTCCCAGTGGAGTCTGTAGAAAACTAGTGAAGTCACTAGGTGGATGAATTTAACTGTCTTAAGGTTGGCTGTTGTCCACCACCAAAAACCAGATAACATTCTTGTCTAACACTTGTGTCATCTAAATTCAAATAGGGTTTTCTAAGTTACTGAGGGAATATTAAGATGTTTTAATAACTCAGTCCCCAGTATCGTCGCCATTATGTTGGCTCCTCGTGATTTGCAAGATTGGTAAGAACAACTCTACAGGGAACCACATCAAACCACTTTGGAGTGCAAGGATCTAGCCTTCTTGAACTTAGAGAGGGCTCTCCCTATGTTTGTGATGAAAATGATTTATCTTTATGCTTATGTTTTCTTATTTTAGGCTATTTATGAAGTTATGGGGTTGTTTGTTTAATTTTGATTGACTGTTGGTTGAATGTTTTGGTTGAATAGATAGAATCTGGAAGCATCAATCCAATGGGCTATGGAGTCATAAATGGTTTTACTTGTACATCAAATCTTCAAGGGTTTTCATAGGGCAAGCTAATTACATCAAATGGATCCTTTAGATAAAATGAGGCTGTGATGACAACAAGTTGGGAATTCAGTGAAATTAAAGGGTAATTAAGAATCCTTTAACTATGGTTTAAACAAGAAGGGCATTTAGGACACCAGTTGGGTAAAAATGAAGAGCAGTTAAGAATTCTCCATCTATACCTCACTAGAAAAAAACTCAAGACAACAATCCAACAATCCTAGAGAGTAGTTAAGAATTCTCTAGTTATTACTTTCATATGGAGAAAACATTTAAGATAACAGTTCAGTGAAATTAAAGAGTAGTTAAGAATTATTCAATTAAACTTCAAATAAGTCCTTTAAAATGATTGTTTAAGAAAAACCAAAGGATGGGGAAAACCATAAACTTCTTTGGTTAGACTCTACTATGTAAACTTCAAGACAACAATCTAGTAATCCTAGAGAGTAGTTAAGAGTTCTCTAATTATTACTTTTAGATGAAGAAAAAATTTAAGATGAAATTTCAGTGAAACTAAGGAGCAGTTAAGAATTCTTTAATTAAAATTCAAAGAAGGCCTTTAAAATGCATGTTTAAGAAAAACCAAAGGACACGGAAAACCATAAACCTCTTGGGCTAGACTCTAACAAGTAAACTTCAAGACAACAATCTAATAATCCTAGCGAGCAGTTAAGAATTATATAATTATTAATTTCAGAGGAAAATATAGACATAATAATGACATATAGTGTTGAGGTGCCAAAACAACATATCTCAATCTAAAATTTATGTTCTATTATCAGAGAAATCATGAAAAATATGGAAAACGGAAGGGAAACATTGAAAAAGAGGGATAACACAAACATTAACATAGCTCAAGAACCCTGTGAATCTGTTTGTATTAATGATGTCCAAAAGAGTTACAATAATCTAGTGCAACAATATTTGCGGCTCAGAAACTAATGAAAATCCAACTTTTTCAATTATCCAACTAACCAACAAAAATAATGAACAATGCATGCAATATTTATCTGCAGATGAGGGGGTGATCCTTAGCTAGGGTTGCAAACAATAGTTATTATAGAGAAAATGATTCTTGACCTTTGAGACCATGCAAGGCCCAAGGCAAGAATATCTATGACTAAATCACTGTAATAATAAATTCTAACTTAACTGCTGAGCTAAATTTTGGATATTTTTTACTTTATGGATTTTCATTAACTTTTGCAATAACTGCTGAGCTGGTTTAAAATATCTTTGGCTATTTTAATAACTATATCTACTTTTATTGAAGTGAATTGAGGCTTGAAGGTGACATATGTGGTCTAAAAAAGTAATTTCTGATTGCCTGAGTCATTCAGATCTGCCTTCTTTGCTTGTTTTCCTTTGATTTGTTCTTTAAACCTCTGATTTGGATTTAACTCAGATTTGCCTCTTATTTAATTATAATTTCTTTCTTTAATTCCTTTAATCTACCTTTTATTTCATCATTCTACCTTAACCTTTAACCTTTAATTAAATCTCTAATCCCTTTTATCCTTGACTGCTTAGTGACTGTGCTCTTTATTTGCCTGTATCTGTTGGGTGTGGAGCCTGATTATCTTGTTTACTTTGTATCACAGCATTGGACCCCTGTACCTTAAAATGGGCGGCAATACCGCCCGTAATTAATCGCTGCCGTGGGGGGTCCAGGGGGGGTGGCAGCGTTTTTTGGAGCCCCCCCTGGTGGGGGTTCGGGGGCAGCACCCCCGAAGCTAAAAACAGATGTAAAATTGCCTTGTAAAAGTATAGTAAATTCTAGTCAATCTCGGCCGTTCATTAGGCAAATGATCTGACGGTAGAAGTTATGTTTAGATTAGGGTTTTTTGCCCTAGAAGGAAACCCCCTTGTATATATGAGGGCATTGTATTGCGGCTGTGCATTATGTGGGTATTCTCGGTGCGAGAAATAGAGAGGGAGACTGTGAGAGAGAATAGAGGATATTACAGCGGATCTACTGTAGGTTTTGTCTCTTCACTTTTGCTAGATAATAGAAAGGAAGGACTGGCTGTTTGGGGTGAACGTAGCCCAAACTGGGTGAACCACGTATATCTGTGTCTCTCTGGTTTTACGTGTTTTGTGTGGTTGTATTTTCTTCATATTTTATGTGTTGCATTGCTCCATAATATATAATTTTCTAACAACTGGTATCAGAGCCGAAGGTATATTTGGCTGATAAAATCACAGGAAAAAAGGGTTCCTGGTTCGAGTGGGAGCAATGGTAGACGATGGTAAGTTTAGGGTCAAGAAATTTAATGGCAAAAGCTTTGCGCTGTGGAAGATGCAGATGGAAGATTATCTGTATCAGAAAGATCTGTACCTACCATTGAGTGGAAAAACAAAGAAGCTGGCGACCATGATAGAAACGGAATGGAACATTCTCGATAGAAAGGCACTCGAAACAGTACGGTTGTGTCTTGCGGTGTCAGTTGCCTTCAATATTTCGAAGGAAACAACAACAGAGGGTTTGATGCAGACGTTGGCGAAACTGTATGAAAAGCCCTCGGCCTCAAACAAAGTATTTCTTATGAAACGACTATTTAATATGAAGATGTCGGAAGGTGGATCTGTTGCATACCATTTAAATGAATTTAATATAGTTACCAGTCAGTTAAGTTCTGTAGGGGTAAACTTTGATGATGAAGTTAGAGCTCTGTTATTCTTGTGCTCATTGCCAGAGAGTTGGAATGGTTTAGTAATGGCCATTAGTAACTCTGTCTCTGGATCTAGTACTTTAAAGTTTGATGATGTTGTTGGTGCTATCCTTAGCAAGGAAATGCGACGGAAAAGCTTCGGTGAGACATCAGGTAATGCTTTGAGTGCAGAGTCTAGGGGAAGAAGAATGGAAAGAGGAAAGAGCTCGGGATATCGCAGTAAATCAAGGAAAGGAAGATCCAAGTCTAGATCAGGGATAGTGTGCTGGAATTGCGGAAAGAAAGGACACCTAAAGAAAGACTGTAGATCTCGGAAGGGAAAATAAGGAGACACACAGCAAGAAAACAATCATGAAGAAAATGTGACAGGTGATGTGTTACAAGATGCTTTGATTCTTTCTTTCGAAAATGTTACTGATTCTTGGGTTGTAGATTCAGGGGCTTCATTCCATGCCACACCCGATAAGAAATATTTTCATGACTATGTTCAAGGAGATTTTGGACAAGTTCGTTTGGGTGATGATAAACCCTGTAAAATTGTTGGAATGGGTAAAGTTCTTGTAAAACAACAGAATGGAAACCAATGGCTACTAAAGGAGGTAAGGCATGTTCCAGATCTGAAGAAAAATCTGATTTCAACAGGGCAGTTAGGCGGTGAAGGTTGTGTGACAACTTTCATAGATAAAACTTGGAAGGTCACCAAAGGAGCCCTGGTAATAGCAAAAGGCGAAAAGGTTGGTACATTGTATTTATGCAATGGTATTTCTAACTCTGTTAATGCTTTAACTTCCAAAGGAGCAGATGCAACATGATGGCATCATAGGCTCGGACACATGAGTGAGAAGGGAATGAAGATTCTTCACTCAAGAAATTTGTTGTCAGGTTTGAAGAATGTTGATTTAGATTTCTGTGAGAATTGCATTTATGGAAAACAGAAGAGAGTCAGATTTCTCAGAGTTGGGAAAGAAAAGAAGAGAAAAAAATTGGAGCTTGTGCATACATATGTATGGGGACCTTCTCAGGTATCATCTCTCGATGGCTCTCATTATTATGTTACTTTTATTGATGATGCAACTAGAAAAACATGGATTTATTGTATTCAAAATAAATCTGATGTATTTGATACTTTCAAGAAATGGAAAGCTTTGGTTGAGATTGAGACAGGAAAGAAGTTGAAGTGTCTTAGATCAGACAATGGAGGTGAATATTGAAGCAAAGAGTTTGATAGGTACTGTTCAGAGCATGGAATTCGTAGAGAGAAGACAATTCCAAGAACACCACAATAAAATGGTGTGTCAGAAAGGATGAACAGAATAATCATGGAGCGTGCAAGGTGCATGAGATTGCATGCAGGATTGCCTTTAAAATTTTGGGCAGATGCTGTAGATACTACTGTTTATCTAATAAACAGAGGGCCTTCATGTTCCTTGGATGGTGGTATTCTAGAGGAAGCATGGATAGGTAAAAAGGTAAACTACTCTTTTTTAAAGCCTTTCGGTTGTGAGGCCTTTGTCCATATTAATAAAGAAAATAGAACAAAGCTTGAGGCAAAATCAAAGAAATGTACCTTTATTGGATATGGTGCTAATTATTTTCGTTATCGCTTATATGATTATGAAAATCACAAAATCATTAGGAGAAGAGATGTAATATTCAATGAAAAGGTCTTGTATAAGAATCAGCTGCATGAAAAGAAACAAGAAAAAGAAAGAAAGGAATACGCGGTTCTTGATGAGATATCTGAAAAAGTAAAGGTGCCTGAAAATAATAATAATCAACAACCATAGCAGCAGCAACCACCACAATAGCAACAGGCACCTCAAACACTTGAAAGTGGTGTTAGAAGATCTACCAAGATAAGTAGACCCCCTGAACGATACTCTCCTTCATTATATTATTTATTGTTTACTGATTCTGGTGAACCTGAATGTTATGAAGAAGCAATGCAGGTTGAAAGTAGGAAGAAGTGGGAGCTAGCCATGGAAGAAGAGATGGACTCCTTAATGCATAACCAGACTTGGGACTTAGTCAGGTTGCCTGCAGGTAAAACTACATTATAGAATAAATGGGTTTACAGGCTGAAGGAAGAAGATGGAGGAAAACAGAGGTACAAAGCTAGACTTGTGGTGAAGGGATTTGCACAGAAGAAAGGTATTGATTTTGATTAAATATTTTCTCCTGTTGTTAAAATGAATTCAATCAGAACTGTTTTAAGTCTTGTAGCAGTGGAAGATTTACATCTTGAATAGTTACATGTAAAGACAACATTTCTCCATGGAGATTTGGAGGAAGAGATATACATGCAGCAACCAGAAGGATATGAGGTAAAAGGGAAAGAAAAATTGGTGTGCAGGTTAAAGAAGAGCTTGTATGGCTTAAAACAGGCTCCAAAGCAGTGGTATCTAAAATTTGACAAGTTTATGTCCGAACAAGGTTATACTAGATGTCACTCTGATCATTGTGTTTATCTGAAAAGGAAAAATGATGGTAGCTATATTATACTGTTATTGTATGTAGATGACATGCTTGTTGCAGGGTCTAACATGTAGGAAATAAATGTGCTCAAAAGAAAATTGGCAAATTCATTTGCAATGAAGGATTTTGGAGCTGCAAAACAAATCCTTGGTATGAGGATAACTAGAGACAGGAAAAATCACAAATTAACACTGTCTCAGAATGAGTACATAGAAAAGGTGTTGAAAAGATTTAATATGCAGAATGCAAAACCAGTTAGTACACCTTTTGCTAGCCATTTCAAACTTAGTAAGGAGATGTGCCCAAAGACCCAAGAAGACATCGATTATATGTCTAAAGTTCCATATGCATCAGCAGTTGGAAGCTTAATGTATGCAATGGTCTGCACAAGGCCTGATATTGCACATGCAGTGGGAGTTGTAAGCAGGTACATGAACAATCCAGGAAAAGAACATTGGATGGTGGTAAAATGGATTCTCAGATATTTGAGAGGTACCACAAATCAAGCATTATGCTTTGGTGGTTCGAACATTGCTCTACAGGGATATGTTGATGCAGATATGGCAGGTGACAGAGATAACAGGAGGAGCACTACAGGATATGTATTTACTGTAGGTGGAATAGCTTTCAGTTGGGTTTCAAAAATCCAAAGTGTTGTTGCACTTTCAACAACAGAAGCCGAGTATGTTGCTGCTACAGAGGCTAGTAAAGAAATGATTTGGTTACAAAGGTTTATGGATGAATTAGGTAAGAAGCATGATATGGGCACACTATACAGTGATAGCCAAAGTGCTATTCATCTTTCAAAGAACTCAGCATTTCATTCCAGGACTAAACACATACATCTCAAGTACCATTTCATATGGTCAGTATTGGAAGATGGAGAGTTGAAGCTGGAGAAGATACACACTAGCGAGAATCCTGCAGATATGCTAACAAAAGTTGTAACCAAGGAGAAACTGAGAACATGCTTAGTTTCAATTGGTCTTCAAGGATGACGAGGAAGATGAGGAATAGCCAGGTCCAAATAGGAGTCATTTTCTAGCAAATGAAACAGCGGTGGAGTTTCTACAATCAGTCTCCAAGTGGGAGATTGTTGGGTGTGGAGCCTGATTATCTTGTTTACTTTGTATCACAGCATTGGACCCCTGTACCTTAAAAAGGGCAGAAACGCTGCCCGTAATTAGTCACTGCTGTACGGGGTCCAGGGGGGGCAGCAATGCTTTTCGGAGCCCCCCCTGGTAGGGGTTCGGGGGCAATGCCTCCAAAGCTAAAAACAGATGTAAAATTGCCTTGTAAAAGTATAGTAATTTCTAGTCAATCTGGGCCATTCACTAGGCAAATGATCTGACGGTAGAAGTTATGTTTAGATTAGGGTTTTTTGCCCTAGAAGGCAACCCCATTGTATATATGAAGGCATTGTATTGCGGCTGTGCATTATGTGGGTATTCTCGGTGCGAGAAACAGAGAGGGAGACTGTGAGAGAGAACAGAGGATATTACAGTGGATCTGCTGTAGGTTTTGTCTCTTCATTTTTGCTGGATAATAGAAATGAAGGACTGGCTGTTTAGGGTGGACGTAGCCCAAACTGGGTGAACCACGTATATCTGTGTCTCTCTGGTTTTATGTGTTTTGTGTGGTTGTATTTTCTGCATATTTTATGTGTTGCATTGCTCCATAATATATAATTTTCTAACAGTATCTCTGTGCAGCCACTGTAAATTATTTTATTTCATTTCCTTGTGCTGTGGAGAACTCTTGCTGCCTTTCGAGTTTTTGAATGACCATTAATGGTTATGATCCATTGATGATTTTTCTTGGTCTTGTGCTTCTAGTCCTTATGAGTAAACAAAGCTGCTCGATCGTCACCCAGAGAGCTTGATTTAATAATTCTTGGACTTAATAATGAAAATTATGAATTCTCCGCCATGTATAATCACCTTCACATTAAAAAAGATCGTTAATTTCTAAACCTGTTGTGGATAGAGTCTGGAAGATGGGGGCTTGCAGGTTTCCTATGTTTGTTTGGGCTTTTGGGCCTTTTAGATTGTTACAGGGGCGTATATGGTGGATAGGGGCTTATCGCGAAATGACATGGATTTGAAAGATTTTAAACAAGCTAGTTGTTCGGGTTTATGGCGCAGAGGAGGAGGGTGGTGAATGGTATTGGGTGGAGGGATGTGATACCATAGGGTGCGTGATGCGTGGCAGGGAGGACATGCGGTAATACCGCTGATATCGCAAGGTTCGAAGGGTTTCAACCCACGCGCAGTTGGATGTGTGACGTGGGATTAGGGCTGTTGGATCAGGAGGAGTTGATCCAACGATGATTGGGGGATTTAGACCACGGGCAGGTTTGGAAGTTGGGGCCTGAGGGTAAGGGCTTAAGCAAAGGTGCTTAAAATGTAACGCAGGGGAGGTTAATATATGCAGGGTTTTTCATAAAGCAGGAACCAGGGGTATTAAAGTGAAGGAGCTTAATACAAGGTGGGGGCCATGGCTTATATGGGTAGGAAGGTTTAGGTTTTGAGTGGGGGTTAAGTTTATTAAAGCATATGTTTTAATATAAAAAGGAGGTTGGGTATAATATAAAAGGGGTCAGGTAGTTTTTCAAATAAAACAAAGTTTTATTTAAAAGACAATGGGACCTGAATAATATAATATTTATTCAAAAACAATGAAAAAAGGGTTTTTTAATTATTTTAAAGGGAAAGAGGGGGATGAGTGAAAAGGAGGGGTTAAATGGAGTTTTGGGTAGGGGAAAAAGTAGAAATGAGGGATTTATCATAAAAACATGGAATTTTAGTATCCCGAGGGCCTTTAGAATAAGTAGAGTGAGAGATAATGAAATAGGTTAAGTGAAGATAATGAAGGAAGTGAGATTTATGAAAATAAATTGATAGTTAGGGAATGTTTATTTTCAGTAGATTGTGGGAATCCCAAGTTATTTAGTCATACCATAAAAATACAGGAGACTAACAGGGGAAACACACATTTTTCTGCATCAATGAAATATCTTAGGAAATTGGACAATATGTTCCAATATTATTAGGAAGCTTCAAAATACAGGAGCATAGGACAATTGAATTCCTTGGGAGTCATTCTTCAGTCTGATATTCACTACGTGTGTCACGATCTCCTCAACGTGACTTGTACACACTCTTGGTTGTCAATCTCTATGTTATGCTAAGCATGGTTGTTGTTCTATGTTCTCTGTTTTTTGAAATCCTTCCTCACTGGTATACTAGAAAAATTTATCAAAATGAGTGGGTCCATAGCTCTTGAAAACACTAAAAAAAGGAGGGAGGGCCAATGATAGACCAAAACAATGCTTGAAAACAAATGAGTTTTCTATTTCTTAAAGCAATTGAAATACAGGGAGGATGATGCCGGTGATATTAAATTGTGCATCTACTTAGCATACTTTGCTTATATCAATCTTTGATTTGAGACTTTAGACGTTTTCTAGTTGGCATCATTTGGATGACCTACACACATAAACAATAGCAGAATTTGGAAGAATAGATTATGCTCACCAGAACATCGAATTTTTTGGATAAGTAGTTGATCATAAAAATACTAACTCATAAATCCTTTAAACTAGGTCGTTTAAAATCATCAAAATTTAATGGGCATGAATGAGATAGAGAAAATTGTATTGGATATTTTAATTCATCGAATTATAATATTCTATGGTTTCTCTTAGGATGAAATCAATCACAGATCATTCTCAAGGGACATTTCTATGAGTTTTTTCTTTGAAATTTAAATTGATGATGGATGAATGGAGTGAATTGTGTCTAGGACTCTACCAAATTATCTTTTAATTGCTTTGATATACCTTTATAGTGGTCATTCTGGTTCTCTCTGGGTCTGGAATATGAAAGTGTTTTTTTTGTTTATGGTGTGTGTAAAAAGGGTACAAGGTTGGGGTTTGAGGTTTTGAGGACTTGTACTGCAAGTTCTATATGATTGGGTACTATAAATATCTTTGAGATAATTAAAATTACTACAAAACTAAAGATTTTGCGGTGTATAGAGAGCTGAATTTTTTCATCTAGAATTTAGGGATTGAGGTGGGTGTGCTGCAATATTGTTTGGTAGTCTCATAAGGTGAAGGAAAAATAAATACTCATTGTCTAGTGAGGGATTTTGGCATCTGTTATCTCAAGGTAGAACAATAAGTCCCCACTTTGATTTAAGTAAACCTCTCAATAGGACAATCGACATAGTTTATGGAGATGCAGATCAATGTAGAAATTCTAGTCAATTTAATAAAATAGAAGTAGAAGGAGCCTATTTAGGTCTAGTAGATAATATTGGCATGACAAGTCTTGGGAAAGGAATAAATATCAATCTTTATCACAAGAATTTTCTTTTGATTGTAATTATTTCAGTGATTTCCATCCTCTATGACAAAATCTGACTCAACCAACAAAGAGTCCAAAGATGATTCTCCTTATTCAACTTTGAGACATCTAGTACTCCGTGAGTTAGGAATCTTACAAACATGGACTTAGATGAATTGAATGGGTGTCTAGATCGGGGATTCAGTTTCAATTTTGAGGAAATGTCTAAGATCTCAATACCTTTCTATCCCTGGAGTTATGTTATGCAATTGGCCCATAGTTTCAAAATGACCGTCATCATAAATCATGTCATGTGTCTAATCTTGATAACAAGGACTCTCAAAAAATGAGGGATTTGCGCAATCTCCTAGTGCCAATTGGAAAATATCCAGCCTAGGAGACCATCCCCAATAACTGAAGGAATGACTGAAAGTTTGGGCTCAAGTTGTGACCTATAATATTCATATCTACAACCAATACTCAAAAAATTAAAGGAAAATATCTATCTAAGGCTTCATCTATGAGAGATGTCATATTTTGTTGGAGAGTGATGAAGTCTTGTGAGTTATATTCCATAGATATATATATGGTGCTACTAGAAAACTATATGACCTTTACATTTGCAACAATTTATTTTTCTTATTGTAGGGGGGATCCTCCCTTACCCCCACCCTCTCTTACTATATCATTTGAATTGTAAATGTGCTCCTACAATTTTTGGGGACAAAAAATTTAACACTTCAAATAAATGAAATATTTAGTGATATGATGCTTATTCCAAATAAAGTTAATTATTTTGAATTTTGCACATTCTTCTAACTCAACAATAATGATAGAATAACTAAAATTTTTCATGTTTAAAAAATTTCTACACTCCATATTTTAGTTAACTCTTCTTTTGGATGTTGTGCACATGAATTTCATGGACAAATGTCTCAATATATGTCGAATTCTTTAAAGTTTAATATGTCCATTTTTTTTTGGGATAGTTGATGTGAATGTTCAACCACCTCCATCTTATCTGTTTCATTTTGGAAACCGTCCAAAAGTTCCATCATCACCTCTTGTATCTCTGCCACATCCTCTAACTCCCCCCTCATCACATAATTCTTTAAATAGTGCTATCTCAATGGAAGAGCCCATTCTTTACATGCAGAAGGTTGGTGGTTTGATTCCACTATGCCCTAATATTCATTAATCAATGCTTTCATTGTTTATTTTTATTTAAATACATTTTATATTGATTTATATCAATGGTGATATATTTTTCTAGATTCATTGTTTTATATTGTAATTTATTGTCTCTATAAAGACAATATGTCTTTAATCGAAATTATTGTATCTGGACAGACAAAAATGAACTTGTCTCCTAAGAGACAATAACACTTGTGTTATATTTTTCTTTATATAGACAATTTTTTAAGACATTAATTTGAGACACCTCCTTGAAGACAATACATAGGATTTTTTTGGTCTCAACTTAAGACAATCTACCCAAAAATTGTCTCAAATATTTTCTTAAAACCCCCTTTCTGTATTGTCTCTAGAGAGACGAAAATGAAATTTTCTCCTACGAGACAATAAAACTTGTGTTATATCTTGGCTTTATAGAGACTATTTTTTAAGACATTAATTTGAGACACCCGCTTAAAGACAATATTTAAGACCATACACATTTTTATTTTTTTTGGTCTCAACTTAAAAAAAAATTCGAAATAGAGGAATAACCTTTTTCGAGGTTTTTAACCCAACATTTCGGACTTCCTAAGTGATTCCATCTTCAGGGGTAAATGTCCAATATTCTTTGGAACATTGTGAACTAAGAAAATTTACCAAAAAATGGTCTCAAATGTTGTCTTAAAACCCCCCTCTATGTTGTTGTGTATGTACCAAGATAGATCATACCACTTGAGATAGAAACCTCTTTTAGAGTGACAAGAGATTTGATCTCTCTTTTGATCTCTTGATCCTTTGTATTTTTGGAGTTAAAATAGATATAGGCTAGTTTAATTTCACCTTTTAAATAGACTATGTTTTGCATGAATATCATAGGTTTTCAATATGGTGGGTCATTTTTTTTTTTAATATCCCTATTTTAACTGCTTTTATTAGAGAGTTGAAAAATCCTGAAGGTTGAGTAGAGCTAAAAGAAAAAAATTATTGTGGACATATTATATTTTTAATTTTAATAAATGTGGCATTTTAATTATTGTTCAAATACTAGAGTATATTGGAGACCAGGATTTGAAGTCCATGATGACAGAATTAAATCCAAATACTTTCCCAATCTGGAACCTAAAACTTTTCCATATACAGTTCAATACCGGTCCATAGCTTTCCATTTTTATAAATGCATTTTTCACTTGCGTTTCTCATTTTTTTCTGTGTGCATAATAGTGTGCATAATAGTATTGGGTGAGAGTTATTGATTGGAATGAATTTAATATTTTATGTTAAAGGTGTAAAGGTTTGGTGGAATATATATATATCTATATATCTATATCTATATCTATATATATATATATTAAAAGAATGATAATTTTAAAATTTAAATTTATTTAAAATTTATGTAATATTACTATATATATATTAATTTTGGAAATAGCTATTTTTTATATATATGAAATAATGATAATAAAATATTATTATTGGTAGAAAAAAGATATTATTAATATTACTTTTATTAGAGACATCAAATTTAGTAGTGGAGGAAGACTTTCTATCCAAGCATGACTAGGGAATCAAAAGTCTTCTTCTCCCTATGTATTTTCAAATCGACAACAATTGTTTATACATACCCTTGGAAATATAGTAAAATTGTCTATGTAAAATAGATACTTGTAAGAGTTAATATTAAGCAACAAATATTTGCATTGATATATTTTTAGATCCTTTTCTTTGTAATCTATTATTGATGTAATTTTTATATTAAAATATTTGTTTGTAATTAATTTTTCAATAATACCAGTTTTAAGGTAAATATTATTTTTTTCTTCTTTTCTTCCAAGCTGAGTAAGGGTTGAATATCTCTAAAAGAAAAACATGACGATTTCTTGAACGAATATATTTTTGGGAGATCACATTGAGAACATTATGAATACATTCATAAAAGTGAGATCGTAAGATGACTCAATTCCAAACAATCTAAGCTTCCAAGGAATGTCTTGCACTAATAACATGAGTGTGGAAATCTAAATTACAATGAGATAAGGAGGAGTGTTTTGACTCATAGATATCATATATAGATTTTATTTTATTTAAAAACTATATTTTTTAATCAGTTTATTTATTTCAACATACATATTTATACAACTATAATAATAACATAAAAAAATCCACATAACTATAATTTTCCCGATGGATTTTGAAGAGTGTTTATGCTTTTTATGTTGAGTGCCTTATAGGGTAAAAATATAAATCTTGCTATTTATGTAGTTCTCCTTCATATTAAAATTGTACATGTAGGAACACACTCACACCATAATCGAGCATAAATCTTCTCAAAACTGTTATTTCCTACAAGAAAGCTTGAAATAATATTCATTTCATCAAGTAATTACAACCCACCCTTCCATGTGTTTCTTGTTAGCTTGCTTGATTACATTGTAAACCATTCCCTGTACGTCTTGATGTGAGTTCTCACAATTAATACAAATAATTTTTATTGGATGGATTCCACTTCATAATTGATCATCCATCCATTCTTAGTAGCTAAAATCTTGCTTCATGCATTATTTTTTTTATGGTTTACAACTACATATCCATTTTTACTAGTTTTGATCTTGGCCCATGCATTAGCTTACAATTTTTTTCTAACTACTGATACTTATAAATGCCACTTTGAAACTAGATTTCTTACAAAAAATACACTTTGTTTACAATCAACCAAGTTCATTTTTCACTCAAAAAAAAATGCAAGGGAACATCAACTACCCTTATATCGCTAGAAACATGGCAATCCCCGTCACACGTAGATTTTAAAGCACAAAATTAGAAGTACCTTCACAACCCCTTAATAATGAGATTTTTTATAAAGCAACATAAAAGCAATATTCACTATACATACTTAAGTCTGTGTTTCTTATGTTGGATCAAAAACCTATATTGTCATATTATATATTCTTGCAATGGATATCTTGAGAGACAATTGATTCTTTGATGCAGCACATTATGGATGCATGTGCATTGCAGAAATGACATGATGACAAGTATAGTGCAATCGTGCATCACTAGAAGTAAGTTGGATTACTATTTGCAATGAAGGATGTTTTTCCATTTTTGTAGCACATTTATTGTATATAATTTGTGTGGCTCAAATCAAGTCTATGCAACAGAGATATCCAAGGTAAAATTTTTCCCTTAACCTAAATGGTGGACTTTGAATCCATTGAAAAATAACAATAAATACATAGTGGCACTCATGTTAAATAATTTTTTTACATTAAAGGAATTGTGGGTAATTTTGAATAAAAGTGATCATTTTAAGAATACAAGGTCCTAGGGTCAAGTGGCATGGGAAAGAAAAATAGTTAGAAGCTCAAGAAATATATGTAAGCATAGTGGTGCACAACGGTCATCCTAATTAGTCAATATTTTCTTAAATAAATAACGTTGAATTGACATTGGTAATGGAGCATTTGTCATATTCATAAAATAATAAAAAAATGATATGGGGAATAAGCATGTTAGACACATTTCTTGAACATTGCTTGGCAATATGTAACCTATGTGATGGAGGGTCATGAGCATCTCAAGCATTGGAAGAAGTAAATTAAACTTGCCAAAATTATGAGGGGGTAGGGGCCTAGGTAAATGCACCTCATTCCCAAAACAAAAAAAACAAAAAATGTTACACACTTTACATAACATAACATAAATTATTTTGGGAGTGAAAAAATGATGTGTTAATAGCAGAGTGGGGCTTCTTTATTATAGTGGATAGGGTTTTACCCTTGTCGGCTATTTCTCATTCCTCTCTCTTAGATATTTTCATATGGTGGACATCAATTATGCTATATTATCATATCACTCCTCTTTTTCTGTTGAAGCACCTGGTATACTCATAGATTTTATAGCTTCCATGGAAATCAAAAGCTTGAAATCCTTTGGGAATTCATCCTTTATTTTGATCATTACCTCGTCCTTTCATTCCATTTGGGTGGATTTAATATGAGGACCCTAGCTGAGGGGATGAGTTAACCCCTCTCCACAATGACAAGTCCATTTTTTCCTCTACTATAAGAATTATTGCTACAAAGTGTGCTCCTCCATCCTCTGTATTCAAGGAAATTGGCTTCAGTACACCCTTTGCTTAAGAACATGCTAAAAAATAGTTTCATTCCTTCCTCAATCCTAGAGGGCTCATGTAAATGTTTTTCTCACCCATATTATCATGATGTTGTGAAATTTACAACTGATATTTCTCTCTCGAGTACATCAATTCATGAAGTGGCTTAATTTTGAGGTTCCTTTGATGGTTGAAGTAATCAAGCACACAAATTTATTCTCATAGTGTGGCTTGATATGCATATTTAATGGTTTAAGACCATGTTTAGTATATCTTCACTCCTCAATTTTTTAGCACTAGACACTCTTAATTTTAGATGAAATAAATATTTATCCATTGGGTATATGGATTTATGTATCAATCATTGATATATATGCATATTAGGAGTTCATTTTTAGTTATGGTATGTGGTTCTAGGGAAATGTAGGGTTGTCTATGTAACCTTAGTTCCCCTCTTTCGACCCCTTTTCAGATTCAATTTCTATCGCTTTAGTTTGGGTAAGGTATCCTAATCTCCATTTGGATATGCCAAATCTTTCATTATTGAAATATATAGGAAATGCTTTAGGTATATTTTGTTAGTGTAGTGATGATATAAAATAATACGTGAAACTTGCATATGCTCAAATTTGTGTGAAAATGTACTTCACTAAAGGATTTCTTGGACAAATCTACCTGAAAAGTGTAAATTATCTATGCTTGCAAAATATAGACTATGAGAATCTTTATTTCTGCTATAGAGCTTATTACAAAATGAGTCATTCCTTCATAAATTGTCCCAAACCTCAAAAGATCGAAACTAGGAAAAATAGTTGCAAACCAAGATAGTGGGAAGTTTCCAAGTTAGAAAATTATATTAAATTTAAATATGAACTCCCCTCATATCACAACAATGAGTAAAATAAACAAGATATAGTAGAATCCAAGAGACACTCCCACTAAGTTCATGTAAATTAAACAACAAGGCATGTTGAGGTGGAATGTATAAAGGATACCTATGACAATCCTGAGAAGTTCGGTTCCCTAAATGATTTTGTTGAAAATAATTCTAAGAAAAAAACACGATAGGATAATATTCCAAAAGTTTCCAAGGAAAATCTATATATTTTTGGTGATTCCTATGTCTCTTTATAAAATAAGACTAAAAAACAACTTCCTAGGAAGATGAGTCAAAGGAGTAAGATTTGTATAAGAATCTTAAAGGTGCAAACATGATTCGAGATAATAAGTAGAAGAATGATCCTCGAGATATAGTAGATAACAAAGGTTAGATCCAAGTGAGGAAAAAGTACATATATACTTGACCAAGGAAAACAAGAAGTTAGATGAAGCTAAACAAAAAAGAGAAGCTAGTCAAAGTTAAAATGATGAACAATTAATAGTGGGATCCAAATGTATTTGGATAATAGGGGTATTTGGAAAATATTTAGCTGGAATGGTAACAAAATTTTTGTTTTAGGAGATCTAAATTAAGGATTTGGATTGATCCTGTGTTTTCAATCTCAAATCCTCAAGGAATTTTGTAAGTATTTTTTTTAAAGGAATTGTAACAATTATTTGTTGGATCCGAGTTCTTCTAATATAATCCAAAATGAAATTTTTGTTAAAAAGAAGAAGAAACATAAATGATATGATATTGAGCTATGGAGGGTTAAAGGAGGTGGGATGGGATGTACATTTCTTTTGTTGTACTTGGCATGAAAGGCACTACCAAGCCTTTTAATTTTTCAACTAATTTCCATCACCATATGATTTAATATTTTTACTTAGTTAATTTTTCTTCATATTAAACTTACTAATGTTTTTTTTTCTTATTTTTTTCTCTTTACTTATTTACCAATATGTGTCTGCCCATAATGATAAAATTATTTTTATAAAAGCTCATTTTCTCAAAGTTATTTCTTGTAGATGGGGTGGAGACATTAAGAAAAAATTTACATCCCTTGAGTCCATATATAAGAGAGACTAGTTAAAATAAATAATACACCTTGTGGCCTAGTCTAAGGAGTAGGTTCATAAATAAATTTATTCCCTCCATTATAACATAGATTTTATGAAATGTGAGACTTTTTCCTTTTTTTTTATTTTTTCTTTCTGTTTGCTAGCCTGTTCACAAATCGACATGACAAACTAGTGGCTTGAGAAACTTCGACCCAAGGGAATATAAACTATAAAAAAAACAACCAAAAAATACACCTATCTTAGGCCACACAAAACCATACATATGGATTGATTTTTTCCTGTGTGGTAACAAACAATGACCTTTTTACTATGGGATGCCTTAATAAACCACCTTATCACTAATTACCCTATGTCCCATGGCCTCATACGAAATGCGAGTTATGTTTTCTAAGCTATGTTTCTTTAAATAATATGATTAACAATACATATACGAGTCCTTACCCATCACACCAAATGTACAACCCTGAACCTATGATTGCAATTTGTACTAAAATGGGGTTCACAATGACCACCCTCGATATTATATTGTAGTTTTAGAAGATAAAATTAAAACAATCTAATATACAACATATTATATATATTATGATATTAATGTGAGTTTAACTATCTATAAAATATATGCAAATGGATTTGCATGATATTAACACACATTTATTTAAAATACAAATTTAGATTGAAAAAGTAAATAGACCCGCCTATCATAGTCACTCACTTATGATCCCTATGCATTTAATGTTTTCTAGAAGTGAATTTGTTTAATTATTTCACAATCTAAATTTACTCCCTCTTCACCATGATTTAACCTATATTTTGGTCCAAAGACTATAAAAAAAATGTTTTAAGAGAGTATAGAGAGAAATAGTTATAAATATGATATTTAATATTTGTTCAATATTCAATTCCACAAATTAGCACACCATGAGTAGTGTCAGGTTGCATCTGAATAAATTTTATCTTTGAAAGTGCATGTCTTCATATAATTACTGATATTCATCGAAGAAAAAAATCCAAGTAACTTGTATCTTCATGATTTATAGTTAATTTGTTGGGAGGATTTTACATTCGAATTGATTTTTCCCAAGAAAAAAATAAATATATTCCACTCACATTTTCAAAAATGAAATTGCGTTTTCCATGTACATGTATTTCAATTTTATCATTTTAATTATGCCTCTCTTCTTTTATATTTGAAATAATTATCTCATGACCAACAATTAAGTAAAAAATCAGGAAGACCTATGTTCGATAATCTCAAGTCACAAAGTGGATGTAACACTCTCTAAGATGCTCCAACATAACAATGTTTCTAAGTAATCTTTGAACTTCACTACGGACTATATTCAAGGATAAAAATTATCATTTGTAACTTGTATTAGAATATTTGTTGATATTTTTTAATATTTATGCATGTATTATCAAACATAATGGTCATTTTCTATTGTGATTTTGGTTGGAACACTAGTACAAATTGGCTAATTAGTTACTAAAAAAATGACTAAAATTTGCATAGAAACGACTATTTTTCAATTGGTGACCAATAGTAGCTAATTTACAATATCTTATAACACGACCAATATTTGGTCATTTTTGGTTTAGTCATTAATTGGTTATCTCAATTTTGTTGTCTAGTTGTATATTTGGTCATTAATCTGGTCATTAATCTAGTCACTGATTTAGTCATTAATTTAGTCACTGATTTAGTCATTAATTTAGTCATTGATTTGATCATTAATTTAGTCATTGATTTGGTCATTAATTTGGTCATTGATTTAATCTTGATTTTGTCATTAATTGTCACAATTTTTGACCAAATATACAACAAAATATATTACTATAGTATCATCCGAGAAAACCAATTAATGACCAAAGAAATATGACCATAATGTTGTTCGTGTTATAAGATATTGTAAATTAACTAATAATAGTCATATACATGCAAATTTTAGTCATCGTTTGAAACCAGTTCATGACTGAAGAAATATGACTAAATTTTAGTCGTGTTATAAGATACTGTAAATTAGCTACTAATAGTCGTGTTATAAGATACTAATAGTCGTATATATGCAGTAGTAATTTATTCATTATATAAATGACTAATTTAGTAGTTTATATTCACTTCATTTACTTTCATTAATAATCATTATAAATTACTAATTTAGTCCTATATTGATTTTATGTGTTAATTATTAATCAAAATAAATTAATTAGTATGATTTTGCAACTAAATTTAAAGAAAATGTGATATAATTGACATGTTCATCGAATATGAAAACATAAAGTTACATATGTTAATTACAATACCAGGTAATATCAAGTGCAACTATAAATAATTCCAACCACATAAATTATATTATATAAAATGTCAAGTATTACAATATGATTTTCCAACTTAATATTAGTTGGAGGAGAATTTATAGATAAAATATTGTTCATTACTTCAAAACATTATCATTATCTTGCCAAGGAATTGCAAGTGAATTCACCAGCTCTGAAGACTTGACCATCAGTCTTTATGTGTGTGTCATATGCAGGATATTGACTCTACGAGTACCATTAGACTAGTACACTTCTCTATCTTTTTCAATATAGTGTTATTGTTCCTCTCTTTCTTCAATCCTTGCTTCTTACCATCAATACTGAGTCCATTTTATGCAAAAATAAAACAGGAAAAGTTGCAATGCAAAGTATAAGACATGAAAGTCGATGAACACTGGAATATAAAATAAAGTATACTATAACGGATTTATATGATATATACCTCAGTCAACAATATTTTTAATTTCATTGTTCCCAATAAAAGCAAGAAACTGGAACAAGTTTTCTTTATTTGGGAAATAGTGGCCACTATGTGGCTAGATGACCTCTATAAACAAAGAAAATAAAATGTCACAAATAAACACAACAGAGCTAGGAATTTCTAATAAGAATGTCTCGTGATCCACTTTTGTAGTTGTATGGTTTCCTCTAGTTATCTCTAAGAAGCAATGACACTTCAACAATAAAACTAGTTAGTAGAAATACAATGGGTGGAGCAAAGTATTACTAACACAAGATTAGAACAAGAAACTAAAAAAGAATAAGAAAAGACTTTGTAAATTGTAATACTAACTAGGAATATAGCTTCAATATAGTAATCTTCAATTATTAGCGTAGTACTCTAAGGGAAAAGGAATCCAATTCCCATAAGCCAACAAATTATGTATGCCCCTTGTTTTCCCTCTAATTAATTGAGCAAGATTAGCACACACAATTTCCATTTAGAATCTCTAAAATGATTCTATAAATATTCAAAGAAAACTTAATGTTACTCATTTGTTTTTCTCTGATGCAGACAAAATTGAATATGCTAACTTTTTTTTGAGTTGGAGAGTTCTGTAATTCATCGTTTCCAAAATCATTGCTTATTGTCATGACTTTTTTTTTTAATGATCAGGCAACAAGCCTATATTTGATCAAAAAAACACATTTTTCAGAATATATTCCATTTTTCTAATTCAAAGCTAGATTTCCTTCCATTTTATGACGTTCAAACAAACTAGAATCATTTTCCTTTAACAAGTCATTGTTGTAATATACTACTAAACAGACAACTACGTAATGAATTTATTAGTGGTGGAATAATAATAAATCACAAATACAGGCAAGAAATAACAACACTATTTCCTAGACATGCCAAGTCTTTATCCTCTTGGATGGAAATATTACTTCATGAAAAAAACATATTTGATAAAGAGAAATTTTATAAAACTAACCAAATCCATTGTATCCAACAACATTGACATTTCTATTTGCATGCCTTGAAAATGTGTGGAAGTATCAAACAAGTGTAGTGCAATTCCCTATAAGGTTAAAGTTTGGCAATGGAATATGTTGTCCCTAGTCTAATCAAGTTTTAACTTTCCTTTGATAACTTAGAGAGAATGGGAATCCAATATAAAAAAAATGACTGAAAGCTTTTATTCATGCACACTTACCTAGATTTTAAATAAGCATTGAAGCATTATACAAATCCAAGAATGTCTCACATTTCACTAGGAAACAAAATTTATAGATTTTGATTGTAACCCTTGAGGCTTTCTCCGATTTGTAAACAAGTAAAATTATAAATATTTTTCCTTAGTTCTCAGACCTTCTTCTGTGTGGAGCTTCAGAAAATATGTGCATACACATATCACAATATAGCATGTTGTGTAGTATATTTACATGAAACCAATCATTCAAAATTTTATATTCTATCGAGATTGAGGCATATGTTAAATCCCCATTATCTGCATCTTTGCACAATGGTGTCATTAATAATTTTAAGGTTCTTGGCTTGATAGTATGATCTAATTATTTTTTGTGCAAGATGTTTTTTCACTCCTAGTTTTAAAATTGTTATGTTCATGAACAATATATAGATACAATGGATGCTACGAATGATAAAAGAGGAAATTATTTTTCCATCAATAGAATTCATGTATTTTCATATGGTGTAAACTCATTAGTTCTATTGGTGGTACTTAGGTTCAACCTAAATGGTTATTTCACATGCATAAAAAGAAGTACAAAGCTATAATAGGAAGGACTCATGCGAAATTTTCTAATCATACATGTTGAATCTACAAGTGTTAATGCTTTTTTGCTGAATTTCTTATTGGGATACCTATGACATGACAAATTTTGTACAAATGTTTGAAATGATACTAAATAAGGTGGACTTGAGGGACTAAAGAACAAAATCACAAGGGAATACTTGACTGAGATTAATAGGTGATATATATATATATATATATATATATATATATATAGTCATGCACCTAGTTCTTGCAATGAACTCTCCTGGACTCTTACACCATAACTACTTTCCCGTGTTAAACCATCATTTTGCATCATTAGCAAGACTTCTTTAGACAATCCATTAGCCTCTAACTTAAATTATCTGTAAATATGATGGAATGATATCTTCAAGAACTATGCCTTGATTGTCTTCAACTACTCTAGAATGGGTTACGAAAACAATTCTTCCATCCTAAAGCTCCATTCAACCAATTGATAACCAAAGAATCCCCAGAGACCTGGAATTCAGTCACCTCTCCTCCACTGCCATTGTTAAGAAAAAAATTACTGCCTTTATTGCATCACAAATGTTAGATCCTATACCAATAAATGCTTTAATTTTTGAAGATATGAGTATAATAGAATCACAAAAGTATAGGGTACCTCCAACAACATATTATTCTTGTTGACCTTGACTGGCACTGTTGAAAATTGAAATAACACCATTCCCACTCTTAACAATAGAAAGATGGATCAATGTCGTTTCTTTACTAGTGTTAGCAGCCTTTTTACTTTGAAAGCATTGTCATGACTTGGAGAAACACTAAAATGATGGCTAAGCCTTACTTTGAAAGAATTTTGTAGTATTCCCAAATGGGGAAGCAGCAATATATGAACATAAAACTGGAAATAGCAATGAATAAAATTACACCAAAATGGATGAAAACCATAGAGCCATTTTATTATGTAAATAAGTAGCAAATAACTGCAATACAACTCAAATAATCAAGGAAAACAAGCCTCCCATGAATACATATGCCAAAGATGGAATGTTGCTACATTGTAAAATGCTCATGAACAAGAACAACGCAGTTATAGATGGTAAAATTCTACTGATGATGTAAAATAATATAGATATGAAATTATATGGCTTGTACAAGTTGGAAGTGAAGATGTAGACTCCCAAAAACAATTCCAAGGCAATCATGGAAGGATTTCTTGAAATATGGAAAAGTACCAAAATGCTAGAGTGCAGCCCTAGGGCTGAGTAGCAGCTATAATTCAAAGTCTGGATGGAGATGGATGAAGATAAAAAATGAGATTAATAGACCTCCTCCAATGGATCTTCCAAGTGAAAGGCTGATCCTAACGCTAAAGATCTCACCCTCCAAACAAACACTACAACCCTCATTGCAAATGGTCACAAAAATAACGCAGTCACTGAGGGATATTGCACTGTAGGTGAAATAAAATATGTTGGACAAGTGCCAAGATGTGAAATTAGCTCCATAATCTTCCTCGCTAAGCTCCCAAAGGAAAGAAAGCTTCCTCATCTAAAAAACAAACTCCAAAAGTGGTGTTCTCAACCCTCCACTGCAACACCCTGCAACACAACCCGGCTCTAAACCAAAACTATGCTGTAGCTGAAGGAGTTAGCTTGGCCTCAATATTGGAGGTGGAGAAATTAAGTGCAAGCTCCTTCAAGAGGCCTCTCAAGAAAGGAGAAGGAATTCTTAAACAGGAATATCTTGTGCTAAGCAGCTCAACAATCTCAACTAAAGAGTTGAAGAAAGCACAACAATGATGCAAACCACAAAATCAATAATCCATAACATAACATGTCTTGCTATGGCTGCCTTTCCCTCCTTTTATACAAATGGAAGCCCTCTCACCTTGGGTTCCACTCATTAGGGTTTCCTCCACGAAGGAATATTCCTCCCACCATCACTATGCTGTCTCCAAAGATGATCTCCACCTCTTATCCCAGCATTGTTGACTTGGTCAAACTTGACCTTGTCCACATGCAAATGTCCCTTTTCACACATGAAGGTGTGAAATCCAGCTCATATGATGATCCATTTTCACATTATGAGGGATTCTATTCCTATTTCTGAAATGTATGGGCTTCCTTACCCATTTATTCATCCCTTAGGTGTAAAAAGAAAAAATCAATATTCCAACTATCTGCATGCTAATTTTGGAATATTACAGTCCTCCCCTCCCTAATGTTGCTTTTCCTCAAGAGACTGCAAGGATAGAACTAAGAATTCTCCCCTCCTTTTGATGTAGCATCCACATAGGATAAACTCCTCCAAGGAATAAGATGTTGTCTCATCAATAAATCTCCATATTGCCCCTCCCAAGCATGTAAGCTAGCTAAATAGCTATCATCATGAGAAAGTAGAGTACTCAAGGAGGCAATAAGGTGCTATCTAGAGGTCCCTTTGAGGTATGGGATATGAAATGTATTGGGAATCATCATTCCCATGTGGATCCTCCATCCCCAAGCTATCGTCCATATAAAATGAGTCACCTCCCAACATGGTAACTCCTAAATTCTCCTCCACCTTTGAATCCTGCAAGGTAGGTGGGCTAAATAACTGAACATGGTAGAAAAAATAGCCTACCCCATGCTATCCTCGTCTCCAATTATGATAAGTGTAGAGTACCTGGTGATCTTGGGCTGCAATAATGTTTCCCTCAAGTGGCAAGAAGAAGAATAGATCTCCAAATATCTTCTCTCCAATGTCACAAATCAAGATGGCCCAAACCATCCCATATGTGATGAATGGGACATGATCACCACATGGCATCCAAATGAGAAAATTATTGAAGGTCTCATATAGTGCTGAAAGGTACCAACAGTTTCCCAAGTGGTCACAACATAGTTTTCCTAACTGCTGCTTCAGAAAATAACATGGCAAGTTGTTTCTTGACAAATTACTAGTTTTGTATGTCATCACATCTACTAGTGAATAGTAAATGCCTTGGTACATAAACTGAGCATACATGAAATAATATAACACTTGCCCAAGGCCACACAAAATATGGTTGTCTCCATCATAAAATTTGGCCCAAAATTAACCATGCAGCCCAATGAGAGCAATGCACTATATAGAAATGGTAAGAGTATAAAAATATTGTGTTAGATAATCAATAAATGAAAAAACAAGGTTCTTACCATGTACTGGAAGTAATATGATATGTGTATCCATGAATAAGTCCTCCATAGTGATATGAAATACTCCCATGAAGAGAAATGAACCATGTGCCGCATGAAGATCCTTCTTCTTATGCTTGGAAATCCAAGTTAAGAATATCATATCTCTATAATAGATGTTTCCATCCACTACTCCATCACTCTCACCTCCTCCTTTTCCACCAAGTGAATCAAATGTGAAGTGATCCTGGGGATACTCCATTAGTAAGTCTAAGCTCCATAGTGACAGCGTTGTTGGCCTATGTAAATAGGCTCCTACCAACTCATAGCTCCATTCTTTGACATGCTCATTATCAAAGACATCTCCCACAATGCTGCTATATATAGGAAATTCCTTCCAAGGTGGAAGTACCTACTGATCATCGAAGGCTAAGGAGTAGCCCCTTTGTACCATGATAGTGCCATCTCCTACTCCTGCAACATCATGCAAATAATGGGAGCAAATCTACCCATGCTCTCCCAAGAGCAACCAAAGCAACAATAGCTTTTGTTGTCTCCTCACACCTCCATCATACAAATCATGTGGTGAAAACATAATGATTGATATGAATAATTTCATATCAAAACAATGCATCCAGACTCCTTGCTTCCATATGATGCAAGTGTCCTGCCAAACTTCTTCCACCCTCATACCCTTTGTAAGAGGATATGTCACATGATGGCCAAACTCCTTCAAGAGAAGCAAATGCAACCAAGCCTCCTGCTGCTCAGTGTCATAGATTTTCAGTTAGCTTTCCAGCCTGTTGCTCACCATTCACACCCATCTATCCAAATGCAGGTGCTTCCCATCATGCTCTACCTTGGTGCTCTTCCAATGAAGACTACCATCTTCCCAAATTAGATTCCTCCTTTTTCATTTCATGGGATGTTGACATGCAACTCCTTGGAGATCTCCAAGAGAAGATATCATACCAATTACCATCTTGAATCCATAAGGATCCAATTGTGTTGGAGGAAAAACCTCCTCACCTCTGCTTAATGACAGTGTTGTTAACCTCCTCAATGGTGTATTTCCCATCCCATGTTCATGCTCAATGCTGAACATATAGTCTGGCATTGGACTATTTATGACAAAACACATCCCATCGTTAAAAAACCCACACCCCAACCTCAAGTGTTGTGTGCAACTCAAAAATGACACATGAGGATGATTAGTTATCCATCCATTGAACAAGTCAAGGTTGCACAACGTAGTGAAAGTCTGCTACTCCAAATCAGCTGTATGTGTTGACCCTTGGTCATGCAAAGGCATATTTCCACATACCTCCATAAAATTTTCTGAAATAACAGAAAGTGGAAATCCATGCATACCTTGGTGAAGCTTGGGAAAATATTGTAAGGCTACAAGGGTTCCTTCTCCCAATGCGTTGGCTTCCCAAACTGTTGAGGATGATGGATACTCCTCCATAGTTGTGCCAACACTGGTACAAATATCCTCAAGTGGTGGTGAAGGCTTTTCCTCCCTTGATTTCTTCCTGTCAAATTTCCTAATCAACTTTTGAGTGAAATCTACAAAAGCATTCACTCTTGCATGAATCAAATGGTTGAACCACCAAATATTTTATTCACTCTCAAGGTGCAGCGCTGCAATTTCAACAGCCTCTCTTTCCACTATGGGATGTAGTAGGAAGAATGCATCTAACTTCATCACCCAAGCCTTTGTTATACATGTGGATGATCCATCAAAGGCAGACAATAGAAATCTATTGCCCCTCATTCTGCCATTGCTGCAATGCCTCCTTTCTTCTTCAAGCTGAATAAACTAAGGAAAAGGAAGAGTCTTCTTGAAAGCTCTAGGTTGTGACTTGTATTCTACAAGGTATCCACTCAGGATCTCATGTTCCAAATGCCCTCCATCTCCATGCTTTTTTTCTTATTCATCAAAAGGAAAGGGAAAGGTATAATGCTTTGGAGCTTTCTACAACATTGGTTCTTTCTTTTGAGAATATGAAGTACATGGTCCTTCCTCTTCTTGAAACCCTCTAGAGGTCTCACTGCAAATTTCTTTTTCTTCTTTCATTTGATTCACCTCCTTGGAGAGGTTCTTCATAGTTCTAAAAAATGATGAGACAAAGCTCATTCTTTCTTCATTCTAATCTTTTCCTTCTTCTTCTTATTTTTCTAATAGCATAATGGCTGAGATCCATAGGTTGAGCCAAGATTATGCTCTGATACCACTGTAGTATTCGCAAATGGGGAAGAAACAATATATCAACAAAATAATGGAAATAGAAGTGTAATTCATTACACGAAAATGGATCAAAACCATAGAGCCATTTTTTTATGTAAATCAGTAGCAAATAAGTGAAATACAACTCAAATAATCAAGGAAATCAAGCCTCCCATAAATACATATGCCAAATATGGAATGTTGCTACATTGCAGAATGCTCATGAACAAGAACAACGTAGTAATAGATGGTACATTGCTACTGATTATGTAAAATAATATAGATCTAAAATTATATGGATCATACATGTTGGGAGTGAAGATATAGATTCTCAAAAACAATTCCAAGACAATCCTAGAAGGACTTCCTGAAATATGCAAAAGCACCAAAATGCCAGAGTGCAGACCTAGGGCTGAGTAGCAGCTGTAACTCAAATTCTTGATGGATATGGATGAAGATAAAACATGAGATGAATAGAACTCCTCCAATGGATCTTCCAAGTGAAAGGCTGATCCTAACATTGAAGATCTCACCCTCCAAACAAACACTGCAACCCGTCACTACAAATGGTCATAGAAATAATGTAGTCACTAAGGGATACTGCACTATAGGTGAAAGAAAATATGATGGCCAAGTGCCAAGATGTGAAATCAGTTCCAAAATCTTCCTCACTGGTCTCCCAAAGCAAATAAAGCTTCCTCCTATGAAAAACATGCTTTGGAAGTGGTGTTCTCAACCCTCCACTACAACACCCTGTAACACAACCCTGCTCTAAATAGAAATTGTGTTGTAGCTGAAGGAGGTAACTTGGCTTCAAGCCTGGATGTGGAGAAATGAAGTGCAAGCTCCTTCAAGAGGCCTCTCAAGAAAGGAGAAGGAATTCTGAAACAGGAATGCCTTGTGCTAAGGAACACAACAATCTCAACTAAATAGTTGAAGAAAGTGCAATAGTCATGCAGACCACAAAATCAATAATCCATAACATAACATATCTTGCTATGGCTGTCGTGCCCTCCTTTTATACAAATGGAAGCCCTTTCACCTTGGGTCCCACTCATCAGGGTTTCCTCCACCAAGGAATCTTCCTCCCACTATCACTATGTTGTCTCCAAAGATGATCTCCACCTCTTATCCCAGTGCTGTTGACTTGCTCAAACATGACCTTGTCCACATGCCAATGTCCTTTTTCACACATGAAAGTGTGAAATCCAGCTCCTATGATGATCCCTTTTCACATTATGAGGGAGTTTATTCATATTTCTGAAATGTATGGACTTCCTTACCCATTTATTCATCTCCTAGCTGTAAAAAGAAAAAATCAATATTCCAATTAATTGCATGCTAATTTTGGAATATTACAATGTGAGAGTTTCTAGCAAGCCAAATACATCAAAACACCATAAGACGCAGTTCCTTACAACCCTTTCATTTTTATTCAAAACCAAATATTTAAAAATTTAACATGATATCCCTCATAGGTATATATGCATCTAGTCACTTAGCTTATTAAATATTTTTGAACTTCTAGAGCTTCTTCCACTATGAGGTTTCTCCTCATGAATTATCTAATAATATATATTTATGTACTAGTCTCAGAGTATATACCCATATCATAGGATTCTTTGACCAGACAAAAGAATCCTCCTCCTCTCTAAGCCTGATGTAATTCTTGTAAAGTTTTACTATATATTCCTTACACTATTCGGCATCCCTCTATGATAAATTTAACTCTACCTCACATTGCTATCCCTCGTTCCAAATAGGTTTGGGAATTGGATTTGTTGTTGTGACAAGTAACAGATTTTCTGGTTCCAAATAGGTGTGGAAATTGGATATGCTGCCTGTGCCAAGTAATGGATTCCCTGGTTCTACAATGTGAAGATCAACAAGACAACCTCTCTGATCCAATCTTCCATTGATAGGGGTTTTATATACTTGTGAATGATCACTTTCTTTTGTATGAATTTCTTAGAAATCAACCTATATAGACTCTTGGTTGTCTAAGCCTTACCAAAGCAATGTATGTTTTCTAAACCCAATCCACTGACTTCCTTTGGTTTAGATAATGAAAGCCACTTACTAAAGGGATTCCCTCTTTTTCTCTCTTACCTATTCACAAAAATTTCAAACATTTCTTCCTAATGAGGGTAGTAACAGAAAAAAGGGTAATTAAATTTGAATTGCAGCGACAAAACATTGGAATTCTCCAGATAGGTAGAACACCATTGAGAACTTTATCTAGTAGGGTGTAGAAAAAAAAATCTCAATCCCTTAGAACAGTGATAGAGCCTTTGAAACATGGTTGCACTAATATTTGTGATGAAAAGGGCACAATTAACAACAAATAAGAATTCACATGGTACTCCAAAAGCATGCAATAGCTTCGTATGTCTCTAGAAACCAAGGTGCATGCTCTTTCTTGTCATTTTAAATATCTCTGTCATTTTCCAGTTTCCATTCCTTTCTATTAGATAATCATACTATCCACAGTAAATGAACTGTTTCTTCAAAAGTAGTCAAAACTAATTTTGATTGTACCATGATGATAGAAATAATTCACCATTGTTGTATTACACTCTTGTTTGCTGCACTAAGCAATCCTATATTATCATGATGTCGATTGTGAAATACCGAAACCTTCACAAGAATAACATAAGACGATCAAATTGTAGACACAACCTTATTCATATTGTCAAAGTTCTTGATATCGAGTGACATGATTTTAATGTTTTAGGCTTGAGATGTTTCTCCTACACTTACAGAGCCTCCAATGTCAACCTCTAATGCATCTGCATGTTGCCCAAGATGACCAACACACATTCTTGAAATCCCTTCGATACCATGGTCTATTTTTTATAGTGATGAAGTCTTGTTTGTATAACAAAAATATATTAGGGTTCAATGGACCAATGAGAAGCAAGCCAATGTTTTATTGTCATTGCCAATTTATGTACCTTCTACATTTGGTGCCAAATGTTAGTATGATTCTTTCGTCGTAAAAGATCACTTTAGCTAGGCATATCAAGTAGCCCTAACATCAAGTATGGCTGCAAAATATCTTTATGTTTGTTGCATAAAATTAGGTCTAAGACATTAAGCAGATAAAATGTAAAATGGATCCATGCATCCAATGAACAAGACAAGAACAATGTATAAAAAGAATCTTATATTATATTAAAGAATGGGGCACCTGAGAGGAAAACAAGAAAGGTGTTTTCCAGTTCTCCTCAGTGGGATGGGTTCTTGGAAGTCCTCAGTGTTTCAGATCTAAAATTCCTCTCTTTGGTTAATGTGGAAAACCCTAACAAACATGGAAGTCAATGGGAGTTCAAAATGCAAACAAATGAAATTGGTGACGAAGAGTAGATCTAGTGTGATCTAATGCAATGGAGGTGACTAATGAATGGGGAAAACCCTTCTATTTATAACAACATATTGGGGTGTTCTAGAACTTGGTGCATGAATAAAGTATTATTAATCACATTCTAGAAACACCCTTTATGAATATTTTATTATATTTGTTGGAGGGAAAAGGGTTTTTGACTTGGGTCAATTCCTTTATTTATAAATAACAAATAAATAAATGATTTATTTATTATTTAAGGGATATGGGGGGAATATAATTAAATAAATAAAGGTTTATTTAATTATAAAAAATGATTTAGTCAAATTTAACTAGGAATAGTATTTAAATAGTGATTTAAATAACTTATTCTTAGGAAATAATGATTTATTTAATTGATTACCTTGTTTTGGGTTAAATATGACCAAGAAATGTAAACAAATGTGGTGAAAGCGATTTTACTTGGGGTAAAATTGGTCTTACATGGTGTACTTGGGTTCATCTAACAATAATGGGTTGGATGACGAAAAAATGGTGTAACAGATTGCCCCCGAATGTATGAGTGTTAGGAGCAAATCGTATGACCGAAGTATGTTGTAAGAGCTGAATCAGGAAATAGTAAGATAGAAATGAAAGAGAGGAAGGTAAGGTAATCTAAAGTGGTGGAGGACTAGACCCTAAGGAGATGAGAATTACAGGTGCAACAAGTCTCAAGTGTATGATGTGGTACCAATGTGAAAGGTGGCGGGGGAGGCATACCTATGCCCGCCGAGACAATAGTACAAATAATAAGGTGCCCGGAAAACCACAGAATGCAATAGTAAAACCAATGCTGGCCTAAACATGAGCCAGAAAATAAGAATGATGAATCCCACATATATGCGATGCCTGGAATAAGCGTCAGGACTTATACAATAATATGGTAGTACATGAGATACTAATACACCCAAATGCCCCCTACACACGCGGAAGGGCTCGCGAAATCGGACCGACACGTGCAAATTGAAGAGGTGCTGCAAGCGACTGAGGCCGACATCATCAAATGAGAGGAGCTGCATCAAGGGCTGGAATGAAGAAGTCATCCGGGTATGTGGGGGGCTACCTGCAAGGCCACCCCCTCATGAGGGTTGAAACGTCTCACACACACCCAGGTATCACCAATAGCTACTGCTGCATCACTGAACCATCAAGTGTATAGATCACGACCAGGTTGAAAAGAGCTCGAACCAAGGTATAGTGCCCCCCTAGACCTGACTTCTGGGTTAAATGAGTTGTTGTCGACAGAAGTAGATCTACCATAGGTGAGGCAATAAGGGAACTCCTAGTAAGGCACGAGAGAAAAGATTGGAGCGACGAACAGATGGACACTAATGATGATGGTGGAATGGGAGGAATGGAGGGGCGGGCGGATGACTTGTTAGAGCATCAAGTGGATGAATGGCGTGGTAGCGATGGACATAGTTTTGGGAGGGATAGTGAACAGGGGTACTGAAAGCCATAATGTGTGACATGAGAGAGGGACCAAGCAGGAAAGGATGGAGGACTATGGTGGGGTACAAAGGGACTCAGGGTAGAATTCATGAATGTGCTGGTGACTCGATGTGGATGCTCCAAACAAGGGCGACTCGGTGGTGCTGCGTCATAAAATGGGACCAATGGGGAACCGTAAAATCATGAGTACAATAGGGTAACTCATGACGAATATCAATATGAACGGAGACAAGTAAGGAGGAAAAGTGGTGCCCCAAGCACAAGTGTCGTAAGTGAAGAAATTCAATTTTGGGAAGAGGTGAACAGACCCTTCGTGGAAAAAATGTGTCCTGGTGAAGTATCAACACATAAAAAACTGACAGAGAGCCATTTGAGTGCTCGGTGAGAGCTTTCCAACGGTGTGTCAAACGGGGCGACGGTTTGGTCGCAGTGGGCGAAAGAAAAAACAGGGGCTTTCTTCTAGTAGGGTGTTTTCCTTCCAAAATCATTCATTTGCTTGTGTAGCTATGGTGAATGTGGAGAGGAGAGAAGGCCCTAAATCTTGTGGCGATCGTAGCAGACAAACCGACCGTTGGAATTTTGATCTGTTAGTTGGAGGTAAGAGGCCTAATCTTAAGCTTTGTTTTTGATGGATTCAAGTTGTAGATTAGGGCTTTAAATCTCAGTAAGTGCCCCTACTTTATCCTTACAGTCAGGTCGCACTTTTTGGGGCAAAAGATGCGACCTGGGATGCAGGTTTTGGTCTAAAAAGTGCGACCTAGCCCAGGTTTGGCCCAAAAAGTGCGACCTATGAGATGTGGGGGTTTTAGTGCTGTTATGGGCTGAGATTCTGTTTTGATGTAAATTGACTCAGTTTTGGTGATCTGGAGGCTGACAAAAATGATGGTTTTGAGCAGGTATGGAAGATCTACAGATCCAGTGGAGAGAGAGAGACTTAGGTACATTACGAACAAATATCTAGGTGAATCAGGGTGTCCGTCATGCGTTGGCTAGGTACGGGTTTCTGAAGTTTTTGGAGAACCCTTTGATGAGGGTAGGAGAGCCCTTATTGGCCCATATTATTAGTTATTGGGATCCAGATCATGAGGTGTTTATAGTGCAGGGGCATAGGATCGAGTTGACAGTCCAGGATTTGTATTTCTTGACTGGACTCCCTCCATTGGGGATGATGGGGAGTACGTAGTCAGTGTTACCGCGGGGGCGTAACATTATGGAGTTTGTTGAGCGACATTGTCGACCGAGTGTCTGAGTCAAAGGGACTCAGATATCTATTGGGGATCTAGAGAGGTTGGAGACCCGGGCAGTGGCCACATCAGTGTTGCAGATCGTGGGCAGTCAGGTGCTCCATCACATCACTAGAGGGCAAGTGATGATTGTAGAGAGTGTGTTGGGTGGGACCTACTATGGGTGTGCCTAGATGATGTTGGTGTCGCTGAGACGACATTTTTCGCTATGTAAGCGGCAACTGAATCATGATTGTGCATATGGGACAATATTGTGCTCTTTCTCTTTTGAGAAGATCCTGACCTTATGGCCTCATATACAGTTTCCTGACGGGGGCCCGAGAGAGCCCCGGATGCGTCGGTGGGGATGAATACTGAATAGAGGAGGAGGAGGGGTGGTCGGGAGGGTGTTTCGACTAGAGTTCTTTGCCCATTAGGACCAGATGCCGTTATACATAGACGACTATCCCTATAGTGGGATGAGTGTTTGGGTTTCAAAATGTCACTCATTACCATACATTTTTCACATATGCTTCCATTTTATCACCCATTATTCACCACCATGTCACTTCATTTCCCCTATTATTCACCATTAATGGGTCTAATTTATATTTTCCAAATATTATTTATTTTTAAGCATTTTTGAGAGAAATTCTTAATTAAATATTAGAAAATAATATATTTTACATTATATATGGAAAGTGGGTTGTTTTTGTGACATGTGTAGGTGCCAAGGAAGCTTCCAAGACACCTTTATGAGGCCTTGAAGGATCAAATTCGAATTTGAGAAGATAAACCTCATGGAGAAGATTATGATCTCATGGAGAAGATCAAGGACAAAAGGGGTTATGTGTCTAGATGGTTGAGAGATGCATGGAACTAAAAGAGAGATTAGTGGATGATCATTATGAGTTTGTTACTCATCCCATTGTATAAATAGGAGTACAATCTCCTCCATTTGTAATGTTGAAGTTTTTGTAATATTGTAATCTTGAAGTTTTGTAATCTTAGAATTTTGGGGTATGTAATCTTAGAAGCTTAGAGTTGGTTTGTAATGGAGATTTTCAAATAAAGGATTCATACTTCGATTTTGCCTCTACATCTGAGTCTCCATTAAAGTGATGTGCTTGTGGAGTTATGGAGGGCCCCCATGGCCTCACTTGCATGCTTATTTTCTTATTTTAGGTATAATTTATTTTATGTTTTTGTTTGATTTCAGTTTTCAAGTTTTTATTAAATGTTCTAATATTGAAAGAGTCTTATTTTAAAGTGTTCTTGTAAGAGAACCGTAAGATCTCATACAATTGTTAGATCTAGGTTTAATTCATTTCAGCTTTTAAGTTTTGTTAAATGTTCTAATAATGGAAGGATCTTATTTGAAAGTGTTTTTGTAAGAGAGCCATAAGATCTTAGACAATTATTAGATCTATGTTTATTTCATTTCAGCTTTTAATTTCTTATTAGATAGTCTAATGTTGAAAGAGATCTTAATGAATATGTTCTTGTAACGGGACTTTAATATTTTGGACAAATTAGGAATCTTTCTAGATCTATATATTTTAGATAAGCACTTCTAATTTTACCTTCCCGGGTTGACATTAAATTAAACTCTAATTGACATCATCAATTGGAGCCAATCATATTGGCGTTGTTGCCGGGGAAGTGCAACTAGAAGGATTTAGTAATTATTTTATGCATTTTATTTTATGGACTAATTTGAGGAACTTGGTGACAACAGGTTGATAAAGGAGTTCAAAGTTTGGAGCATTTTTATTTTTCACACCTAGTTAATTTAAATTCAGTTTTTATTTTAAACCCCCCATTTCTCACTAATCCATCTACAGATGATGAATTTGATAATGTTGAACAGGTACTTCTTGGAGAGCAAGGACAATAACCTTGAGCCAACTCTAAGACAAGATTCTCACATACTTGCAAAACATAATGTAAAATTTTTAAATCTTGATGTGAGCATGTTCGAACTTTTAATCCGTAGATGGCTTCATTGGAAGCATTCTTTTACTTAGAAAACAAAACATCTTTCAAGTTAATGTAGAATAGATTAGAAAAAATAAAAAATGAGATCTCATTAGAAGTCATTAGAAGTCGTTATCATTAGAATTTTTTAGTTTTGTTTTAAAAAATAAATCATCATGAATAAATTCAGTGACACATCTTTGCATCTCTATGTCTTGTTTCTGTATCACGGGTGAGCCAAAGTCTTGATTATCATAAAGCATTATCTTCCAAGAGTCTAAACGCTCCCGTGACATTGCAGAAAGAGTGTAGATAATGCAAGGTTTTGTCGCAAATCTTAATTGTGTTTTATCCATCCATGCTAACATGCATAAATAAAAAAAAAATCAAGAGATTAGTATGCTCTCTTCCTGCGTTTCGTGCGATCAGGAAGATCAGAAAATCTAATGATTTATTTCAAATAAAAATACTTTTGCTGGAAACTTGATTTGCAATATGACAATAAAGAATTTTGTGAATGAGCGAAAGATAATCTTAAAATTTTTTAATTTAAATGAAATTTAGTTTTCTTTCAATATTAGTTTAAAAAAAAAAATAATACTAAAAAAAATAATAATAAAACTCCACATAACAATAATAATATATATATCATATATATTATTATTTAAAAAAAAATTCTTTTTGAAAACTAGCCATTTTTTTTAAAGATAGGTTCAATTCTTTTTTTAGATGAAGATTTTTGTTTTCAAACATGATATCTACTATTTCCAAGTCGAAATAAAAAACATAACCCAATTTAATCATGTCATATAATCCCTCAACTAAATCTAGAAATTCCATTAGCAGACCATGTGAGATTACCTCAGCGAAAGCATTAGCGAAAAACATCTTTGCCTTTTGATTTTCTTGACCAGGGGTATGTATCTAGAGGCTCTTGGGTTTTTTATCTCATTTCACCACAGCTTCTCTTTCTATTTTATCTCATCTACCAATAAAGAGTATTCCAACCTGAGTGATTCAGCCACTTCATAGACTGGGCAATCAATGAGAGCCTTGACAAGCTGATGAAATACTTATACAACCTGGTTATGGCTGTCAAATTTGTATGCACACGAATATGATGATCAACTATATAACAGCGCATCCTTCTCCAACTTTCGTGATCACTCCTGCCTGCTCAAGAACATATTTTAAATCATGAATTTTCTCTCCATAGAACACCTCGTCAATACAAGGAACATCACAATTTACTAGGGGAGAAAAGCAGCGCTCAGAATGGAACAATAGATTCAAAAACCTTTACTGTTTTAATCCATTTTCCTTTTGATACACTACGTGGAATAGAAAAAAAATAGCCATTGGTTGAAATACAGATTCCTTAGCCACTCTAATAGATTGAATACAATCTCATTCGCTAAAGGAGAGAAACGTAACCTCTGCAAAACGTCAGCTTTTAAAACGCATTTTCTGATCGAACCAAGGAAAATTTAAAAAAATGAAGACATGGGTTTTTGTCAGAACTGAACGAATTACATAACCGAGAAATTTTTTCCTTGGATTCTTAATGGTTTGAGGGGAAATCACGGTTCTTTGGGACCCTCTTTTGATGACAGCATGAAGAAAAATAATTTTTTTTTAAATGCACAGCCAATTATAGCTTGAGTGCAGCTGTTGGGAAGAAGGTGATCATCTACAGATTTTGTGGGATAATTTCACCAAAGTTATGTTGGTCGATTTTATATTTGGAGATTTGAAATTTCTATCTTCTTAGCATCAAATTGATTGGCCAGATGGAAAATACCCCCAACAATTGGATAAATTTTGAGATTGTGGAGCGAATGTTTTTCAGCGATATTCCTTTCCGATAAGAACATGGTTATATCTACACCCACGGGAAGAGAGCGCTAATCTACAAATTTTGTGGAGTAATATCTGTTGACAGCTTAGTCTCGACCTGTTCCATCCCACCTCTGCATTGTTTGACTTCGTGACTCTGCACAGAACATGACACCGTGCAAACTCATGCGCCGGACTGCAAACTCATCATGCCATGATAACGGGATTTTGAAGTAAAAATTTTGGTGCCACCAACAAATTTTATGGTACCAAGAATCGAGAAAAACCTCAGAACTTTATTTCCTTAAAAAAAAATGCCCTTCTCTGCTCACAACGTAAGTGAAATTTGGTACAATGAAAATATGTTTATGCATTCTATTTGGTGCGCTGAAAAGTATTTGAAGGTCAAAAATAAGGTGGTACCATTGGTAATTTCTTTCATGGCTATTTTATTGTAGGTTGTAATTTTGTTTTTACAATCACTTTCTTACAAAGGTTCACATATTAAATGTAAATTGGTTCATATATCTTATGCATATGCTTTGATTTTGTATTTGATATTTTTCCATTCAAGCATTTGATATTTTTTCATGTGTAACATTGTGGGTTGGTGATGTTATGGTACATGGGCAAAGCATAGAAAATCACGACACGGTGAAACTTTCGACAAGGAGTAACGATTAGTTTTCTTCATGAATTTTTATTTGATGCATCTATATTAAAATCTTGCAATTCTTAAATGATGCAAATTTTTGCAAATACAAGATCGATGACGACATGTGAAATTCAATATCATAGACGCAAATCATGAAACAATTTCGACGATCATCAGGATTTGCATAATTGCAATGAAATTAAATTTTATTTACATAAGAAGGGAATTAATTATACTCATTTCATATTTTAAAATGGATTTGTAAAAAAATCATAGAATTGGCCTAACTTATACATTTGATTTTATTTAAATCTATTTCATTGATGTTTAATTTTTGCATAAACAAACCAAGTAGAAATTTATCACTTTTTCTTGAATATATTTATGTTTTGTGAATGCCAAGTTTTTGCAGGTTTGCGTTAATCAAATGATCATTCAAGGAGTCTAATTTGTCGACAGTTGGACTTCCAACAGATCAATTTTATGATGAATCATGTGAATAAGTCCATATTCACTATAACTAGTCTTTTATTCCCTTTGTAAAATTGTAAATCCCAATGAGTCCTCAATGCAAGCCAAAATCCCTTTTTCTCAGCAAGTTTCAATCATGCAGTCAAATCTACTTCTTTTCATTCACCCCTAACCCACAAAATGAAACCAAGAAGCTCACTTACAAGAAGCTCACTTATTGTCATTTTCCTTGTCATTTTCATTTCCTTTTTCCTACCATTTTCATCTTCCGCCAATAAAACCCTGCTTCTATGTATATCATTGAGTCAAAGTCCTAGAGTCTAATTATCTTTGTAAAAACACCTAGAGGCTTGCATGCCTTAATGGCATGTACTCTTGCCAATGAACAATGGGAGTACATTAATATCCCTTGTTCGTTGGATCTTGTAGGTGACTCGATGACAACAAACTTATTCGTACCTACAAAGATGTGTTAGGCATCTTGACTCCCATTGGAATCAATGGTGGGAGCTCTCGTGCTGGCTAGTGGCATTCATGAATGGCCACTAAGTCAACAAATTCTTGCTATGTTCGACACCAGCACATTTAATCACATAGTAATATTTGTGCCATCGAGCGTTGAAGACTTGAAGACCCATATTTTGTAGCAGATGAAGCAGATTTCCTTTCATTCTTTTTCAGTTTGTCATGAGTTGAGGACAAGTCAATAAATAAGGCTGGGAGGGAAAATGCAACTTCTATATTTTGTATACCTTCCAAGCCTTATATATTTTCAGCCATATTCAGCAGACTCATCAGATTCATCAGACTCTCCAGCAGCAGATACGACAATACAGATCCATCTTTCATCCACAACTTGCAGAAGAAGCTTCAGATCAGAATTGCAGCAACTAAACATGCATGATTCATCCACTTCTGTAGGTAAGTAAGGTATGATGTTTTCTAACCTTTAATCTTGAAATTATTTTTAGATGCTAAAATGATGATATTTGAAAGTATTCCACTATTTCACTATTCCCTTTCTCATTAAAAATTTCCAAAAACCATCAGTTGGGGAGGGGGAATTTCACACTTCACACTTCATTTTTTTCCCCTCATTCATATTACGTCTTAACCCACATAGTTTTCCCACAATAAAACTACTACAAAATGATGAGCATATTAAATGACTTCTTAAATATGATGAGCATATTAAATGACTTCTTAAAATGATTGATCTCAACAAAGTAAATAATGATTGTAAACACAAGAACCAATCATTAAACAGAGATCTCAACAAAGTAAATAATGATTGTAACACAAGAACCAATCATTAAAAAATGCAAATGCTTTGCAAAAATAAAAGTTATCCAAAGAAGTGCAAAGTTAAAAAGAATTCCATGATTGAAAGATGTTTGTTACACAAGAACCAAACATCTTGTAAAAGGAAGCTCATCTAAGAATTAAATCAAATAAGTCATTGTAGTAGCTTGCATGAGGACATGCAAGAGCTTCAGTTGGGGAGTATGTTTGGGTTTCAAAATGTCACTCATTACCATACATTTTTCACATATGCTTCCATTTTATCACCCATTATTCACCACCATGTCACTTCATTTTCCCTATTATTCACCATTAATGGGTCTAATTTATATTTTCCAAATATTATTTATTTTTAAGCATTTTTGAGAGAAATTCTTGATTAAATATTAGAAAATAATATATTTTACATTATATATGGAAAGTGGGTTGTTTTTGTGACATGTGTAGGTGCCAAGGAAGATTCCAAGACACCTTTATGTGGCCTTGAAGGATCAAATTCGAATTTGAGAAGATAAACCTCATCGAGAAGATTATGATCTCATGGAGAAGATCAAGGACAAAAGGGGTTATGTGTCTAGATGGTTGAGAGATGTATGGAAATAAAAGAGAGATTAGTGGATGATCATTATGAGTTTGTTACTCATCTCATTGTATAAATAGGAGTACAATCTCCTCCATATGTAATCTTAGTTTTTGTAATGTTGAAGTTTTTGTAATATTGTAATATTGAAGTTTTGTAATCTTATAATTTTGGAGTATGTAATCTTAGAAGCTTAGAGTTGGTTTGTAATGGAGATTTTCAAATAAAGGATTCATACTTCGATTTTGCCTCTACATCTGAGTCTCCATTAAAGTGGTGTGCTTGTGGAGTTATGGAGGGCCCCCATGGCCTCACTTGCATGCTTATTTGTTTATTTTAGGTATAATTTATTTTTTGTTTTTGTTTGATTTCAGTTTTCAAGTTTTTGTTAAATGTTCTAATATTGGAAGAGTCTTATTTGAAAGTGTTCTTGTAAGAGAACCATAATATCTCATACAATTGTTAGATCTAGGTTTACTTCATTTCATATTTTAAGTTTTGTTAAATGTTCTAATAATGGAAGGATCTTATTTGAAAGTGTTTTTGTAAGAGAGCCATAAGATCTCAGACAATTATTAGATCTAGGTTTATTTCATTTCAGCTTTTAATTTCTTATTAGATGTTCTAATGTTGAAAGAGATCTTAATGAATATGTTCTTGTAAGGGGACTTTAAGATCTTGGACAAATTAGGAATCTTTCGAGATCTATATATTTTAGATAAGCACTTCTAAGTTTACCTTCCCAGGTTGACATTAAATTAAACTCTAATTGACATCATCAATTGGAGCCAAACAATGAGTTATTGGGGAGATCCAAACTTGACGCTACCACCTGGTCGAGTATGGGGACCGGATGGTAAGTGACAAGCAACTAATCTGTTATGTTCCTTTTTATAGTTTGTGACTAGTATTCATGGTACTAATTCGTATATTGTTTGGGATGCATATATAGCTCCGGTGAAACTAGCTGGATATATGGGATGACCGGCAGTAGTAGGTGCTACAGGCATGAGTGGATCGAGGACAGGACAGAATGAAGAGATGGCCACATTGGTGGAGGACCTCCATCGTAGATGTGAGGGATTGCTGACCGGTGTGTCAGAGCGTGGATGGTAGGATTTAAAAGACCGATACATAGAGCTATGTATTGGGCTCCCCTCGAAATGGCGAGGGATCATGCAACGCATGGCGATGGCTGGGTAGATGGTGCGTGATCTACGAGCAGCGGGATCAGAGCTGTTGGCTCAGGATCCTTCGGAGAGTGACTAGATGTGAGGCAGGTGGTGCCCTCTAGTAGTGATGTAGGGGCAAGTGGTGCCCCCCATTTTTGTAGTAGTGGTTTTGTAACATGCTATGTGCATGTCATATGCTTCAAAGTACATGGAATTTAAAACACATGTTATATATATATGAGTTTTATGTGTATTTTATGGATGCTATTGTCTTATATGTGATAAATGCCGGTCTAGAACATGGTTTGCGATCTGATCTACGTAGTGATTGTGACTTCTAGGGATGTGGTTAAATGAAATAAATCTAAATTCCCATATCAAAAGTCTCCCCCGTAAATATTGTCTAAACATGATAAGATTATGCACACGGTAGACGCCATTAAGTTGTAAGACAATAAGTAGGGAATATAAATAAACTTGCAGATGGAGGATGTGATGGGAGAGAGCGGTAGCTAAGAGACCACGAACAACATCATACTCGGCCTGGTTATTGGTGGCGGTGCCAATGCAGACCCCATTTGCAAGAACAAGGGTATGCACAGACGTAAACATGGCCCAGGCAGCTGAGGCAAGGTTTCGGGAATACCGACTCACGCCATCGGCGTAGCCAATGTAATGAGTGGATGAGAGGGTTGAGGGAATAGCATCACAAGATAAGAGAAGTGAAGAAGATCGGGGACTGGTGTTGTGACATACATCATAGGGACGGCTGCGAGTATCGGGGTTAGGTGAAGACATGGGAAGGTGGTGGAAACCGCAAGAGGTTGCAAAGCTACCGAGATCATCTTTCATGGTGGAAAGGTGCAGAAATGGGTCATCAAGGGATATGATAGAAGAGCAAGTGAAAAGATGGTCAAAACATGAAGAGCCCAAGAATGGCGCTGAAGGGGGATCAGATGAAAAAGGCGGAGTGGATACGGAGGGGATGTGCTTCGAGGGTTGGTCAGATGATGATAGTTACAAGAGAGGAATAGTAGATTCAGACCTCTCAACATCAGGGGGAGGGATGTCAATGGTGGCTGGAGGATCCTTGAGTAAACTTGACGCATACTGAGCAAGGATGGGCGAGGCTGATTGATGCTGTTCCACTTCATACTCGTGAATGACCTCTAATGAGGCGCGATAATGCATGAGGTGAGGAAAATGGTGAGAATAATGGCCATGGACACCACGTAAAGCACGAGGTTTGTTGGTGTGAAGGACCTTTGGGTTCTTGGTTATGGGGGCGGAGGAAACAGAGGTTTCCGAGGCTGACGATTGAGGGAACGCGACTTTGACAATGGGTTGGATATGGGGCAACTCAGGACAAGTATGGGTGGCATGACCGATAGCATCACACAAAGTGCAAGGCTTGGTGGGTAGAGCGGGGGTAGGATTGGGAGCGGTGGCTTTATCTTTGGGTGCCCCCCTACGAGTTTTTCTTTTCTTACTCGTAGCAGTCTCAGCATGAGGAGGGTTGTGCGACGGGACTATAGGTACCATAGTGGTGGGAGGAGCAACGAGAATCGGTTGAACTGGTGTCATAACAATGTATGGTTTAGGGTGGCCGCGGGGGGGGGGGGGGTAAGATACCATACCGGTATGCCAAAAGTTAAATTAGGTAGGGAAAGGGTGGCCATGATAGGAACCGAATAGATGCCAGGGGGAGGGACAAGGAAAGGGATTTGACCGGCAGAGTAATGGCCAGGAGGGATGGTTTCTAAATGGGGGAGGCCGGAGGAAACCGGGGCGGGAGGATAAGGAGGTTCCGGGGTGTGAGGGGGAGGTGAAGGGCCTGGTGGGAGAGTCTGAAATAGCTAAGGAGAAGGGCTAGGAGTAGGGTGAGTCGGATGAGGTGGAGGTTGCTGACTAGCCAGAGCAGGTTGCGGGAGGGCAACCTGAGACGATTGCATCATGCAAACATTTGCCGAGCTAGGATCAGAGATAGGAGGAGGGGGGCAAATCGGGGAAGGTGTCAAGCAAAGAGGAGTCTTTGTAGATGCTAGGGGAGACACTGGTCAAGGAATCAAAAATTTGCTTATTAGTGACAGTAGAAATGGTGGACTCAGGTGAGGTCTGAGATTTACGTTCATGATACGACAACTGGTCAATGGTGACGATCTTGCCATTATGAGGGAAAAACATCTTGCGGTGGACAGCAGATGGGACAGAAGACATGGCATAGGTGTAAATACGCCCCATAAGGATGTTGTAGTCGAGAGGGGCATCGATAACTTCAATGTCAACATAGACAGTCTTACCGGCAAGGGTGATAGGGCAGTTACGAAAAAGACCAATGGGTTGGGAGGCATGGCCATCCCACACATGGAGGGTGATGGTGGAAGGGGCCAGCTCATGGGATCCGAGTTATTTCCAAACCGAAGTGGAAATTACATAAGTAGATGCCCCCTCATCAATAATACATCGAGCGACATTGGCATTTCAGATTTTGACTGGGATTTGGAAAGCAACTGAAGGAGGAAGAGGGGGATGATCTGACTGACAGGCGTTGAAAACAATTAATAGGTCATTAGCAGGATCTACTGCACCCACGGGAGATAGTAGAGCTTTCTTTTGAGAAGGACATGACTGGAGGAGTTCTAGTGTTGAAATGGCAGCCAGAGATTGCGCCAGATCATCTACTATGTTGTAGGAATGGGAAGCCCGAACAGAGGCAACATTTCAGCATAATGGACCCTTAGGAATTTTGGTGTGAACCTCAACTTTGGGTGGAGGGATTTGTAAGGGACCATTGGGTGTCAATAGAGGCTCCGTAGAAGTTGATGATGGGGACTCAGAGACAGATAGTACGGGAGGTAGAGAGTATTGAAGAGACCGAGTTTGAAGGTTAAGGTCAACAGTGAGAGGTTGGTCAGAGGACATCATAAGAATCTGGTAATCAGAAGAACCAGAAGGAGAAGGTTGAGTGGATTCCGGGGCGTGAGTAGCCGCAAATCCTTGTTGAGGGAAAGGATCAGTAAACACAGCGGGCTGAGAGGTAGAAGTAATGTGGGGGATAGGGGAAGAGGAGTGTTGTCCCCAAATGGTGGCCTGAGACTCCCACATCTGTCGCATTTGTGGTAAGAGGGAACAATCGTGAGTGTAGTGAACGAAAACACCACAACGTGAACATGGCTTATTTGTGTGAAGTGGCCTGTCCTGCTTGCATTGGGAAGCCTGGGTCTAGGTGGCGGTGTTTAGGTCAATGCTAGAAGGATTAGGTCCATGATTACCAGAGGCGGATGTATTGCCTCTCCTCCACCATTGAGAAGGAGAAGGAGTAGTCGCGTCATGTTGCGCAAATACGTGTCCTAGAGGGGGTAGTAAGTGCGGCTGTGGGGGTGGAGGAGGCAACGGAGCGGGAGGGCGAAATTCTAGAGGAGCTGGGACACCAGGCTGCAGATAAGGGTAAGGGTGAGAATGGGCAACATTGAGGTAAGCAGAAGAGTGGGAAAAATGAGGAGGCATGCCAAAGCCCAAATACATGTTACTGGGATGGCGAAAGGTGCTGGAGGTGCTGGCCCCGCTAGGAGGAAAACCATAGGGCATAAGAGGTGGAGCAGAGGTATGAGACATCGCTCCGATGATACCGTTGGCAGAGTGAGATGGCCCAGAGGCGTTAGTGCCCCCAGGCTTGGGGAGATCAGGAAGGACAGTATAAGCATAACCAGACTGGGTATAGATAAGGTCATATTTTAAGGCGATTTGAAGGGCGACTTCTTTGGTTTGGGGGAAATGGGAGGCGACATCTTTGGCAATGGGAGGTAATAGAGAGCGAAGGAACCAATCCATCTAAACTCGATCTTCAAAGGGGGGAGCACGGCATAAGCTGCA